>CM046451.1:45232711-45390211 GCA_025506515.1 Flaveria trinervia
TTCTTCTTTGGCTTTGGTTTAGAAGCCATCCTCTTCTTTCTCTTTACAAGTTTTAACTGAGAAGACTGGCCTGCAGTACCAGATTAATCTTCATTGTCTTTCTCAGTTTGGTTTTCTACTCTCATAGGTTTAGATTGAGAGTGAGATTGACCCTGCTATGGATTAGAAGATGAATCTTGCTGAGATTCAGCAAGAGGTCTAGGTTGTGTTGTCTCTAGTTGTTCAACCTTAACCTCCACTTCAGGTGGGGCTTGACTTGGAGGGGAGTGTAAGTCAATGAGCTCTCCACTTTTGATCTTTTGCTTGATCACCTTGATGGAGATGACATTGCCCATGGTATCCCTTCCTTAAACAGACTCTGTATTATGGAGTCTATAGAGTCCACATTAATGTGAACTTGAGGAAGTTGTTGAGTTGGCACAATTGCAAGTGAGGATGGTGAGTCCATAATGTCCATACTCCCTAAGAAACTCCCAGGTTCTGTGGTGGTAATGACTTTCTCCCCCTTTTTGGTAGCATCACCCACTTGCATAGGTGAGCTAGGAGTTAGGTCAATCACCTCCACAGGTTCTCGTGTTCCTGGTTGAGCTCCTCTTAAAAGTCTCCCAGCTAATTGTTCCTTAAGATATGAAATCTCTAGTTGTTGATCATTGACCCTGTTTGCAAGGTAGTCACTTGAGATTCAAGGTGACTAACCTTGGAGACTAAATAGGTGCGTGTTGAAGATAGTCGTTGCACCTTTAGTCTTAGATTCCCCTCATCTTCATCAGAAGAGTCATTTGGGATGAGATGATTGGACAAAAGTCCCACTCTCATCACCAGCTTCAGGTTCTTGGCTGCTAGATTTTCTCTGCTCACTGGCAATCTCAGTTGAGATGTCAGTGGGCTGAGTTGCTATGGTTGAGGTCTTAATTATGTAATCACTTTCAAAAGTGAGAGCCTCTTCCATATGGACGTCCTGAACAGGTTCAGAAGTGTCCACCTTAGTAGTAGGTGACTAATGGGGGCTAGAAATAGGAGCCTTAGAAGCACTCATCTATCTTTGAGTAGGGGAAAAGAAGAGAGAATCATGGTACTCACTGAAACCTAGATCTTCATCTATGTAGAAATCAAGGTTGGGGATTGGTTGGTTGAGATCTATAGGCTGGGGATGGTAACTGTCCCATGAAGATTGATCACTTGAGTGTTGAGACTCAGAGTGATGGCTTAAGGCAGTTTGGCTGATTAGTCATCAGGTTGAGCATAAGGAACCTCAGCACTGATCCTTGAAGAGATGGGAACAGTCTGCTCATCAAAAGAAGTAGGAGCTCCAGTGTCCACTTTCTCCTGTATGGGTGAGTATATGGGGGCCTCCACAAACTGAATAGTCTGAGCAGGAGTTTGTTTGTGTTTTCATTGGTAGGTGATGGTGATTTGAGGCTATGTGGGTGGATGGGATATAGAAGGTATGGGTTCAACACTAGCTGGTGCTGCTAGGTTGTCACCTTGAGCAATGAGCTCTAACATTTTTGGGAGTAGGGCTGTTTCCACCAGAGAAGCCAACAGTGGGCTTCTCAGTATTTTGAAGATGCCGGGCTTCATCTGTCCAATTTAAGTACGTTACCTGTTTCCCTTAACTGTGAGCCCAGTTCATAGTTAAGAATGTACCGGACATATTTAGGAAACATGTAATATTCTAAGGAGTCCAAGTTTGCAAGTAAATTAGTGTAAAAAAATTGAGAGTACCTGAACTTGACCCCCTGAATCATTCCATGGATGATGAAGGAGAGATCCTCAGGAATCTGGTCTCATCCACCATGCTTGTTTGATAAGCTGTGGATGAGCACATGGAGCAGGAATCTCCACTAGGATAAGACCTTCCCTTTCCTAAAGGTCTTTACAAAGAAGTCTCCCTCATATCCCATCTGCTCAAAGGAATAATTAACAGCTTCCTTTGGGAAGTGTGACAACCGGCAATTTCAGGTCAATACCCGACCTTGACTTGGTTATAATTACCCCTATAATACTTGATTTTCAATTGAATTCCAATTATTGAAACCGTTTTATGCATTGCAAAATTTCACGCATTACATTTCATGCATCGGTGATTCGACGTAATTACCATTTTTACACGCGATACAACCAGCACACATGAACATTGGTCATAATTCATATACATGTACTAATAAATTCATTTAGATGGTTCAAAGTATTTTAAATTCCAAACCAAATGCATTGGAAAAGCTTGACTTTATAAATACACCTAATCGCGTAAATAATATTTTACCCGGAACGAATCCTTTTAACGGATCTACTAACTACATGATGCATCATTAGCATACCATCAATATTTATATATATTTATATATATATGATATTATACAAGTACTTATACAATTCTAATGTATTTTAAAAAGTAAGGAGTAAAATATTGAATATATATATATATATAAATTACTATAATGCAACAAATACCACCCAAATACCCAATACTACATAAAATTGAAAAATCAACCCATTTCCCACCCCCCCATAACCGTCCCCTTACCCCCTCCCCTCACTTTTATTTTAGTCTTCTTCCCTTGTCAAATCCTTACAAGACAAGTTGTCTTTTGTGAAGCTCAAGATTTGCCATTTTAGTGTTAAGGAAAAGGTTATGAACAAAGCTACATGATTCCTTTCCATATGTGTGAAGCTCCTTTCCCTATGGTTGACCAAGAGACAAAGTTAGGAGTTGTAGAGCTTACAAATATAAGTAACATTCACACACTTCATCCACACAAATCACCAACACACTCTTCTCCTTCTTTCTTTCTCTCCAAATTCGGCCAAGACACCACCTCCACCATTTCATTTTATTTTCAACTCATTTTCCACAAATCTTGGGTGAGTCAAGTGCCATTATTGAAGATCAAGTGAGTTTTGAAGCTCCCAAACATCCTACAACATCTTCTTCACCTTTTCTTGTTGGGTTTTCTTAGTTCAAAGGATCAAACCTTCTTTTCCTTGCATTTCAAGACTACCATCTCTTCTCCTTGATTGTTTAAGGTTAGCACCTTGTTTTTAATCTTCCATACATCACCATGATGTGTTCATGTTCACTACCTCATCCCAAAAGTGCTCTAACAAAGTTTAAAAAGTAACAAAACATGTAAAACACTTTCTGGCAGATTCATGTTCTGTGTTTTCAAGACCATAACTCGACCTAAACATGGTCAAATGAACCGATTTTGAGCCTAACCTTAACTTTAGGAGGTCTAGTTTCTAACCCATCCAACCTTGAAATTTATAGATGAGTATAACCCTTCCAAAACGTACAAACAAATTAAAGTGCCGAACCTGAATTTTTGACAGAATAAATAGGCAGAAAGAATGAGGCATAAGTTATGCTTAAGGTAATAAATTGAAGATTTTCCTTCTGTGGTAACTTAGCTTAAGGTGTTAGGTTTAAAAGTAATATAGGCTCTATTTGTGAATGTAAGTTTTGACCACTCAAAAAGGTAAATTCCATAGACATATACAGGAAAGTGCTGCACTGACATCTGTTGCTTCATGAACCATTTAAAGGCACTTAAACTTAGTTGTAGGATACAAGCTATACCTTTTTGGAATCCTAAGACATATACCTAGATATGATAAAAGTATTAGATTTTATAAAATTCTTTGTACCATGAAAAGAGGATGACAACCAGACCCAAGAAATTCCCTTGATGCTGTCAAATACCTATATTTGATAAAGGTAAACTTTTAGAGATATTTGGTAAAAAAAAGGGGAAACCCATAAACATGGAAAGTATAATACCATTATACTTAATATAAAACACCCTCAATACATTATGTATCTTTAGGAAAATAAAGATGAAGACGAGAATCTAAATAAAACATTTACGACCCGACATGACTAATTAGTCAATTGGCATTTTCAAAGCTACCTTTGTGGATGAGTTATGCATGACCATCTAGGGTTAGTAATCATGACCTCATGAATATATTGTGATTTTGTTTAGGAGATTCCTAGACCAATCGTACATACAGACTATTGCTAGTATTCACGCGTGCAATTGAGGTGAGTTTCACGGCCCCGTTTTCACTTATTTTCCATTTGGGGGAGATTACATGCAAATTACTAATTTACTTGGACACATTTACTTGTCAATGATTTCACATGTTATATAAGTTGTTTACTTACCATATGAAGTCCCCTGTTATCGAACCGTTAGTTTTTTTCCCAAAGCGAGGTAATCATGGATAGTACTATTGGGTTTGACTACCCCCACCCGGGTTAATTACCCTAACCTTGACTGGAGGTCTAAACAGGTGCATATTAGCCTGTACACACCCACGCTCATGGTAGGCATGGGTAGGGGCAATTTATTTCAATTACAGTCTAGCTTCGGTTGCGGTGCTTATATAATTTGTAGCATGTATGTACAACAATCAAATCATGGAAAGTATTGTGGTCCTTTACGCTATTTACTATCACTTAAAACCTGTGAACTCACCAACATTATGTTGACATTTTTCATGCATGTTTTCTCAGGTAATTGAAAGATGCAACCAGTTAAGCTAGCATGGGTCATTTCATGTTTAGGACCCTTCATGCTGTTTTGGGACGTTCATTTTCATATATGTCATGTTTTGAAAACAATGTACCTTATTACTATTACTTCCGCAAATTTAACTCTGAACAATGATGTACCTTAAACTTATTTTGAGACGTATGTTTTACAAAACCATGTAGTGGTCGATCAGTGACTATGAAACCATGACGTTCGCGCCCCGCGGGAAACCGCCGTGGTTTGGGGGTGTGACAGGAAGAACACCTCACCTTCTTCATCATCCAACTGAAGATGCATGTTGATTATGATTGGAGTGATGAAGACTGTTCTCCCCTACACTGTGGCAGACAGTGCCTTCTCCCCTACACTGTGGCAGACAGTGCCTCTCCCCATCCATAACGACCTCTTGGCAGGTCTTCTAGAATTCAAGCAGATGATCCTTATAGAGTGGAGGATCAATGGTTAGGGAGGTGAAGTAGTTTGACAAAGCTAAGAATCGACAAACCTCTGAGAAATGAGGATCTTTCTCAGAGCTTAATAGAGCAACTTGGTTGTGTTGCCTGTGTAGCAGCATGCTAAAGTTTGGGTCATTTCTATGAGTGGGGTTGGCCATTGTAAGGTAGCTTAAGGATGAAGGAAGAAAGAAGAAAGAAGAAAGAAATTTCAAAGAGAAATTTGGGGTTCTAGGTTTGGAGGAAGAACAGATGATAGAAAAAGGGGGAAACCATTGAGTTAATATTTGAAAAGGATTTCAGATAAAGTTTAATGAAAGAGGATAAACTTTGAAATCCAGATGTCGGTCCCACCTCTGAAAAAGTAGTTTACTTTTTCTCAAAAAGTAGTTTTCTTGGATTTCAAAAAGCTTCCGAAGGTAAATTATCTTCGGAAGTTTTAATGAAAAAGCTTCCGAAGCTAAAACGACTTCAGAAGAATTTCCTGAGAGTTTTGAAAATTTTGCTTCGGAAGAGAAATTAAAACCTGAATGCTTTGTGTATAGAACAACAAAGCTTCCGAGAGTTCATTTTGCGTCAGAAGAAAATAGTCCTTGAAAATAAATAAGTGTCTGAGACAAGTATTAAACTTCAGAAGATATTTCATAAATCTCTTCCGAAGGTAATATTTTTAGACAGTTATTGTTTTGGAGGCATGATTTTCTTCCAATGATAAAAATATATCTTCCGAAAGATCAAAAAATTTCCAAGAGTCTAAGGAAAGTCTTCAAAAAGGGTTTTCATCCAAAGAAAACAAGAGCTTGTGAAAGTGATCAACTAGACAACTTAGGACACACATATTTTAAGAAATAATAATAATAAGTTTTAAGAAAAACCTACTCAAAGTTAATCATCCCAATAGCTGATATTGGATATTTAAATCTCTGTTTATCAAAAGCTTTTATAACAGATCAGCATATTATTCATTTGTGTGAACTTTGACCAGTTTAATTAATCCCTTTTCATAGTTATCTCTTATTAAATGATACCTGATATACATGTGTTTGGTCCTTGAGTGCTGCACAAGATTCTTTATGATTGAGATAGCACTATTGTTGCCTATGTGAATGGAAGTCTCCTTGAAGTTTAACCATAGTCCAGCATCTGATTTTGAATCCAAAGCACTTGAGCACAACAACTTGCAGCAACAATGTATTAAGCTTCAGCCGTTGGTGCAGAGACACATGATTGCTTCTTGTATTTCCGTGAGACAACCCTTCCACCAAGGAACTGACATCCCCCAGATGTAGACTTTGCAGTCATGTTGCAACCACCATAATCACTATTTGTATAAGCAAACAGATTGAAGTCAGGATTCTTAGGGTACCATAAACCAAGTGTTGAAGCACCTTTGAGGTATCTTAGAATCCTCTTGATAGTGATAAGGTGAGACATCTTAGGGTTGGCTTGATATCATGCACATATACATGTAGCAAACATAATATCAGGCCTGCTAGCAGTAAGATACATAAAAGACCCAATCATAGCCATGTATAAGTTTTCATCTACACACTCCCCCTCAAGATCAGGTCCAAGGGAGTGGTTTCTGGCTATGGGTGTGTTAGCAATCTTACAATCAGTCATGTTGAACCTCTTGAGTATGTCCTGAACATACTTTGACTGACTTATGAAGATGCCATCTTCAACTTGCTTCACTTGAATTCCCAGAAAGAAATTGAGTTTCCCCATGGCACTCAATTCAAATCTGTCTTTCATCAGCTTCTCAAAGTCTTTACAGAGCTTTGGATTAGTTGAACCAAAGATGATGTCATCCACATACACTTGAATTAGCAATATGTCATTTCCCTGTCATTTGATAAAGAGAGTTCCATCTATAGTACCTCTCCTGTATCCATGTTTGCAAAGATACTCAGACAGTGTCTCATACCACTTCCTGGGTACCTGATGCAGCCCATAAAGAGCTTTGTCAAGCTTGCAGACATAATCTGGATGATCAGGATCTACAAAACCAGGTGGATGTTTGACATACACCTCTTTATCAATCACTCCATATAGAAAAGCACACTTCACATCAAGTTTAAAGACCTTGAACTTCTTGGATGCAACAAATGCCAGGAATATCCTAACAGCTTCCAATCTTGCTACTAGAGCAAAGACACTAGTGTAGTCAATCCTTTCTTCTTGTGTGTATCCTTGAACAAGTAGCTTTATTCTTGATGATAATGCCTCTATCATCCTTCTTATTTCTAAACACCCATTTGGTTCTAATGGTAGTCTTCCTATGAGGAAGAGGACAAAGGTTCCAAATTTTCTACCTTTTGAATTGAAGCAGCTCCTGTTGCATAGCTTCAACCCAACTTACATCCTTTAGAGCCTCATCAACTTTCTTTGGCTCTATCTAGGATAGAAAACAAGAGTGCAGATAAACATTTGCTTCATGGGTTTCTCCTCTTGTTCTTAGCCCTATGACAACATCTCCAATGATGTTTGTGGTGGGGTGAGACTTATGGATCCTAAGCTGAGGGATCACAGCAAGTTGCTGAAAAAGATCTAAATTAGAGAATTTACATCTGGCATAGATGTTTCTCCACCACATCAGCACACTTATCAAGAGAAACTTGATCCAAGCAGTGTGTGACATCATTGATGTTATCATCTATGGTGTGGTTATTAGCATCAAGAAATTCTTGATCATTGTCACCACCACCATTGTTGTCTTCAACAATTGAGTTATCCTTATCTGGTTGTGGAGCCTCTGAGCTGGAATTTGAAGGTACCCCAAATGTATCAGCTGAGTTTGTCATTGTAGTGTTGATAGAAACCTCATTTACAGAAGTCGTTCCAACTAGAGCTGAAGATGTATGACTTGAAGTCTTCTTAGCTCAAATCTTGGATCGTGATCCCCTATATTTAGATTTTCTATAGATCCTGAAACATTCTAAAAAGATTTGTTAAAATAGTTAGTACCTAAATCAAGATCAAATAGTCAATCAGGACCAGAACCAGCCACAAAGGTGTGTGTTCATTGAAAGTCACATTGGCTGACTCCTCAACAATTCTAGTTCTGTGATTGTATACTCTATAAGCCTTTGCTTGGGAAGAGTATCCAATGAAATGTCCATCATCTGATTTCTCAGCAAATTTAGCAATTTGATCTTTGGTATTCAAGATGGTACAAGGACATCCAAATGTCCTGAGAAAACCAATGAAAGGTTTCCTCTTGTGCCAAAGTTCATAAGGAGTCTTGCCATGAGTCTTAACCACTAAAACTCTGTTCTGCACATAGCAGGTAGTGTTGACTGCCTCTGCCCGAAAGGTGATGGGCAGCTTAGAGTCAGACAACATGGTTCTTGCATATTCAATCAGTGTCATGTTTCTCCACTTAGCAACACCATTTTGCTGAGTAGTCCTGGGAGCACTGTATTGTCTTGTAATACCCTTTTCATCACAAAATGTATCAAGGATTTGGTTCTTAAATTCAGTTCCTTGATCACATCTTATGATCTTGACTTTTTGATCAGATTGATTCTTAATTTTCATGAAGAAGCTTTTCAGAATCTCAGGAGTCTCATCCTAGTTCTAAGAAAGAAGACCCAAGTGAATCTTGTAAAGTCATCTGTAATCACTAAATAGTAAGAGGTCCTTCCTAGACTCATTACACTGGTGGGGCCAAAGAGATCCATATGTAACAAGTGTAGGGGTGTAGTGATAGAGTTCCTTTCCTTAGGCGTGTGAGATACCTTATGTTGCTTCCCTTTCAGGCATGCAACACAATGGTCATCACTTGTAAACTCTTTCTTTGGCATTCTAGTTACCAAATCATGTTTAATTAGTTTATTCATGTTCTTAATGTTTAAATGGAACATTCTTTTATGCCATAGGAAAGACGCATCACTATTGGCTTTAGACAGAAAGCATGAAACTTCTCAAGAGGGAGATGTTTCTTGCAAGTCCATCTTGTACATGTTCCCTTTCTTGGGGGCTCTAAGCAGGATGTGCTCATGAGGAATGACCACTCCAGGCTTGAGAACAATGCACTCATGCTTAGTAAAGAGCATGTTATGACTGTGATCACAAAATTAGGATACACTCAGAAGATTGCACCCAAGCTCCTTGACAAAGTTTACATTCTCAATGTTGAGCTTAACATTTATGTGCCCCTTCCATAAATGTATCCACCTTCATCTCCTCCAAAAGCACTGGTCCTCCATTAATCCTTTCAAAGTTCTGGAGTAGTGAACTATTGCCTGTCATGTGCCTGGAACAACCACTATCAATAATCCAGACATTTTGTTTGTCTTGAGATGTCCCTGCACAAAGAAAATGATTAGTTACATTTGGAAACCCAAGCCTTACTTGTCTTGGGCTCACAAAGCGAAACAGAGGTAATACAATAGTAATAGATCCTATGGTCGTACTAGAAGGATCTTGAGCTGCTGTTGATGGAGAAGTTTCAATCACTTGGTCTTTCCTAGACTTCCACACCACCTTTAGAGTCTTGGACTTGACCTTCAAAACTTCAGAAGCTTTTGGGACTTCAGATGTTTTGATGACTGAACCTTCTAAAGATTCTGTAGTCACTGTAGCAGACTTCAGTAATTCGGAAGAATTCCTTTCTTCCGAGACCAACTTCTCTTGTAAAGGTAATTTTCCACTTGCCTTCTTCTTAGATTTGAAGCTTCCAAAGGAACAGATTTTCCTTCCGAAGCTTGAATCTTCTTGGAACTCTTTGAAGTCTTTGTCTTTGTCATATGGATAGTACCTTTAGGATTGTATGGACAATCCTTAGCAATGTGAGTGGTACTTTCACACATGACACACACCATTTTCTTCTTCACAAGAGTCTTCTGCTGGGAACAAGATTGTCTTTGGTCACATCCCTTCTCCACCTTCATCTTTGCAGATGCTGTGATAGTCCTTTTAGGCTGGAAATTGTTCTTGGAGTTTGATGGTCCAGGCTGTGCAGCAGTGGTACATAGCAGATAAGTCTTCTTCTTGTTATTGAGATGATTTGAACAAGAACCAGAATTCTTAGCAGAAGAGTTTTGGTTGATGTCTTTAGTCTTTACTACTTCAAACCCTACAGAGATGAATATTGTTTCCGCTTAGAGTCAAAAGTAGCCTTGATATATTGAGCGTTCCTTGCTTTTCTTTTGCTCTCTCTGATCAAGTTCTTCCTCATTGACTTGGTCATCACAGTCTTCTCTTCTCCTCAAAAGGATAGTGGCCCTTCTTAGAATCCTCCTCTTCACTCTTCTCAGAGGAATTCTTCATTATCACTTCTTCATCCTCTCATTCAAAGGATCTATGAGAGGAAGCTCATCTTCACAAGTTCCACACCTGGGTGATCTTACAGACAAGATTGTGTGTGAAGGAGCTATCTCACTAGAACCCAGTTCCTGCTTGTTTGATAGCACACCTTGTTGTGCATGGATGAGGACATCATGTTCTTGAAGGTCTCTTCTTCAAGAACACTCTTTTCTACCCTAGCTTTGCTTATCACAAGCTCAGCCTAGCACTCAGTCAGCTTGGTTCTGAGATCTTTGATTTGAGTCCTAAAATCTGTGTGCTCATGTTTTAGAATTGAAATGGTTTTCTCTAAGTCCTCTATCTTCAGTTTATAATCATTTTCAGACTTTCTAAAAATCGATTTTTAATGTTTAAGGACTCAAGATCAGATCTCATCTCCAAGTTATAGGACCTGTATCTATTAAATTTAGCAATGCATTCAGGAGTACAGAGATGTTCTAATATGTTGGCTTCATCATGATCTGCCATTAGTGCTTGGTTTGGAGAAGCATCTTTCACTTGAAAGCTCCAGTCAAAGCCTCCTTCTTCAACAGCAACAACAACCTACTGCTTTGGGTTCTCATTCTAGGGAGCTTTGTCAGTGTAGTTGGGTCTGGACTGTGTTTGGCCTCCACTTGTTCTGGGTGCCTTACACTCTCTGGAAAAATGGCCCATCAAGTTACAGTTGTAACACTTGACTTTGCCTTTGTCCAAGACAAACTTTCCACCGGTTGCATTGCTTGGAAACTTTCTTCCAGTCCTCTTGTAGAACATCTTGGCTTTGTGAGAAAGAAGAGCCATCTGCTGGACTATTTCCATGTATTCCAGATCATCTGGATGATATAGTCCAGTCTTCAAGAGTGAAACAAGAGTTGCCACAGCTTTTAATCAGAAGACACAAAAGCCTGAGAAGAGCTTGTCTCTTTGAATGGGCGTCCTTGAGTGTAGTTTTCCATTTGTGTCTCTGGGAAGGTGAAGAAAGGATCCTTTGGTGAGTTGTCAGGATAGCATATGAGATGATGTTGGGGTTCTATGCTATCCTTTTCAACCACATGTAGGACTGAACCCATTTGATTGTTGGAGTTGCTAGATGAACCTTGCATGTTCATCTCCATCTGGTAGCCACTGAGAATCCCATATAACTCTGTCAGAGTAAGAGTTTTGAGATTTTCAGTCCTCTTGATCACCACATAGTAGTGTGTCCACTGCGTAGGAAGTGAGGACATGAACTTCCTTACAATGTCTCTGTTCTCAAGAGGAACTCCTCCATCCACAAGGGTATCCACAATCTCAACATACCTGAAGTATTGCTGAGTCATGGTTTCACCTATTTTGAAGGTGAAGTTTTCAAACTGCTGCTTTAGGAGATCCCTTTTGTTCTCCTTGGCTTCAAATGAACCCTCATACATCAGTTTCAGTGCATCCCATAGCTGCTTAGCCGTTTTGCACTTCTTGAAACCTCTGTACATAGAGTTTTGAAGCGCAATTTGAAGGGTTGTCATGGCTTTTCTATCAATCTCTACTCTCTTCCTATCTTTATCAAAGTAGTTAGCCACATCCTTGGAGATCATACCAGCACTAGTAACAGAAGGAGTGCTAGGTATTGAAGGTCTATTCTTAACAGACACCCACATTCTTGAGTCCAGAGACCTGATGAAACCTTCCATTCTCAAGCACCAGGTATCAAAGTCATCAAGAGTGATCAGTGAGGACTTGTTCATGGTTCTAGGTTCCATATCTGTCTTAGAAATGACTGCCATTTAAAAGGTTAGTATTTGTGTGTGTGAGGGATCTTAAGATGGTGAGATCTTATATCAAGAGCCTGAAAAGCTCTGATAGCAAATGCAGGACCGATGAAGGGGCTCACTTACAACACAACAACACAAAGAGGAGATTAACCAAACTTAATCAAACCGTGAACTGGATTAACCATAATATATGATACTAAGAACACAAGTAATAAGTAAGAGACAGAACAAGAGAACACAAGTGTTTGGTTTTCAAGGATGCAGTATATTGCTTTCTCAAGTTCTCTTACAAGTGTTACAAGCATAAAGGAAAGATACAAGAACAAGAAATACTTATACTACATCCTACAGCTGGCCATACTATGAAAGCCAGCTGGATACAATTGACTAGACACAAACAAAATCAATTGTAGAGTCAAAAGACATATTGCCTTTTGACTAGTGACTATGAGATGCCATAGCTCACATCCTTATCTATTACAAAAAGTATAAAGTACATGAAGTAGAAAGTTTACAGACTCAAGACCTCAATGTATAGTTACCAAAATCTTGGACCTTTTCACCAACTCATGTAAGTTGGTGACTTTATAGAGTTGCAGAGGAAAGGGTCCATATTTATGGAAAAGTACATCAGATAAAGCATGTGATAAAAGTCTTTGGAAGAAATCTGTCTTCTTGAGTTGAAGCTTCAGAAGACTTTGTCTCTGAGGCTTCAGAAGACTTCATCTTTGGCTTCAGAAGATATTGGTCTTGGCTTGAGAATATTTTACAGTTAGAGTATTTTCTGTTGCATGAGTAAGACTTCCTAAGCATTTTTCTTCAATGCACTTGTGTAGCATGCAGGATAGACTTCCAAAAACTTCAAGTTAAGGCTGATGCAACTCCAAAAACTTCAAGTCTCCTGCATGCTACATAAGTGCATTGAAGAGGAGTGCTTTGGAAGTTTCACACATGCAATAGAAATATTCTAAGTGTGAAATATTCTGAAGCCAAGACCAATATCTTCCGAAGACAAAGATGAAGTCTTCTAAAGCTTCAGAGAAAGTCTTTCGAAGCACAACTCTTGAAGACTGAATTCTTTTGAAGACTTTTAGTGTACATGCTTTATCTGATGTACTTTACATAAAGTTGGACCCCTTTCCGTTGCAACTCTGTAAATTCACCAACTTGCATGAGTTTGTGAAAAGGTCCATGCTTTCAGAGACAATGTCTTCCGAGTTTGTAACTTTCTACTTCATGTACTTTATTCTTTTTGTAATATATTAGGATGTGAGCTATGGCATGTCATAGTCACAAGTCAAAAGGCAATCTGCCTTTTGACTCTACAATTGATTTTATGTTGTGTCTAGTCAATTGTATTCAGCTGGCCTTCAAAGTATCGCCGGCTGTAGGATGTAGTATATGTATCTTAAGTACTTGTAACTTTCTTTTATGCTTGTAACACTTGTAAAAGAACTTGAGAAGGCAATATACTACAATCTTGAAAACCATATTCTTGTGTATTTTGCTATCTTGTTCTATCTTTTATTTACATGTGTTCTTTGTATAATCTCTTGTGGTTAATCCTGTCTCACTATGTGATCAGTCTAGTTAATCTCCTCTTTGTGTTGTTGTGTTGTAATTGTACACCCTTCACGGTCCAGCATTTGGTATCAGAGCTTTCCAGGCTCTTGATATAAGATCTCAACATCTTTAGATCCCTCACACACCCAAATACTAAACTTATCAAGTGGCAGCCATTTCTAAGCATGATATGGAACTAGAACCATGAACAAGTCTTCACTGATCACTCTTGATGACTTTGACACCTAGTGCCAAAGATGGAAGGTTTCATCAGGTCTCTAGATTCAAGAATGTGGGAGTCTTGTGAGAATGGACCTTACATACCAAGCACCCCTTCTGCTATTGGTCGTCGTATGATACTAAAGGCTATGGCTAACTACTCAAATGAAAATAGGAAGAGAGTAGAGATTGATCAGAAAGCCATGATAGCACTTCAAACTACTCTTCCTAACTCTGTATACAGAGGTTTCAAGAAATGCAAAACAGCTAAGCAGTTATGGGATGCATTGAAACTGATGTATCAGGGTTCCTCTAAAGCCAAGGAGAACAAGAAGGATCTCCTGAAGCAGAAATTTGAAAACTTCACCTTCAAAGCAGGTGAAACCATGACTCAGCAATACTTCAGGTATGTTGAGATTGTGGATACCCGTGTGGATGCAGGAGTTGCTCTTAAGAACAGAGACATTGTAAGGAAGTTCATGTCCTCACTTCCTAGGCAATGGACACACTACTATGTGGCTATCAAGAGGACTGAAAACCTGAAAACTCTTACTCTGATAGAGTTGTATGGGATTCTCAGTGGCTACCACATGGAGATGAACATGCAAGGTTCATTTGGAAACTCCAATGATCAAATGGGTTCAGCCCTTCATGTGGTTGAAAGGGATAGCATAGAACCCTAACATCATCTCATATGCTACCCTGACAACTCACAAAAGTGTCCTTTCATCACCTTCCCTGAGACACCAAGGGAGAACTACACTCAAGGAATCCCATTCCAAGAGACAAGTTCTTCTCAAGCCTTTGTGTCTTCTGATGAAAGTTGTGGCAACTCTCTTTTCACCCTTGAAGACCTGGACTGTATCTATCCAGATGATCTGGAGTACATGGAAATAGTCTAGCAGATGGCTCTTCTCACTGATAGAGCCAAGAAGTTCTACAAGCGGACTGGAAGGAAATTCCCCAGCAACAACTAGTGGAAAGTTTGGACTGGACAAAAGCAAAGTCAAGTGTTACAAATGTAACTTGATGGGCCACTTTGCTAGGGAGTGTAAGGCACCAAGAACAAGTGGTGGCCAAACACAATCCAGACCAAACTACACTAACAAGGCTACCCAGAATGAGAAGCCAAAGCAGCAAGCTGCAGTTGTTGTTGAAGAAGGAGGCTTTGACTGGAGCTTTCAGGTGGAAGATGCTTCTCCAAACCAAGCACTGATGGTAGATCATGATGAAGCCAAGGTATTAGAACATCTCTATACCCCTGAATGCATTGCTTAAAGTTAACAGATACAGGTCCTACAACTTAGAAATGAGATATGATCTTGAGTCCTTAAACATTTTAAAAGCTGATTTTAGAAAGTCTGAATGATTATAAACTGAAGATAGAGGACTTAGAGAAAATATTTTAGTTCTAAAATAGGAGCATACAAATTTTCGGACTTAAATCAAAGATCTCATAACTAGGCGGACTGAGTGCCAGGCTGAGCTTGTGATTAGCCAAGCCAAGCCATAAAAGTGTGTTTTTGAAGAAGAGACCTTCAAGAACATGATATCCTCATCCCTGCACAACAAGGTGTGCTATCAAAAGAAGCTGGAACTGGGTTCTAGTGAGATAGATCCTCCACACACAATCTTGTCTGTAAGATCACCCAGGTGTGGAACTTGTGAAGGTGAGCTTCCTCTCATAGATCCTTTGAATGAAGAGGATGAAGAAGTGATAGTGAAGAATTCCTCTCAAAAGAGTGAAGAGGAGGATTCTAAGAAGGACCACTATCCTTCTAAGGAGAAGAGAAGACTGTGATGACCAAGTCTATGAGGAAGAACTTGATCAGAAAGAGCAAAAGAAAAGCAAGGAAGGCTCAAGAGATCAAGGCTACTTTTCACTCCAAGCAGAAACAAGTTTTTATCTCTGCAAGGTTTGAAGTAGTGAAGACTGAAGACATCAACATAAACTCTTCTGCTAAGAGTTCAGGTTCATGTTCAAATCATCTCAGCAACAAGAAGAAGACTAATTTGGAAGGGAAATCAGTTTCCTTTGAAAGCTCCAAAACTAAGAGGAAGGCAAGTGGAAAACTACCTTCGGAAGAGAAGCTTGTCTCGGAAGGAAGGAATACTTCCGAAGCACTAAAGTCTGCTGCAGTGTCGGCAGAATCTTCCGAAGGTCCAGTCATCAAAACTTCCGATGTTTCAAAAGCTTTCGAAGTGTTGAAGGTCAAGTCTAAACTTCCAAAGGTGGTGTGGAAGTCAAAGAACGACCAAGCAACTAGAAGTTCTACATCAACAACAGCTCAAGATCCTCAAAGCACTACTATAGGATCTATTACTGTTTCATTACCTTCTGTTTCTCTTAGTGAAACCAAGACAAATAAGGCTTGGGTTTAAAATGTTACTAATCATTTTCTTTGTGCAGGGACAGCTCCAAACAAACAAAAATGTCTAGATCATTGACAGTGGCTGTTCCAGGCACATGACAGGCAATAGGTTACTACCCAAGAACTTTGAAAGGATTGATGGAGGGTCAGTTGCTTTTGGAGGAGATGAAGGTGGTTACATTTCTGGAAGGGGCAAGGTCACAAATGGTAAGCTCAGCATTGAAAAGGTAAACTTTATCAAGTAGCTTGGGTACAATCTTCTGAGTGTATCCCAATTTTGTGATCAGAGTCATAACATGCTCTTTCTGAGTATGAGTGCATTGTTCTCAAGCTCGAATGGTCATTCCTCATGAGCATATTCTGCTAGAGCCCCCAGGAAAGGGAACCTGTACAAGATGGATTTGCAAGAAACATCTCCCTTTGGGAAGTTTCATGCTTTTGTCTAAAGCCAATAGTGATGAGTCTTTCCTATGGCATAAAAATGTGCCATGTAAACTTTAAGAACATAATAAACTTATTAAGAATGATTTGGTAACTGGAATGCAAAGAAAGAGTTTACAAGTGATGACCATTGTGTTGCATGCTTGAAAGGGAAGCAACATAAGTATCTCACAAGCCTAAGGAATGAACTCCATCATTACACCCCTACACTTGTTACATATGGATCTTTTTGGCCCCACTAGTGTAACGAGTCTAGGAAGGACCTCTTACTATTAGTGATCACAGATGACTTTAGAAGATTCACTTGGGTCTTCTTCTTTAGAACTAAGATGAGACTCCTGAGATTCTGAAGAATTTCATCCTAAGGATTGAGAATCAATCTGATCACAAGGTCAAAACCATAAGATGTGATCAAGGAACTGAATTCAAGAACCAAATCCTTGATACATTTTGTGAGGAAAATACAATGCTCCCGGGACTCCTTAGCAAAATGGTGTTGCTAAGAGGAGAAACAGGACATTGATTGAAGCTGCAAGAACCATGTTTTCTCACTCTAAGCTGGCCATCATCTTCTGGGCAGAGGCAGTCAACACTGCCTGCTATGTGCAGCACAAAGTTTTAGTGGTTAAGACTTATGGCAAAACTTTTTATGAACTTTGGCACAAGAGAAAACCTTTCATTGGCTTTCTCAGGTCATTTGGATGTCCTTGCACCATCTTGAACACCAAAGATCAAATTGCCAAATTTGTTGAGAAATCAGATGATGGACACTTTATTTGAATACTTTCTCAATATAAGGCTTATAGATATACAATCTCAGAACTAGAATTGTTGAGGAGTCAGCCAATGTGACTTTCAATGGACACATACCCTGTGTGACTGGTTTTGGTCCTGATTGGCTGTTTGATCTTGATCTAGTTACCAACTATTTTAACAAATCTTGTGAGATTGTTTTAGGTTCTGTAGATATCTTATCAACAGGTGATCCTGATCCAAGATTTGAACTGAGAAGATATTCAGTAACACATCTTCAACTCTAGTTGAACTACTTCTGCAAATGAAGTGTCTATTAGCACCACAATGACAACTTAATTGAATATCTGGGATGCCTTCAAAGTCCAGCTCAGAGGCTCACAATCAGATAAAGATGCTTCAAATGTAGAAGAGAATAATGGAGGGGTGATAGTTATCAGAATTTCTTGATGCTATACCACTCCCATTGATGACAACATCAATGATGTCCACGCACTCATTGGATCAAGTTCTCTTGTAAGTTTGCTGATATGGGGAGAAACATCTATGCCGATCTGAATTTCTCTAATTTAGATCTCTCTCAGCAACTTGCTATGATCCCTCAACTAAAGGATCCACAAGTCTCACCCCACCACAAACATCATTGGAGATTTTGACACAGGGTAAGAAGAAGAGGACAAACCATAAGCAAATGTTTTTTCTTCACTCTTGTTTCTTATCCTAATAAGCCAAAACAGTTGATGAGGCTTTGAATTATGGAAGTTGGTTGAGCCATGTAACAGCGTTGCTTCAATTTCAAAAGATAAAAGTTTGGAAACGTTGGTCCTCTTCCTTCTGGGAAGACTACCATTTTTTTTTATGAAAGGTTTTTTATTTTTTGGAACGAGAAATAGTGTTTTAGGATAAGAAGTATATAGAGGCCTTATCGTCAAGAAATCTCTAGACAGTTTGTTCAAGGATACACACAAGAAAAGGGATTGAACTACACTGATGTCTTTGCTCCTGTAGCAAGACTGGAATCTTGTTGGACCAAAAGAACCAATGAGCCTGATCAGAGAAACCTCTAAGTCCCACAGGACATCACAACAGCTGAAGAAGACCTGATCAGCTGTTCTACAAAGTCTGAAGAATACAACTGCTGAAGTATTTCTGAAGTACTGAACAAAGACTGAGACAACAGCTGAAGATCTAAAGTCTGAAGACTTCAACAAGTACTGAAGACAAAGACTGAAGATCAACAGCTGAAAGACAAAGTCTGATGTTCAAGTACTGAAGACATCAGCTGATGCTAACAGCTGATGACAACAGCTGAAGAGGGCTTCTTCAGTTGTTGTGATGGTTTTTCTTCATCAGTAGTTTTCTTTTCCTTTCAGTAGTTTGTTTACTTCTGTAGTTTTGTTTCCTTTTCAGTACTTGTAAACAACTGAAGAGGTTGTTCTTCAGTTGTTGTAGTATCAGTAGTTTTATGTTTTTCAGTAGTTGTAAATAAGATGTTTAACACTTAGGAACATTTGTAAGAAGATGTCAGTTGTTGACATCTTCAGTAGTTGTTAAACATCAGTAGTTATAAAACGGTTACATGTCACTTTCAAGTGACATCAGCCTACGTCATCTTTCCTTTATAAGGAAGGATGACTCACCTGTAATCGTGCCATTGAGGCCGACAATCTTAATGCAATATTCCTTTTGTCAGATATTTCTCTCTCTATAACAAAATTCTTTTATCGCTTTATATCGAATGTTCTTGCTTGAATTTGTCTAATTCTGAGCTATTCCGCTGCTATATCTGTTCAATCGATTAACCAGAGGCTGAGATCCTAACAAATGGTATCAGCAGTTAATCATTGATCGATCTAACAATTGATCATTGAAACTGTTCAATCGCTCTAAGTTTGATCGAATTAGCAAATTCGCAAGGATCTGTTATAGAGATTGAGAGTGTATCGCTTCTGGCCGTTTTATTTGAGGTTCTGTGTGGTTCTGAGCTAAATTTATTGTGATTTTACTTGAATCTGTCTGATTTTCCACAATGACTACTTCTTCGAATGATCCTTTCAATACTGGATCCTCTACCAAGCCTCCGATCTTGGTGAGGAATGAGTATAACATTTGGCAGAGAAGATTGCTCCATCACCTGTCTGTCAATAGCTCAGGTTGTTGGACATCTGTGGTACATGGACCACATAAGCCAATGGTGAATGATCCGGAAACAAACCAGTTGGTTCCAAAGAAGAAGGAGCAATACTCCGATGAGGACAAGAAGTTTTGAAATCGATGCAAAAGCCCATGGAATTTTGGCTATGGCTATTCCTAATGAGATTTACTCTGGGCTTCTGCATTGTGAGTCTGCTCATGACCTCTGGAAAGCCATCAAAGAACAATTTGGTGGTACTGATGAGGTTTTAGCAAACAACAGGGAAATCCTCGCCCAACAATATGAGACTTTCTCTCATAGAAAGGGTGAGACTCTGACTCAACAATTTGAGCGGTTTTCATGTTTAATCTCTGAATTGAAAATGGTTAAACATGAATATACCAGGAGTCAGATGAACCATAGATTCCTAAGATCACTGCCTGAGAGATGGAACACATATACCATTGTTCTACGCTCAAATGCTGATGTTGATCGCCTATCTCTCACCCAACTTCATGGGAAACTGCTTACATTCGAGAGAGAGATAGAGCAGAAAAGGAAATTGGCTTCATCTGGCAAGCTTACTGAGGATTTTGTCCAAGGGAACACTGCCCTGATTGGACATCAAGAGTCAGAATATGCGTCATCTGAAAGCCAGTATGATGAGCATATTGATTTCTCTACAAACACTTCTGAGCCTGCCTTTGTGAGTGTTGATAGTTATTCTGCTGGTAGTAATAGTGACAATCTATGTTTCATCATGGATGATCTCAAGGGGATTGCTGATGATGACTTAGAAGAGATGGATATTTTGAGCCAAATGGCCTTGATAAATATCAGATCTCAGAAGTTCTACAAAAGAATGGAAGGAAATTCCCAGGACTCTCTGGCAAAACCAAAGTTGGTTTTGACAAGAGTAAGTTGAAGTGCCATAAATGCCACAGGCTTGGACACTTTGCAAGAGAATGTAGATCATCTGGATCTAACTCTCCTGCACCTTTTGTGACTTTCCCTGGCAATAGTCAACAAAACAGAGGGCAACAACCTGTCAATTCTGGTTATCATCATCAACCACAATCTCCTGCATATTTTGTTCCACAGGGGCCAATGCCATATCCATACCCCTGCTATTACATGCCACAACCAGGCCAGGTTCAAGCACCCACTGCTCAGCAACCACATGCACTCCCTGAGCCTCAACCATCCCAATCTCATCAACCTAATCAACTTCAACAACACAGCTTCTTCACACCAGGAGTTGTTGACTGGAGCAGCTTACCAGATGATGTGTCTGGTAATGAACAACTGTTCTCAGGTGCTGGTCAACATGGTGGTGAGCATCCTTTTGGAAATCTAGCTCTCATGACTTTGGAATCCTCTGATGGATCATCCTCAAGTACCTCTTCAACACAGGTATCACAGGTATCCTCTGAGGCTAAGGCCAAATTATGTTCTGAAACTTGCATAGCAGCATTTGCCTCTATTAGAGAAGCAAATGTGGCTTTAATCAATAAAAATGTAGAGCTAGAACAAATAATTTCCAAAAATAAAGCTGAGTTTGAGTCTGTGCTGAAAGAGAAAACTGATGAGATTTATAAATTAAAATGCCAAATCTCTGATGATAAGGCTAGGGAGGATGTACTCTTAGAGAAGTACAAAGACCTCAAAGATACTCTTGCTGTCACCCAAGTAGAGTGTGATCGATGGGTACAATCTTGCAAGGGCTTTGAAATGCTTCTTAGTAAGCAAACAGCTTCCAATGTGAAGTTTGGAATTGGTTATAATCACACTGCTCCTCCTACAGATTTTGCTTCAAGAGCAGGAGTAGAATCTGATGGAGAAAGTAATGACCAATCCACCTCATCATGTGATTCACTACTTGATAAAGCACCATCAGTAGTTGAAGTCAGTAGTAATCCCTCTGTGAACCTATCAGCTGATATTGATGGTTCAACTGCTGACACTCACATGATCAATGAGTTGATCAACCCAAGTGTTATCCCTAGAAGTACTGAGGGTACTGGAGAGCAGGGATAACATCTGGAGTTCAAATCCCAATAACTGACAGCACTAAAGAGAAGAAAACTGTCAGTAGAAGGATTTGAAGCCTACTAAGGGAGTTGACAAGAAGGCAAAAAGTGCTTCTAAACTGCTGAAGAGCAAGTCTTCAGTAGTTTCATCTTCTTCAGTTGATGATCAACAGAAGATGAAGAAGAAACCATGTGAAATATGTGGTCTATTCAATCATCTCACAGATGATTGTTGGTACAAAAAGGGATCCAAACTCAAACAAAAGGAGAAAATTAAAGAAAACTTGGCTAAAATGAAAACTGAGTTTGAGTCCAAGTTTGTACCAGCAGCATCAAATCCTGTTACTCCTATGTCCAAAAAGAAATCTAAAAGGGAAGGAGTGCAACAGGCAACAGCTGAGGTTGCTCAAAAGAAGATGGTGCAACACAAGAACTCATCATCAAACACCAATACCAATGTGTCTGAAGAGCTGAAAGCTCTTTCCCAGAATCAGACACAGCTGGTAATGATGGTTCAACATCTGTTGGGAGAGTTAACCAACTTGATGGCCCTGTGTTGAAACCCCAGAAAAGGAGATCCAAGCCAAAGGATTCCTCTTCTACACCATCTCCTTCACCTCAAGCTATTGTGCCCAATAAACCTGTTAGTTTACCATCTATTGATGAGACCAGGCCCAAAACCAAAAAGGTTTGGGTCTCCAAAACTAACTGATTGTTTATTATGCAGGTTTCTTCAACATGCCAAAGTAGCATCTGGTATGTAGACAGTGGGGGATCTATGCATATGACTGGGAACAACTCACTTCTTAATGACTACTCTCCAGGAAGGAAGGGTTTTGTTTCCTTTGGCAATGATGCAAGAGGTTACATCATCGGGAAGGGCTTTGTTTCCAATGGGGAAATAAGGTTTGATGATGTCAACCATGTGGAAAATCTCAAGTATAACCTCTTGAGTGTCAGTCAATTGTGTGACAAAGGCCATGTTGCCCTTTTCACAAGCCAGAACTGCAGGATTCTGTCATCCAAAGTTCTGAGTTTGATTGACAAGGTATTGGATGCTCACACTCTCCTGAAGGCCAACAGGACAGGAAGAGTGTATGCCTTAGATCTTTCCAAGAAAATAGATCTCAAAGGCCATCCTTGCCTATTTTCCAAGGCCTCTCCTCAAGAATCTAATCTATGGCATAGAAGGCTGGGACATGTTAACTTCAAGAACATGAATCAGCTGATACACCATAGTTTAGTAAGGGGAATGCCTATGAAGGAGTCAAGTGTGAAAACAACTGCACTGCTTGTTTGAAAGGAAAACAGCACAAGGTTTCATTCCCACTATTGAAGAACCAAAGTCCACTGCCTGCTTACAACTTCTTCACATGGATCTCTTTGGTCCTGTGAGAGTGATGAGCATGGCAAAGAAGATACTGTCTGGTAATTGTGGATGATTACTCCAGATTTGTATGGACTTTCTTTCTACATTCAAAGGATGAAGCTGCACAGAAGATCATAAACTTTGTGTTGTATGCTGAGAAGCAGTATTCCCTCTCAGTCAAGTGTATTAGAAGTGACAATGGAACAGAATTCAGGAACAATACACTTGATGAGTTCTACCTTTCCAAGGGAATAAAGAGGCAGTTTAGTATTCCAAGAACTCCTGAACAGAATGGAGTTGTGGAGAGAAAGAACAGGACCCTCATTGAAGCTGCAAGGTCTATGTTGGCTGATTCTGGACTGCCATTGACCTTTTGGGCTGAAGCTGTCAACACAGCATGCTATGTGCAGAATAGAGTGCTAATAAATCAGAGGTTGATGAAGACTCCATATGAAGTTCTACATCATTTGGCCCCTCTCATTTCATTCTTTAGAGCATTTGGGTGTCCCTGTTTCATTCTCAACACAAAGGATCAGCTCCAGAAATTTGATCCTAAGGTGGATGCAGGGTACTTTGTTGGTTATTCATCAACTTGCAAGGCATACAGAGTCTTCAACTGCAGAACAAAGATGGTTGAAGAGACTCTACATGTCAAGTTCAATGAATCTCCAAAGGACAAGATTCCACAAAGCCCTGTGGAGCTCTTTGATTTGGACATACTGCAATATGTTCCTTATCAATCTCCTGCTGTTGTTGCTCCTGTCAACAGTTCACCACCTGGTGTTACTGCTGAAGATGATGATGATAGTAGTAATCACCTCTTCAGGTTTAGTGACCAACTGCCTGAGTCCTCTAAACTGATGCTCCTGTAGCTCCAGCAGCACCATCCACAACAAATGCTGATGAGATTTCTGCATCCTCAACTTCATTTGAGTTGCCACCATCTTCATGGTTTCAAGAATCTGCATCAACATCTGCTGCTGCTGAAGGTCCTACAAACACTTGCACAGATTTGATTGTTTACCAAGAGCTGAAAAATCACCCAATGTCTCAAATCCTTGGTGATATCAATGCTGGTGTTTCAACCAGAAGCCAGTGTCCAATTTCTGCTTCTATGCTCTCTTCATCAGTCAGCTAGAGCCAAAGAACTATCATGTAGCTTTGAGAGACAATGGATGGGTTGAAGCCATGCAGCTTGAGCTTCTTCAGTTCAAAAAACAGCAAGTGTGGGAGCTTGTTCCTCTACCCCCAGGTAAGTGTGCAATAGGCACTAAATGGGTTTAGGAATAAAA
This sequence comes from Flaveria trinervia, assembly GCA_025506515.1. Classification (NCBI taxonomy): domain Eukaryota; kingdom Viridiplantae; phylum Streptophyta; class Magnoliopsida; order Asterales; family Asteraceae; genus Flaveria; species Flaveria trinervia. The sequence continues at coordinate 45,256,912 of CM046451.1, forward strand.
CTGATGAAAATGGGCTAATTGTTAAGAACAAGGCCAGACTGGTTGTGCAGGGGTTTGCACAAGAAGAAGGTATTGATTATGATGAAACCTTTGCCCCTGTAGCCAGACTGGAGGCAATTAGATTGTTTTTAGCCTATGCTGCACTCCACAATCTTAAAGTTTTTCAAATGGATGTCAAAAGTGCTTTTCTATATGGTAACATAAAAGAAGAAGTTTATGTGTGTCAACCACCAGGCTTTGAGGATAATAAGCACCCAGAATGGGTATATAAGCTTGATAAAGCTCTTTATGGTTTGAAACAAGCACCTAGAGCCTGGTATGAGACCTTATCAAACTTTCTTCTACAGAATAATTTCACTAGAGGCTCCATAGATAAAACTTTATTTATTAAGAAGGGGATCAGCATAAGCTACTTGTTCAAATTTATGTTGATGATATTATATTTGCATCCTCTGATCCCCAATTGTGTGAGGAATTCCAAAACTTAATGCAACAGAAGTTTGAAATGAGTGCAATGGGAGAATTACAGTTCTTTCTAGGTTTGCAAATCAAACAAAAAGCTGATGGAATTTTCATTCATCAGTCTAAATACACAAAAGATCTTTTGAATAAGTTTGATTTACAAAACTGTAAACCCTGTTCTACTCCATGTGCAACACACCAATATTGGATGTTGATCAGAAAGGTAAAGCTGTTGATGAAACTCTTTACAGATGTATTTGGTTCCTTGATGTATTTAACAGCTTCTAGACCAGATATTATGTTTGCTACATGTGTTTGTGCTAGATTTCAGGCTGCACCTAAGGAGTCTCATCTGATTGCAGTCAAGAGGATCTTTAGATATCTGCAAGGTACACAATCTCTAGGCTTATGGTATTCCACTGGACATTCTTGCAAATTAGTTGCTTTCTCTGATAGTGACTATGCAGGGTGTAAGTTGACCAGGAAATCAACTTCTGGTGGATGTCAATTCCTAGGCAACTGTTTGATTTCTTGGCAGAGTAAGAAACAAACATCTGTTGCTACATCCACTGCTGAAGCCGAGTACATTGCTGCTGCAAGTTGTACATCCCAAGTACTCTGGCTTCAGAATCAACTTTTGGATTATGGCATTACAGAGACTAAGACTCCATTATTAATGGATAGTGCTTCAGCTCTTTGCATTGTCAAAAATCCAGTCCAGCACTCTAGGACCAAACATATAGAAATTAGACATCATTTTATAAGAGATTGTTTTGAAAAGGGTCTAATTAATCCTATGTTTGTGCCTAGTGCTGATGAGCTTGCAGACATTTTACTAAGCCTTTGGATAGTTCAACTTTCCACAACCTGGTGTTAAGGCTTGGTATGCTGCAGCTAGAATAAGTGACAACTACGATCTCAGTAATTACTGATGATCATTGGTAACCATGTCACATATAAGTACTGATGAGTTATTTTACCCTCAGTAGTTTTTATAACTACTGAAGGCTAAATGCTTTAAGTACTGTACTTTATCTGTTCTAAACTACTGATGTAGTTACAACTACTGATATTACAACTACTGAATCAGTAGAAACAGATAAGTACTGATGTCCTATGAAACAACTGAAAACAGCAAAAAGGCTGATGAGTACGTGTTGAGGACAGTATGAAACAGCTGAAAGGCTATGAATTGACGACAACTACTGATGAGTACTCTCTCTTCAGTAGTTCACAAACTGCTGTTTCTTCATAAACAACTGAAGCAATACCATGTCTTCAGTAGTTTCACAACTACTGATGACTAACACCAAGTCTTCAGTTGTTTACAACAACTGATGGCACAACCAGGGTCTTCAGTAGTTTCACAACTACTGATGACTAATACCAAGTCCTCAGTTGTTTCAACATCTGAAGTCCAACTTGTCTTCAGTAGTTTTTTTTTTAAACTACTGATGCCTAAATCAGAGACTTCAGTTGTTTCAACGTCTGATTGTAAACACCATGTCTTCAGTTGTTTTATAACTGCTGACCACACAATACCATCAGTCGTTTCAAACCTCTGAAAGTTAATACCACGTCATCAGTTGTTTCAAATACTGATGACTAACACCAAAACCTTCAGTCGTTTCATAACCCGTACCCTATATATATCGATCCCTCTTTCAGAGTTTTTCATTCTTTCACGACCTAAAATTTCAAAAGCTCTGAAAATCTTTCACCTTCATTAATGGCGACCATGCAACTCAAGCCTCGACACAACTGTGTCGCGTACCTCACTAAATCGCCCTTCTGGACCAAATTCGATAATGCTATAGATCTTATGGTCCAATCACCACTGAAAACGCCTTCCTCCTAAATCCAATCATTTATGCCGATTCGCTACATCAGTTTTGGACGAATGCAACTGTTAATGGAGAATCTATCCATTCGTCCATCAACTCTCATAAGGTGGTCATCTCTACTGCTACCATCCGCCAGATATTACTATTAGATGATGCTGCCTACCCTGTTGGATATCCTAAGCGCCAATTGATCTTTCATTTGGACAACATGGATATCAAGGCGATCTTAGTGCTTCGACCATCCTGAAGAAACATTTTCCAGATGCTGAACGATTGATATTTCATATGGTAAATGTTTGCCTGGCCTCGAAGACTTCTTCTTGGGATCAACTGTCTTCCAGATGGCAACAGGTACTGTTCTCTATCCTTGAACAAGAACCACTAAACTTTTCTGAAATAATTTTTCTTGAAATCAAGGATATGGCCACAAAACCACTTTCTAACCGTTGGATACTATATCCTCGGTTTATAATGGCCATAATAGAGAATCAGCTTTATGCTGAGGGACTAGTTGGTCTGGGAGTCCCTGCTTTGGCTGTATTGCCGGAGGTATACTCCCGACACAACACTGACCAAACTCTTAAACAGGCTGCCAAGCTGCGCAAACCCACGCAGCTGGAACCCACAGCCTCCACTTCCACATCCAAAGTCCCCTCCAAACCCACAAAGAAGAAGCCTAAGAAGGCTACTCAGGGAGTTGAGTCCCCTGAGGATGCTCCTGCTGCACCAAAGCAGGTTATCTCTACTGGAAATAACCCCCAGTAGAGACTATGACTCCACCAACCGAAGCCGCTCAGGTTTCCTCTCAAAAGGAACCTGATGCAACCACTCAAAGGGAAGCCACACTGCTGGGATCCTCCTCACTTGAGGGGATTACCATTGAAGAGCACCACTCGCCCCGGTGCACACTGCTTCCACACCCTCTCTGATGCAACCGCCCCTCAAAGCCCTACAATAATGTTGCAAAAGTGCTGACGCAGTTGCATTCCTCACCCCCCACCCAGACACCAATCACTACTGGGATAACCTCAACACACTGAGGGGGAGGATCACAATGCTTCTGTCAACCCACAGCACAGGGGTTATCATGTTCCATCTCCTGGTGTAGACAAGGAGGTGCGACCTTTGGTGAGGCTGCCACTGCCTCTGACTCAGCAAATGACCAGGATGCAGTTGGTAACATCTCTAAGACCTCACCAGCGGCAACAGCTGATGAAGGACATAGTCCTGAGGCTGGAAGTCCCCAGAACCAAGAACAAGGGGCACATGCTATAATTGATCTACACTCAAGGCATGTTAATCCTGACTCTGTCAGGAGGTCAGGTGATTCAGTATCAACTGATGATGACCTGAGCTTCTTCTATGATGTAGTTGCTCAAAACACCATCCTAGAGGATGAGGTTAGCAGACTCAAAGAGCTGCTGGCCAAGATGTCTCAGGATGAAGTCCATCTGCCACCACAATACACCCACAGATGGCACCTTCTTCTGAAGGTCCCCTAAACACTGAGCCAATACATACTTCCAAGCCACCAGCCTCTGCTTTTGGCACTGATTCTCAGGAACAGAACCATCCTGATCAATCAGTTGCTAACCTTCAAAAATCCCTACCTCTCATCACTCCCATGATCACAGATATAGTGATCAAAGCCATTGATGAGAGGCTTCCTACAATAATACAACCCCTGGTGGAGGAGTTGGTGACCAAATCACTTTTACTGCTCAAACCCTTGCACCCAATGCAACCAAAAAGGGGAGAGTCAGTCAGTTAAAGGAAAAAGGAAGAGGACAGATGGGGAGAAGGAGAAAGAATCAGAGAAGGTAAATGAAAGGAGTTGGCTGTTATAAGTGTGGAGGAGACTGAGTTTGATCATGAGAAGGAGAAGGAGAGTGAGAAGAGAGCTGAAGTGAATGAAAGTCAAAAAGACTTTCATGTCACATATCAAAGAGAAAGGAAGGAGAGTCTGAGAAGGAGAAGGAGCTGAATGATATGGTGAAAGAAGCTGATGCCAACCATAACCGTTCAATGGATAAAATCATTGATCAGTTATATAGGCAGAGTTTTGACATCCAACAACTAGACTCCGAGATCAGAAGGTTGGAGACAGAGGAGATCAACTCAAGATGGGCTAGTTATGATGCCTTAGAAAGAGAAAGGCTGGAGATAATGATTAGATTTGTAGCCAAATACTTGGGAAGATCTCTGATAGAAATAAGGGCCTGGACCAGGGACAACATCTTGGCAATAACCACCAAGATTTGTTCGTCTGAAGCATACTCCAAGGTTTAGTGATTGAGGCATTAATGAAGCTGGGTTGGGAACCGAAAAGAACTGACAAATTTACTAAAGCCTTCCTTACAGCCAAAATGCTAAAACAGTCTGAAAAGCCTCTATCCTCAAAATCACTACCTCCACAACCCACTAAAACAACCCCTTTACCCTCTAAACCAACCATCCAACCCACAAAACCAAATCCTTTACCCCCAAAACCCACTGCCAGTGATGTACCTAGACAAAAGAAAAGAAAGGTACTGAGGGCTGATGAAGAAGAAGAGGAGGATGAAGACAGACTGCCACTCTCTGCAGTTATCACTTTGCCTAAGGCTAATCCAATGTCCATCACTCCTGCTTCTCAAATGCATGCTGTGATGATAAAGATTGAAGAGGAACAGATGCAAAGACATGATGAGGAAATGCTGAAAAGCATTGACAAAGCATATGCCACATCCTCTTCAATGATTAGCATGAAGAAAGAAGTCTTAAGATTGTACACCCTTGCTAATACCTTTCAATACCAAAGGGAAAAAGGATATGGCCTGATCCTAGGGTGGCACACAGGATTGTCAAGAAAGAAATTCCTTCAAAATACAAGGGCCGAGTGAAGAGGGTGTCGACGAAGACATCACTGTGGTTCTTGTAGTGTCCCCCTGGGAAATTGTAGAAGAGTTCAAGAAAGCTTATGAAGCCAAACAACCACCCCAAAGATGTTGGAGAATAAAATCATAAAGAAGGATTGGTTTACAAAAGACTTGAAAACTTCAAACAAGATGAGCTCAACCTGCTCTTAGAAGGGACTCATCCAGATGAGTTTGCTTACAGACAAATAACCACGGTTGAGCTCAAGAATGGAAAACAGGCCAAGTACATCTCTGAAGTGTATGGCCGAGAAGGATTGTTTGATGGTGTGCCCGAGGTGCTGACAATGGATGAGCAGATCATGTTTCTAAGGGCTTACACCAGGGAATCCTATAGGCTGATACACGGGAAGTAGATCTCATGGTTGGGGTAACAGCTCAGTGTCCAAGTCCCCAATACAGAGCTCCCAACCATATCATGCAAAACAGATCATCAGAGACTTCTTCCCAGGCCGGTGCTGAAAAGGGTCACTTCTCATCTGATCAAGAGGATAAAAAGACCAATCTATCTGCCAAAATAAGTGGGACTCGTCAATAACTTAGAGGTTTTGGCTGCATTGGTTCAGGGGGGTTGTTGGACCAAAAGAACCATGAGCCTGATCAGAGAAACCTCTAAGTCCCACAGGACATCACAACAGCTGAAGAAGACCTGATCAGCTGTTCTACAAAGTCTGAAGAATACAACTGCTGAAGTATTTCTGAAGTACTGAAGACAAAGACTGAGACAACAGCTAAGATCTAAAGTCTGAAGACTTCAACAAGTACTGAAGACAAAGACTGAAGATCAACAGCTGAAAGACAAAGTCTGATGTTCAAGTACTGAAGACATCAGCTGATGCTAACAGCTGATGACAACAGCTGAAGAGGGCTTCTTCAGTTGTTGTGATGGTTTTTCTTCATCAGTAGTTTTCTTTTCCCTTCAGTAGTTTGTTTACTTTTCTGTAGTTTTGTTTCCTTTTCAGTATTTGTAAACAACTGCAGAGGTTGTTCTTCAGTTGTTGTAGTATCAGTAGTTTTATGTTTTTCAGTAGTTGTAAATAAGATTTTAACACTTAGGAACATTTGTAAGAAGATGTCAGTTGTTGACATCTTCAGTAGTTGTTAAACATCAGTAGTATTAAAACGGTTACATGTCACTTTCAAGTGACATCAGCCTACGTCATTCTTTCCTTTATAAGGAAGGATGACTCACCTGTAATCGTGCCATTGAGGCCGACAATCTTAATGCAATATTCCTTTTGTCGATATTTCTCTCTCTATAACAAAATTCTTTTATCGCTTATATCGAATGTTCTTGCTTGAATTTGTCTAATTCTGAGCTATTCCGCTGCTATATCTGTTCAATCGATTAAACCAAGAGGCTGAGATCCTAACAAAGCTGTTAGGATATTCCTGGCTTTCTGCATCCAAGAACTTCAAGGTCTATCAACTTGATGTGAAGTGTGATTTTCTTTATGGAGTGATTTATGAAGAGGTGTATGTTAACCAACCACTTGGTTTTGTAGATCCTGATCATCTTGTTATGTCCCTGCAAGCTTGACAAGCTCTTTTTAGTGGCTAATCAGCCCCAGGAAGTGGTAATGCGACTCAATCTCAGTATCTTTGTAATATGATACCAGCTAGGTACATAGCTGGAACTCTCTTCATCAAAGGACAAGGACATGACAATTGCTAGTTCAAGTATAGGTAAATGACATCACCTATAGTTCACTAATCCAAGGATCTGCAAAGACTTTAAGAAGCTTTAAGGATAGATTTGCAATGAGTGCCATGGGGAACTCAATTCTTCTTGGAATTCAAGAGCAGTTGAAGATGACATCTTGACTAGTCATCAAAGTATGTTCAAGAACTACTTAGAGTTCAACAGGATGATTGGAAGATTGCTAAGACACGCATAGCTAGAAACTACTCCCTTGGAGTTGATCTTGAGGGGGGTGTGTGGATGAACACTTTACAGAGCTATGATTGGGTCTCTTATGTACCTTATGCTAGCAGCCTGATATCATATTGATCACAGTATCTATGCAAGAAATCAAGCCAACCCTAAATGTCTCATCTTATCACTGTCAAAGGATTCTAAGATACCTTAAGGTGCTTCACACTTGGTCTGTGTATCCTAAGATTCAGACTTCAATCTGTATGCTTACACAGATAGTGATTATGGTGGTTGCAACATGACTGCAAAGTCTACTTTTGGGGATGTCGTTTCTTGGTGGAAGGGTTGTCTCATGGAAATGCAAGAACAATCCAATGTCTCTGCATCAACTCCTGAAGCTGAATACATTGCTGTTGCAAGCTGTTGTGCTTAAGTACTTTCAATTCAGAATCAGATGCTTGACTATGGATTAAACTTCAAGGAGACTCCCATTCACATAGACAACAACAGTGCTATCTCAATAACAGAGAATCATGTGCTGCACTCAAGGACCAAACATATCAACATCAGGTATCATTTAATAAGAGATAATTATGAAAAAGGATTAAGTAAACTAGTCAAAGTCCACACAAATGACAATAGTTGATCTGTTTACAAAAGCTTTGATGAACAGAGATTTAAATAGCTTGTATCAGTTATTAGGATGATAAACTTTGAGTAGATTTTTCTTAAAACAATTCTTATTATTTCTTAAAATCTATGTGTCCTAAGTTGTCTAGTTCATCACTTTCATAAGCTCTTTTTTTCTTTGGATGAAGATCTTTTTAAAGACTTTCCTTAGATTTTTGAAAATTTTTTATCCTTTGGAAGATATGCTTTTACCTTCAGAAGAAAATTATACCTTCAAAACAAATAACTGTCTAAGAGATTTTACCTTCGGAAGAGATTTCTGAAATATCTTCCAAAGCTTATTACTTGTCTCAAACACTTATATGTTTTCAAAGACCATTTTCTTCCAAAGCAAAATTAACTCTTGGAAGCTCTGTTCCTTTGAACAAAGCACTCAAGTTTTAGTTTTTCTTCCAATGCAAAATTTTTACAACTCTTAGGAAAATATTCCGAAGTCATTTTAGCTTTGGAAGCTTTTCATTAAAACTCCCAAGGATAATTTACCTTCGGGAGCTTTTTGACTTCCAAGAAAACTAATTTTTGTGCAAAAGTAAACTACTTTTTCAGAGGTGGGACTGACATCCGGATTTCAAAGTTTATCCTCATTCATTAAACTTTATTTGAAATCATTTTTCACATATAAACTCAACGGTTTCCCCTCTTTCTCTCATCTCCTTCTTCCTCCTGACCTAAAACCCCAAATTTCTCTCTGAAATTTCTTTCTTACTTCTTTCTTCATCCTGAAGCTTCCTTAAAATGGCCAACCTTAACCGCAGAAATGATCCGAACTTTACCATGCAATTACATTGGCAACATAACCAAGTTGCTCTGTTACACTCTGAGAAAGATCATCATTTCTTAGAGGTTTGTCGATTCTTAGCTCTATCAAACTACTTCACCTCCCATACCATTGATCCTACTCTTTATGAGGATCAACTGCTAGAATTTTGGAAGACCTACCAAGAGGTCATCATGGATGGGGAGAAGCATTGTCTTCCATAGTGCAGGGGAGAACAATCTTCATCACTCCGGCCATCATCAACATGCATCTTAAGTGGATGATGAAGAAGGTGAGGTGTTCTTTCCCAAAGAAGTTGTTAACCAATCCTTCGCGCAGATGGGCTATGAGGGAGATTTTTCTGTCAAAACCTTTGGGAAAAGGAAGGTCTGATCCCAATGGAAATTCTACTCCATGTGGTTATCCACAGCTTATCAAACAAGCATGGTGGATGGGACCAGATTCCTCAGGAACTCTCCTTCATTGTTCATGGGATGTGTTAGGGAGTCAAGTTCAGGTACTCTTAGTTTGTTTATACTAATCTGCTTGCAAACTTGGACTCCTTAGAGTACTATATGTTCCCTAGATATGTCCAATACATTCTTAACTGTGAACTGGGCTCACAGTTAAGGGGAACATGTAATACTCTTAAATTTGGATAAATGAAGCCCGGTATCTTAAAAATACTGAGAAAGCCCACTGCTGGCTTCTCTGGGGTAGAAACGGCCCTTGTCCTAAAATTGTTAGAGCTCATTGCTCAAGGTGACAACCTTTCAGCACAAGCTAGTGTTCAACCCACACCTTCTACATCTCAACCACCTAAAAAGCCACAAATCACCGTCACCTACCAAAGAAAGTACAAACAACCCCTACACAGACTGAACTATTCAGTCTGTGTAGGTCCCCATATACTCACCCACACAGGAAGAAGTGGACATTGGAGCTCCCACTTCTCCTTAGGAGCAGACCACTCCCATTCCTTCAATAATCAGTGTTGAGGTTCCTCATGCTCAGACTGATGAGCTCATAAGCCCAAATGCCTTAAGCCATCACTATGAGTCTCAACACTCAAGTGATCAACCTTCAGGGGATAATTACCATCCCCAACCTTTGGACTTGAACCAACCAATCCCCAACCTTGACTTCTACACTGATGAAGATCTAGGTTTCAGTGAGTACCATGATTCTCTCTTCTTTTCCCTACTCAAAAAGAGATGAGTGCTCCTGACTTTCCTACTTCTAGCCCACATCAGTCACCTACTACTGAGGTGGACACTTCTGAACCTGTTTAGGATGTCCATATGGAAGAGGCTCTCACTTTTGAAAGTGATTCTATCATTAAGACCTCAACCATGACAACTCAGCCCACTAACATCTCAACTGAGGCTGCTAGTGAGCAGAGGAAATCTAGCAGCCAAGAACCTGAAGCTGGTGGTGAGAGAGAGCACTCTGGTCCAATCATCTTACCCCCTAATGATTCTTCTGATGAAGATGTGGGGAATTTAAGACTAAAGGTGCAGAAACTATCTCAAACATGCACCTATTTAGTCTCCAAGGTCAGTCACCTAGAATCTCAAGTCACTACCTTGCAAAACAGGGTTAATGATCAAAAACTTAAGAGTTCCTATCTTGAGGACAACAGGGTCAACTTCCTCAAGTTCACATTGATGTGGACTACATAGACTCCTTCATACAGAGTCTGTTTGAAGAAGGAATACCAAGGGCTGTGTCATCTCCACCAATTTCAAATCACATCATTGGGTGGAGGTATAACAACAACAGAAGAGCACTCATCATTCATAGAGTTCAAGGGCTGCAAGAGATCTTCAATTTTTAGACCTTGAACTTCTATGAAGGTCTGGATCTATTCAACATGCCACTTGTCAACCCAAGCCAATCAAGACAAGCTGACAGGCTGGCTCAAAGAATCCAAGACAGGATCACTGCAGAGTTCAGCTTCAGAAGAAGACTAAGGCAATCAGGTAATGTCATCGGTCAACTAGATGTTGAGGCAGACCCTAAGATTAGTTTCATAGGGGAAACCTTGACTGAAGGCCTAGTGGCAGAACTTGAGAGCCCTGTCTCATCATCATCAACTACTGTAGAGATTCATACCCTTATTGAGACACCTACTAGCGAAGGTGCTTTTCAACCTCTCTCTGGCCGGAGCTTGGATGCTACACCAAGCAATGAAGGCCAAAGCTCTCTCCACCCTAAGACACAAGGTCTATGAGTGAAAAAGGGAAAAGAAAGATGACATCTGAGGAGATTGAGGAGGAGGAGAAAGAGAGAAAAAGGAAGCTGAGGGGAGAAAGTTCCTGTTTTGGGTCTGCAAGGCTTATGGAAACTGCTATCAACGCTACCCCCAGAACAAACACTCAAGATGATGAGTTGAGGGCAGTCAGGATCAACTACTTGCAGACCCAGAACTATGACATTGATAATGTCATTTCTCTCCGCTTAGAAGAATTAAATGAACTAGTTGACAGAAAGAGGTCAAAGGAGAAGAAAGAGGCAGAAGATCCTAAACTTTTGGTGCAAATGAAGATGCACTTCTTCCCTTATCCTATGATTATGTTGCGTTTGAGTATCTTAAATAACTTGAACTTGAGATAGTCAAGGAAAGAACGAAAAATAAAAGGAAGCTAAGGGAAGAAGCTGCTAAGTCAAGAGCCATTATCCAGAAGAGCATGAAGAAGTCTGCAAACACGCAGAGGATGATAAGCTTCTTGAAGCTGTATGGATTCTTCAGAAAGAGACTTGGCCCTATGTTTCTATCCACCACGAATGAGCATATCAGGGTAATCAAACAGAAGATCAAGAATGGAGAGCTGATTGACTTACACTCCCCTCCAAGTCAAGCTCCACCTGAAGTGGAGGTTAAGGTTGAACAACCTGAGACAACACAACCAGGACCTCCTACTGAATCTCAGCAAGCTTCATCTTCTGATCCACATTAGGGTCAGACTCCCTCTCCTTCTAAACCTGTGAGAGAGGAAAACCTAACTGAGAAAGACAAAAAAGATCAATCAGGTGCTGCAGGCCAGTCTTCTCAGTTAAAAGGAACAAAGAGAAATAAAAGGATGCCTTCAAAGAAAAAGCCAAAGAAGAAGAAAGATACATCATTTTTAGAACATCCTGAGTATGTGCAGCTAGAGGATGCTACATCAACTCCCAATCAAGCAGCTCCTCTAGCAGCAGGAAGACCGATCTTGTCTGGGACATACGCCATATATCCAGAAGATGGCATGTCATTAGAGATCAAGGCATTGAGAATGTCTACACATGGCAGGACATGTTCAAACCGCCTCTGCATGATCTTTTTGACATGAGAAGACATTTTGAGAGTCTGAGTGATCCTGATCGTATCATGAAGAAAGGGATGGTCATCGTCATAATGAGGAATGTTGATATCTAAAGTCTTCAAAGAGTTTTGGTAGCATGAGCCTTGGGGGAGTTTGTAAGGAATACATGTTAAGGCTCATGCAACTCCAAAAACTTCAAGTCTCCTGCATGCTGCACAAGTGCATTGAAGAAGAATGCTTCAGAAGTTTCACACATGCAATAAAAATATTCTAAGTGTGAAATCTTCTAAAGCCAAAACCAATATCTTCCGAAGCCAAAGATGAAGTCTTCCGAAGCTTTAGAGACAAAGTCTTCTAAAGCTCAACTCTTGAAGACAGATTTCTTCCAAATACTTTTAGTGTACATGCTTTATTGATGTACTTTACATAAAGCTAGACCCCTTTCCGCTGCAACTCTGTAAAGTCACCAACTTGCATAAGTTGGTGAAAAGGTCCACGCTTTTAGTAACTGTACATTGAGGTCTTGAGTCTGTAACATTCTAGTTCATGTAATTTATCCTTTTTGTAATATATTAGGATGTGAGCTTTGACATGTCATAGTCACAAGTCAAAAGGCAATCTGCCTTTTGACTTTACAATTGATTTTGTGTTGTGTCTAGTCAATTGTATCTAGCTGGCCTTCAAAGTATGGTCGACTGTAGGATGTAGTATATGTATCTCAAGTACTTGTAACTTTCCTTTATGCTTTGTAACACTTGTAAAAGAACTTGAGAAGGCAATATACTGCAATCTTGAAAACCATCTCCTTGTGTATTTTGCTATCTTGTTCTGTCTCTTATTTACCTGTGTTCTTTGTATCATCTCTTGTGGTTAATCCAGTCTCACTGTTTGATCAGTCTAGATAATCTCCTCTTTGTGTTGTTGTATTGTAATTGACCACCCTTCACCAGTCCTTCATCATCATTGTCTAATATTAATAATTTTAATTCATGTTTACTTGTAACTTTGAGACAATGCAACATAGAGATTGACTCGGTGTCAGGGACCAAACATGCAATGATTACGCAAAAGTTTGGACTATTTTTGTTATTATTAAAGTTTTGGGGCCAAGCTTGCAATTTTTTTAAACCACATGGACCATTTATGTAATATTCTCTTTTTGTTAACCAAAACATTAATCAATTTCATGCTTACATAAATTAAAACTAAATCAAAGTTTCATGTTTTTATAAATAAAAACATAAATGAATCAAATTGATGTTAAAAACCCAAAATACTAAAGTTTATATTAAAATCAAAATCAAATCTTTAAATCGTACGGACCACTGCTACTGTTAATGGAGATTTGTATATATGAGTATTGAATTGAGAATTTGTAGAAGAACTTTTGTGATTTAAAACCTAGGGTGTGAATAATATTAAAAAGATCAATGAAGGCTTAAAACATAACGTGATTTGAGGTAGATCGAAACCATTATATGTTTGTAAATTGAAAATGATATGAAATGGTTAATCTTTTTATTTCAAAGTTGATATCATGATTTGGGCAAATCAAAACCATGAATTGATTATTTGAGACCCTTGATTTGATAATATATATAAAATCATTCTGGAAAGAAGACACGTATGAAGTTTATTCTCCTTTGCATAGGACGAGTGAATTATTCCACCCTTTAATTACTTGTTTGAATAATCAAGACTAGGACATATTTCAATCATAATTTTAGTATAATACAACCTGTAAAAACTCATTATATTATCTGTTTGTTAGTATAAAGTCAACTTGTTCTTGAATGAAAAAAACAATCAACTATAATTTGAAAACCTTTTCAGGGTTTTATTTTGAAATCATCACAATATCCTTTGTAATGAGTTCTTTTCAAAGTAGAAATGATAGAAAATTAATTTAAGAAATTGAGTGTTTTAAAAAAATATATTTACCAAAAAGGTTTTTTTACTAAAAAGTTAAATTTTCTTATTCATAATAGAAATTGATAAAATTTTTCTATTTTTACTAATGTTAATTTTTAAATAAAATTAAAAGGATAAAGTTTCAATAAAATTAAAACCAATTTACCACTCTCATAATTTTAAAAAATGTTTTATAGTTGTTTTTATGAATGTTTTCTTATAAAGAAATTAATACTATTTCATCAGTATTTTTTATTTATAGAATACTTGTTCTTATATAGAAAAGATATTTTTATAAAATAAATGGTTTATGTAAATTTTTTTAAAATAATAATATATATTATATAATTGTTTTAAACATAAACTTATATGTAGTACTAATCATTTATATAAGTATATACATAAAAGATAAAAATAAACATCATATACAACATTAGTTTCGTCTTGCAAGCCGGCTCGATCTCGACATATGAAGCTCGGGCTTAAAATCATTTATTAAATGAGTTGTAAAATGAGTTCAAGCTTGTTTAAGATAAGTTTAAGTAGCAAGTCGGTCTCAAGTGCCTCACAAGATGGTGTAACTCGTTTCTCCCCAAATTGTTGTCGGAATTTATTAGCAAGATACATGTTATCGGTAATTGAGGATTACATTTATAATTCGTAAAATAAAATAAAAATAAACCATTAACTTTTCTTGTTTTGTCATGATATTTATATAAGATATTTTTAGTGAATGTATTTTTTTGTTTAAAATAGGTTTTCTTATTATATCTTTTAAGCTACTTAAAGCAATTTTAAAAATACATATTTTTTAAAAGAATATAAAATCAAATGTGCCTACTTTTATGTGAAATTGAAACAAAACTATAGTAAATTTTTTAACTTTTCTATATAAAAATACGATTTATAATTAAGTCTGAGTGAATTAAAAAAAATGTTTTAGAAAATTTTTTTGTTACTAATTACAAGATATAAACCAAATGGTTTATAATTTTATTAACCTTTGAATTTTAATATTTTTAAATAATATTATTTTAAAGTGATATAAGTTTAATCAATAACATTATATTGAGAAAATAACACTTTCTTAAACTCCTATTATGTAAATAAATATTCTATACACACTATTTAAGGAAAAAAACTCACTTGATAATTATAGTAATAATTAATTGTATTCAAATGAATTATAACTAATAAAAAGGATATATACATTTTTAGGCGGGAAACGAAAATAATGGAGGCCTAAGAAACGACACGTGACACTAAATATATTGTTTTATTAAAAAGTATATATATATATATATATTTATATATATATATATTTATCCTTAATAAGTGTATATATATATATATATATATATATTCTTAATAAGTGTATATATATATATATATACACACACACACACAAAATCTATACTTCTATACTTATCAATAAAACAATATCTTTAGTATCACGTGTCGTTTTCTTAAGCCTCCATTATTTTATTTTTCCGCCTAAAAATATATACGTCCATATTATTAGTCATGATTCATTCGAATAAAATTAACTATTACTATAACTACAAAGTGAGCTTTTTTCCTTAAATAGTGTATGTATAATATTTATTTACCATAATAGGTGTTTAAGGAAATATTTTTTTAATATAACATTATTGATTAAACTTATTTCAGTTTAAAATAATATTATTTAAAAATAGGCAGGTACAAAGGTTAATAAAATTGTAAAAACATTTGGATCATATGTTGTAAGTAAGAATATAAACTTATTTCACTCATACGTAATTTTAAATCGTATTTTTACATAGAAAAGTTGAAAAAAAATTATACTATAAATTTGTTTCAATTTCATGTAAAAGTAGGCACATTTATTTTTTAATTCTTCTTAAAAATGTATTTTTGAGAAAATATTTTTAAGTAGCTTAAATAATAAGAAAAACTATTTTTAACAAAAAATGCATTCTTCAAAAATATTTTATATAAATATCATATGTATATAGATATGTATATACATATACATGTGTATATAGATATCTATATACACATACATGCGTATATAGATATCTATATACATATACATGTGTAACACCCGGTTATTTTTTTAAAGTCAAAGAAAGAAGAATGAAGTGAAAAAAAAAGAAAGAAAAAATATATTACCCAAGTTAAGGGGTAAAAGTATCAAAAGGACAAAACTTTGAAATAGTTGGTGAATAAAGGTGATGGCCGCCCACTCTTGCACATCGCCTTTCTGCTTACGGATTCTAGAGAGAGAAAGTGCATAGTTTTCGGGTTTTGAAGAAGAACAAGCTAAGAATTCAAATTCAAGGTAAGAATTCATGGTTTTATGTTGTTCTTAACCGGTTATGTCCTCGGGTGTATGCTTATGTGTATTGTGTGTGTTCAGGTGTATGTTTTAGTGGGTTTCTAGGCGGTTGAACTAATTTGCAAACGAGTTTGGAAGAAGCCATACTCAAGAGCTGCTAAGGTGAGTTCTAAAACCCCGCTTTTTACATGTTTTAACTGATTTTGGGGCTGGAAATGCATGAATGTATGTTTTTATAAAATTGGGTTTTATACCCATATGTTGAATGTGTGTATGATCATGTTATGGTGTGATTCTGGCCTGTTCATGATTTCATGATGTTAAGGTTGTGTTCCTAAGGCTTAGAATGTAAGATTTAACCTTAGAACATGAGAGATGAGATTTGGGGACTGAATCTGATGAATAGTGTGCCCTAGGCTGCTCATGCGCCCTAACAGTAGTTCACACGCCTAATTTTAGAGAAAAACTGCATAAGTGTTGGCAAATGCGGATGAAAGTCAATGCGGATGAAAGCCAATGCACATGAACATTGACTAAGTGTGGGAAATGCGGATGAGCATTGACTAAGTGTGAATGCGGATGAGCATTGACTAAGTATGGGAAATGCGGATGAATATTGACTAAGTGTGGGAAATGCGGATGAGCATTAACTAAGTATGGGAAATGCGGATGAACATTGACTAAGTATGGGAAATGCGGATGACTATTGGAGGAAACGCGGATGAGTAGAGTCAATGCGGATGAACTACAACAAATGTGGATGAAGTAAAAGGAATGCGGATGAACTATAACAAATGCAGATGAAGTAAAAGAAATACGGATGAACTATAATAAATGCGGATGAAGTAAAAGAAATGCAGATAAACTAAGACAAATGCGGATGAACACTTCGAATATTTCTGACTTTTTGGAGAAAAGTGTAATTTAGGCTTTGACTTGGGAGCTTCCTGGGGGCTATGTAAGTTGACTTTTTGAGGTCATAGATGTTATGATAGGCATGTTATGATGTATGATTGATGCTTATGCATGATGGTATGTATGATGCCATGTATGATGATGTTGACTGTTTATGTTTATTTTCCTTGTTATGTATGATTATTTTCCGTGGCTTTACATTGAATGTTAATGAATGAAATGAAAAGTGTTATGTAACGTAAAGTGGAAGATAATGAAAAAAGGAACGAAATGAAAGAATGCATGCATTAATGAATGAACGAACGAAAGAAAGGCTTGCAAGCAAATGTATGAAGGTTCATACTTAATGAGGAGTGTTAGCTCAACCGTGTGCGGGTTAGCTACCCCATGAGGATGTAAACTGGGGCTTAATCCATGTGATTAAGCAAATGTATGGAGGTTCACACCCAATGAGGGGTTGTCAGCTCAATTGTGTGTGGGTTATATACCCCATGAGGATGCACACAGGGTTCAATCTTTGTGATTGACCATATGTATGGGGTCATTGTCGCTTAACCCTAGATGAATTGCTTGGTGCTCTAGAGGGGGGTTAAGCACATGACAGGACTTAGATGAAAACAAAAGATAATTAAAGTACGAAATGAACGATGATGAAGATAATAAATATTATCAATGTGTACGTACGATGTGTGATCATATTTTAAAACCTGATATGATTGTATGAAAGCAAATAATGTTTTAAAAGGAAGTAAAGTACGGTTTATTATAAAACTAGAACTCACTCAGCAACGCTGACTTTTTATGCATTTTTCCAGTTGGATGGCATTTTGGATGCCATTCTTTTGTTAATGTTTTTGCATGGTAATACGAACAAAAAAATTATGTAACAAATGTTGTATTATTTTGCAAAAGCATTTATAATGAAAATGTTGTTTTTAATGTTTCTGTTGCAACTGTTATTTCAAGTTAATGTATTTATATGTTTTATGAGCAATGATTGGCCAGCTGTAAGCGTCCTGAGAACGAGGCCTTACAAGTTGGTATGAGAGCGAAAGTTTAAGTGAAACGGGTACATTTTCAAAATAAACCTAAATTTAAACTGAAAATGGTACGGAAAGGGAGATGCCAGTCCGAGTAGCTGTGTGCCATCAGGTATTTTCTTAATGTTAACCGGTATTATGTGCGCATGTGATGTGGTTTATGTGTTGCTTGTAGATTTAGATACTGATGTAGTTAGGATAGGTAATGCATGGAGTATGAAGAGTAAAGTAAGTGGCTAATCACAACTGGCCACTGTAATTAGGGACTTACTATACTTGACATAAACTGAGCTGTTCCTTTGAATCACCATGTTGGTGTTTAAATCTTTCAGTGTGTGTGTGTTAGAGGATGGCCGGTGGTAGATCATCAAAAGCTTCGCATGGTGGAGGTGGACGTGGTGCTGAACCATGGGTCACGAGAGGAAGGCGTAGAGCCGAAAAGTTGGTTCATGAAGAACCAGTGACCCCTCACCCGGAGGGCGATGATGAGAGTGCTAAATTGAGAGCCTTAGTAAAGGAGGCTATTGTAGAAGAAGTTCACCTGGTCATGCAGACAATCTTACCGTCTGTGGTGGCGAAAGTTACTAAGGCTGTGAGGGAAGGAGAAAGGAAGGAAAGAAGTAGACCTACGGGCGAAATAAGACAGCTCGAGACTGAAACGGTTCTATCTGATGACAAAGAAGAAGAGGAAGAAGAAGAGCTTACGCCGGAGGCGGCACGAGGCTATAACTACGGGGTATTTCAAAGGTGCAAGCCCCTACTTTTGATGGTAATGGCACTGCTGCTACTGCTCACCAATGGGTGAAAGAAATGGAAGCTGTTCTGAATATCAGCGAGTGTCGAGAAGACCAGAAAATGAAATTTGTTGCCCACTCGTCCGTGGAATCGGCTCTATATTGATGGGACAATATAGTCCAAGCCTAGGGTAGTCGGGCAATTGGGAGGATAAGATGGTCTGGACTGAAGAAGTTGGTGATTGAGGAGTTCTGTCCTAATAGGGAAATGGATAAAATGGAAAGGGAATTCCTGCCGCTGGAGGCGGGAACCATGACACATCAACAATACACCACTAAATTCAACGAAACGGCATGGCTGGTGCCGGATCAGGTGACGCCTCTATCACGAAAGATTAAGAGGTACATTCAAGGCTTGCCGGCGGATATCCGTAGGCACATGATCGTTGCCCGACCAAGCACGTTTAGGTCGGCAGTTGATTTGACAGGAAGGTTGTATGACGAACGAGAGGTGGTGGTGGTTGAGGTAAGCAAGAAGGGTGGTGGCGACCGGAATTGGAATAGGAAAAGGTTCGGTCGGGGTGGTGCCCCGACGAGTAACAAGAAGGCACGGGTGGATGATCGTCGTGTGGTCACGCCTAGTACGGGATCGAAAAGGTGTGGCAAATGCGGGAAGGAGCATTCGGGAGAATGCAAATGGGGATCAGACATCTGCTTCAAGTGTGGGAAGCCTGGTCATATAGCTAGAGATTGTGGGGTTATGAGGTGTTTTAACTGTGAGGAATGTGGTCGCCTGAGTAGAGACTGTAAGAAGTCAAGGGTTGAGGGTTCTGGGGTGAAGAAGACGGGAGGTGAAGGACCAAGGGCGAGCGCTAGAGCATTCATGATGACGCATGAGGAGGCTAGGACGAACCCTGATGTCATGTCAGGTATGTTTCTAGTGAACCAAACTTTAGCCTCTGTGTTATTCGATTCTAGTGCTAGTAAAAGTTTCATATCTGCTGCTTTCTGTGCTAAACTACCTGTTAGTAGTAAGAATATCGATACGCCCTTTGATGTAGAAACTGCCATAGGTGAGTCTACTAGAATTTCTAAGGTGATAGAAGGATGTGATATGGAATTTGAAGGTCATAAGTTTCCAGTTAGACCATTCGTGATGACCTTAGGTGGTTTCGATGTGGTTCTTGGGATGGATTGGCTAGCGGACTATGAGGCGAACATTGTGTGTCGCAAGAAGAAGATTTGTTTGACAGCACCTGGCGGGAGTTCGGTAACAGTTCATGGTGATCGGGTCACGATGATACCGAACGTGATTTCGATGGCGGTGGCGGGAAAATGTATAAGGCCTGGATGTAGCGACTACTTGGCTTATGTAAAGGATGTGTAAACACCAACACCATAGTTATCTGATGTCCTGGTTGTGTGTGAATTTCCAGATGTGTTTCCTGAAGACTTACCAGGAGCGCCACCTGACCGCGAGATTGAGTTTCAGATTGATTTGATACCAGGTGCCCAACCTGTTGCTCGACACCATATGGGTTGGCTCCTACTGAGATGAAAGAATTAATGGAGCAATTGCAAGAGCTGCTTGATAAAGGGTTTATTAGACCAAGTATTTCTCCTTGGGGTCCTCCGGTCCTGTTCGTGAAAAAGAAAGACGGTAGTATGAGGATGTGTATAGACTACCGTGAGCTGAATAAGTTGATGATAAAGAACCGATGCCCCTTTTCGAGAATTGATGATTTGTTTGATCAGCTCCAAGGTGCAAGTTGGTTCTCGAGGATAGATCTTCGATCGGGCTACGATCAGTTAAAGGTGAAAGAGCACGATGTCCCTAAAACAGCTTTTCGTACGCGTTATGGTCACTACGAGTTCCTCGTTATGTCATTTGGTTTGACCAACATGCCAGCTGCTTTTATGGACTTGATGAATCGAGTGTGCTGGCCAATGTTGGATAAATCAGTGATTGTGTTTATCGATGATATCCTGATTTTTTCCAAGAGTGAAGAGGAGCATGCCGGTCATATCCAAGAGGTGGTGAAGACGTTGAGAAGGGAGAAGTTGTATGCTAAAGTCTCCTAATGTGCATTCTGGTTGCGCGAGTTCTAATTCTTGGGTCATTTGGTAAATCCTGATGGGGTTATGGTGGACCTTGAAAAGGTGGAGCAGTGATGAAATGGAAGTCTCCAAAGACGCCATCTGAGATTCGTAGTTTCTTGGTTTGGCGAGCTACTACAGGAGGTTCATTCAGGACTTTTCTAAGATTGCTTCTCCACTAACCAAGTTGACCCGGAATGATGTAAAGTTCGTATGGGGTCAAGCTCAAGAGAAGGCATTCGAGGAATTGAAGGCGAGGTTGACTCAATCTCCTTTTCTATCATTACCCGATGGAAGTGAAGATTTTGTGGTTTATTCTGATGCTTCCTACTCGGGGTTGGGGTGTGTGTTGATGTAGAGGGGAAAAGTTATAGCCTATGCATCCTGACAGTTTAAGGTTCATGAGGTCAAATACCCTACTCATGACTTGGAGCTAGCAGCCGTGGTCTTTGCGTTAAAGATTTGGAGGCACTATGTATACGGTACAAAGTGCACCATATTCACCGACCACAAGAGCTTCAAGTACTTCTTTGAGCAGAAAGATTTGAACATGAGGCAACAAAGATTGTTGGAGCTTATAAAGGATTATGCAGGACCGGTGAAGAGGGTCACTTACAACACAACAATACAAAGAAGAGAGTAACTAAACTTAATCAAATAGTAAACTGGATTAACCACAATATTTGATACTAAGAACACAAGTAATTTAGTAAGAGACAGAACAAGTGAACAAGATATACAAGTGTATGGTTTTCAAGAATGCAGTATATTGCTTTCTCAAGTTCTATTACAAGTGTTACAAAGCATAAAGGAAAGTTACAAGAACATGAGATACTTATACTACATCCTACAGTTGGACATACTATGAAAGCCAACTGGATATAATTAACTAGACACAAAACAAAATCAATTGTAGAGTCAACAGGTAAATAGCCTTTTGACTAGTGACTATGACATGCCATAGCTCACATCCTTATCTATTACAAAAAAGGATAAAGTACATGAAGTAGAAAGTTACAGACTGAAGACCTCAATGTACAGTTACCAAAAGCATAGACCTTTTTACCAACTCATGTAGTTGGTGACTTTATAGAGTTGCAGTGGAAAGGGGTCCAACATTATGGAAAAGTACATCAGATAAAGCATGTTGTTAAAAGTCTTCGGAAGAAATCTATCATCAAGAGTTGAGCTTCAAAAGACTTTGTCTCTGAAGCTTCGGAAGGCTTCATCTTTGGCTTTGGCAGTTATTCGTCTTGGCTTCGGAAGATTTCACACTAAGAATATATCTGTTGCATGTGTGAAACTTCCGAAGCATTGTTTCTTCAGTACTAGTGTAGCATGCCTGCTGAAAGACTTTGGTTGCTTCAGCCTCTATACATATTCTCTAGAAACTCTCCCAAGGTTGATGCTACCAAAACACTTGAAGACTTTAGATATCAACAATCCTAATCAGGATAATAACTAGCACTTTCTTCATAAGATGATTAGGATCCTTCAGACTATCAAAGTATCTTCTCATGTCAAAGAGATCATGCAGAGGCAACTAAAACATGTCTTTCCAAGTGTAGACATTCTCAATGCCATGATCTCTGATGACAGGCCACCTTTCTGGATTTGTAGTGTACTTCCAAGACAGGGTCTTTTGGATGCTAGAGGAGCTATTGGAATGGGAGATGATGGAGCATCCCCTGCTGCACATCCTCAGGATTTTCTGATTCATCCTGAGGTTCAGAAAAAGAAGCAGTCTTCTTCTTCTTTGACTTTGGTTTAGAAGCCATCCTTTTCTTTCTCTTTACAACTTTTAACTGAGAAGGCTGGCCTGCAGTACCAAATTGATCTTCATTGTCTTTCTCAATTGGGGCTTCCTCTCTCTTAGGCTTAGAAGGAGAGGGAGGATGACCCTGTTGTAGATCAGAAGATGCAGCTTGCTGAGATTCAGCTGGAGATCCGGGTTGTGTTGTCTCTGGTTGTTCAACCTTAACCTCCACTTCAAGTGGAGCTTGACTCGGAGGGGAGTGCAAGTCAATTAGCTCTCCACTCTTGATCTTCTGCTTGATCACCCTGATATGCTCATCCATAGTGGATAGAGACATGGGGTCAAGTCTCCTTCGGAGAATCTATACAGCTTCAAGAAACTCATCATCCTCTGCCTATCAGCAAACTTCCTCATATTCTTTTGGATGATGGCTCTTGACTTAGCAGCTTCTTCCCTTAGGTTTCTTTCAGTTGTCTTTCTTTCCTTGACTATCTCAAGTTCAAGTTGTTTGAGATACTCAAACTCAACATAGTCATAGGATAAGGGAAGAAGTGCTTATGCCTGATAGATGCATGTGGCACTCAAGTAGTTGACCTTCTTAATCATGTCTTCTTCTTTATCTACCTGAGGTTCTTGTTGAACCACATCCTCATGTGTAGGACTTTCTGAACTGGAAAGAGAGTAGGCACATGCTTGTATAGTATTTTCTTTCTTCTATCCTCTTTTATTTGTACTAGTAGCTCTGCATCTTCTACCTCTTTCTTCTCCCTTGACCTTTCCAGGTCAACCAATTCATTTAGTTCCTCCAAGGGGAGAGAAATGACATTGTCTATGTCATAGTTCCTTGTCTACAGGTAGTTTATCCTGATTGCCCTTAAGTCATCATTCTGAGTATCTGGTTTGGGGGCAGCCCTGATAGCAGACTCCATGAGTCTTGAAGACTCAGAAGAGGAACTTTTTCCCCTCAGCTTCCTTTTCCTCTCCCTCTCTCCTCTTCAATCTCCTCAGATGTCATCTCTCTTTTCCCTTTGTCACTCACAGACCTTTGTGACTCAGAGTGGAGAGAGCTTTGGCCTTCATTGCTTGATGTAGCTTCTGAGCTCTAGCTAGAGAGAGGTTGAGAAGCACCTTCACCAGCAGGTGTCTCAATAAGGGTATGGATCACTACAGCAGTTGATGTTGATGGGACTAGGCTCTCAGATTTTGCCACTGGGCCATCAGTCAAGGTTTCCCCTATGAAACTAATCTTAGGGTCTGCCTTAACACATAGTTGACTGATGGCATAGCCTGATTACCTTAGTCTTCTTCTGAAACTGAACTCTGCAATGATTTTATCTTGGATTCTTTGTACCATTCTGTTAGCTTGTCTTGATTGGCTTGGATTGACAAGTGGCATTGGGCTAAATCCAGACTTTCATAGAAGTTCAGGGTGTGAAAGTTGAAGATCTCTTGTTGCCCTTGAACTCTAAGAAGGATGAGGGCTTTTCTGTTGCTGTCATACCTCCACCCAATGATGTGATTGGAAGATGGTGGAGATGACATAACCCTTGGTATCCCTTCCTCAAACAGACTCTGTATTAAGGAGTATATTGAGTCCATATCAATATGAACTTGCGAAAGTTGTTGAGTAGACACAAGTGCAAGTGAGGATGGTGAGTCCTCAATGTCCATACTCTCTGAAGAACTCCCAGGTTCTGTGGCAGTGATGACTTTCTCCCTCTTTTTGGTAGCATCACCCACTTGCATAGGTAAGCTAGGAGTTAGATCATCACCTCCACAGGTTCTTGTGTTCCTGGTTGAGCTCCTCTAAAAGGTCTCCCAGCTAGTTGTTCCTTAAGATACGAAATCTCAAGTTGTTGATCATTAACCCTGTTTTGCAAGGTAGTCATCTGAGATTTTAAGGTGACTAACCTTGGAGAATAAATAGATGCATGTTGTAGATAGTTGTTGCACCTTTAGTCTTAAGTTCCCTTCATCTTCATCAGAAGAATCATTGGGGGATAAGATGATTGGACAAGAGTCCTCACTCTCACCACCAGCTTCAGGTTCTTGGCTACTGGATTTCCTCTGCTCACTGGTAACTCGGTTGAGATGTCAGTGGGCTGAGTTGCCATGGTTGAGGTCTTAATGATGTAATCACTTTCAAAAGTGAGAGCCTCTTCCATACGAACATACTGAACAGGTTCAGAAGTGTCCACCTTAGTAGTAGGTGACTGATAGGGGCTAGAAATAGGAGCCTCAGAAGCACTCATCTCTCTTTGAGTAGGGGAAAAGAAGAGAGAATCATGGTACTCACTGAAATCTAGATCTTCATCAGTATAGAAGTCAAGGTTGGAGATAGGTTGGTTAAGATCTAAAGGCTGGGTATGATAACTGTCCCCTAAAGTTGATCACCTGAGTGTTAAGACTTAGAAGGATGGCTTAAGGCAGTTTGGCTTATGAGCTCATCAGGCTAAGCATGAGGAATCTCAACATTGATCCTTGAAGAGATGGGAGTGGTCTGCTCCTCAGGAGAAGTTGTAGCTCTAGTGTCCACTTCTTCCTGTATGGGTGAGTGTATAGGGACCTGCATAGACTGAATAGCCTAAGTGAGGGTTTGTTTGGATTTTCTTTGGTAGGTGAGGATGGTTTGTGGCTGATTAGATGGTTGGGATGTAGAAGGTGTGGGTTCAACACTAGCTGGTGTTGCTAGGTTGTCACCTTGAGCAATGAGCTCTAACATTTTTAGGACCAGGGTTGTTTCTACCCCATAGAAGCCAATAGTGGGCTTTCTCAGTATTTTAAAGATGTCGGGCTTCATCTGTCCCAGTTTAAGAATGTTACTTGTTCCCCTTAACTATGAGCCCAGTTAACAGTTAAGAATGTACTGGACATATCTAGGGAACATGTAATATTCTAATGTGTCCAAGTTTGCAAGCAGATTAGTATAAACAAACTGAGAATACCTGAACTTGTCTCCCTGAATCATTCCATGGATAATGAAGGAGAGTTCCTCAAGAATCTGGTCCCATCAACCATGCTTGTTTGATAAGCTGTGAATAACCACATGGAGTAGGAATTTCCACTAGGATGAGACCTTCCCTTTCCTGAAGGTCTTGATAGAGTAGTCTCCTCATAACCCATCTACTCAAAAGAATGATTTACAACTTCCTTTGGGAAGAACACCTCACCTTCTTCATCATCCAGCTGAAGATGGATGTTGATGATGGCCAGAGTGATGAAGACTATTCTCCCCTGCACTGTGACAGATAGTGCCTTCTCCCCATCCATTACGACCTCTTGGCAGGTCATCTAGAATTCTAGCAGATGATCCTCATAGAGTGGAGGATCAATGGTTAGGGAGGTGAAGTAGTTCGACAAAGTTAAGAAACGGTAAACCTCTGAGAAATGAGGATTTTTCTCAGAGCTTAACAGAGCAACCTGATTATGTTATTTGTGCAACTGCATGGTAAAGTTCGGATCATTTCAGTGAAGAGGATTGGCCTTTGTGAGGTAGCTTAAGGATGAAGAAAGAAAGAAGAAAGATTTTTTAGAGAGAAATTTGGGGTTTTAGGTCAGGTGGAGGAAGCAAATGATAGAAAGAAGGGAAACCGTTGGGTTTATATGTGAAAAAGGATTTCAGATAAAGTTTAATGAAAGAGGGTAAACTTTGAAATCTGGATGTCGGTCTCACCTCTGAAAAAGTAGTTTACTTTTGCTCAAAAAGTAGTTTTCTTGGAAATCAAAAAGCTTTTGAAGGTAAATTATCTTCGGAAGTTTAACAAAAAAGCTTTCGAAGCTAAAATGACTTCAAACGGATTTCCTGAGAGTTTTGAAAATTTTGCTTCGGAAGAAAATGGTCCTCGAAAATATATAAGTGTCTGAGACAAACATTTAAGCTTCAGAAGATATTTCAGAAATTTCTTCTAAAGGTAAAATTTCTTAGACAGTTATTTGTTTTAAAGGCATGATTTTCTTCCGAAGATAAAAACATATCTTCCGAAGGATCAAAAATTTTCAAAAATCTAACGAAAGTCTTCAAAAAGATTTTCATCCAAAGAAACACAAGAGCTTATGGAAGTGATGAACTAGACAACTTTGGACACACGTATTTTAAGAAATAATAAGAATTAGTTTTAAGAAAAATCTACTCAAAATTGATCATCCCAATAGCTGATATTAGATATTTAAATCTCTGTTCATCAAAAGCCTTTGTAAACAGATGAGCATACTGTTCATTAGTGTGAACTTTGACTAGTTTAATTAATCCCTTTTCATAATTATCTCTTATTAAATGATACCTAATATTGATGTGTTTAGTCCTTGAGTGCTACACAGGATTTTCTATGATAGAGATAGCACTGTTGTTGTCTATGTGAATGGGAGTCTCCTTGAAGTTTAACCCATAGTCCAGCATCTGAATCTGAATCCAAAGCACTTGAGCACAGTAGCTTGCAGCAACAATGTATTCAGCTTCAACAGTTGATGCAGAGACACAAGATTGTTTCTTGCATTGCCATGAGACAACACCTCCACCAAGAAACTGACATCCCGCATATGTAGACTTTGCAGTCATGTTGCAACCACCATAATCACTATTTGTATAAGCATACAGATTGAAGTCAGGATTTTTAGGATAGCATAAACCAAATGTTGAAGCACCTTTGAGGTATCTTCGAATCCTCTTGACAGTGATGAGGTGAGAAATCTTAGGGTTGGCTTGATATCTTTCACAAATACATGTAGCAAACATGATATTAGGCCTGCTAGCTGTAAGATACATAAGAGACCCAATCATAGCCTTGTATAAGTGTTCATCTACACACTCCCCCTCAAGATCAGGTCCAAGGGAGTGGTTTCTTGCTATGGCTGTCTTCGCAATCTTACAATCAGTCATGTTGAACCTCTTGAGTATGTCTTGAACATACTTTGACTGACTAATGAAGATGCCATCTTCAACTTTCTTCACTTGAATTCCTAGAAAGAAATTAAGTTCCTCCATGGCACTCATTTCAAATCTGTCCTTCATCAGCTTCTTAAAGTCTTTGCAGAGCTTTGGATTAGTTGAACCAAAAATGATGTCATCCCCATATACTTGAACTAGCAATATGTCATTTCCCTGTCCTTTGATGAAGAGAGTTCCATCTATAGTACCTCTCCAGTATCTATGCTTGCAAAGATATTGAGATAGTGTCTCATACCACTTCCTGGGTGCCTGATGCAGCTCATAAAGAGCTTTGTCAAGCTTGCAGACATAATCAAGATGATCAGAATATATAAAACTAGGTAGTTGTTTGACATACACCTCTTTATCAATCACTCCATAAAGAAAAGCACACTTCACATCAAGTTGATAGACCTTGAAGTTCTTGGATGCAGCAACTGCCAAGAATATCCTTACAGCTTCTAGTCTTGCTACAGAAGCAAAGACATCAGTTTAGTCAATCCCTTCTTCTTGTGTGTACCCTTGAACAACTAGTCTAGCTTTGTTCTGGATGATAATGCCTCTATCATCCTTCTTGTTCCTAAACATCCATTTGGTTCCAATGGTAGTTTTCCTATGAGGAAGAGGACAAAGGTTCCAAACTTTCTGCTTTTTGAATTGAAGCAGCTTCTGTTGCACAACGTCAACCCAACTTCCATCCTTTAGAGCATCATCAACTTTCTTTGGCTCTATTTGGGATAAGAAACAAGAGTGAAGACAAACATTTGCTTCATGGGTTTGTCCACTTGTTCTTACCCCTGTGACAACATCTCCAATGATGTTTATGGTGGGGTGAGACTTGTGGATCCTTAGTTGAGGGATCACAACAAGTTGTTAAGAGAGATCTAAATTAGAGAAAATTAGATCTAGCAAAGATGTTTCACCCACCACATGAGCACACTTATCAAGAGAAACTTGAACCAATGAGTGTCTGATATCATTGATGTTGTCATCTATGGAGTGATTATCAGCATCAAGTAACTCCTGATCACTACCACCACCTCTATGGTTTTCTTCTACATGTGAGGCATCTCTATCTGGTTATGGAGCCTCTGAGCTGGAACTTGAAGGCATCCCAGATGTATCAGCAGAGTTTGCCATTGTAGTGCTGATAGATACCTCATTTTGCAGAAGTAGTTCCAATAGGAGCTAAAGAAGTGTTACTTGAAGGTCTTCTTAGCTCAAATCTTGGATCGGGATCACCGGTTTATAAGATTTCTATAGATCCTGAAATAGTCTCACAAGATTTGTAAAAACAGTTGGTAACTAAATCAAGATCAAACAGCCAATCAGGACCAGAACCAACTACATAGGGTGTGTGTTCATTAAAAGTCACATTGGCTAACTCGTCGACAATTCTAGTTCTAAGATTGTATACTCTATAAGCCTTAGCTTGGGAAGAGTATCCAATAAAGTGTCCATCATCTGATTTCTCAGCAAATTTGGCAATTTGATCTTTGGTATTCAATATGGTGTAAGGACATCCAAATGACCTGAGAAAACTAGTGAAAGGTTTCCTTTTGTGCCAAAGTTCATAAGGAGTCTTGCCACGAGTCTTAACCACTAAAACTCTATTCTGCACATAGCAGGCAGTGTTGACTGCCTTTCCCACAAGGTGATGAGCAACTTAGAGTCAGACAACATGGTTCTTGCAGCTTCAGTCAGTATCCTGTTTCTCATTTCAGCAACTCCATTTTGCTAAGGATTCCTGGGAGCACTATATTGTCTTGAAATACCTTTTTCATCACTAAATGTATCAAGGATTTGGTTCTTGAATTCAGTTCCTTGATCACATCTTATGATTTTGACCTTGTGATTAGATTGATTTTCAATCTTTAGGATGAAATTCTTCAGAATCTCAGGAGTCTCATCCTAAGTTCTAAGGAAATAGACCCAAGTGAATCTTGTAAAGTCATCAGTGATCACTAAATAGTAAGAGGTCCTTCCTAGAATCATTACACTAGTGGGGCCAAAGAGATCCATATGTTACAAGTGTAGGGGTGTAGTGATGGAGTTTCTTTCATTAGCCTTGTGAGATACCTTATGTTGTTTCCCATTCAGGCATGCAACACAATGGTCATCACTTGTAAACACTTTCTTTGGCATTTCGGTTACCAAATCATTCTTAAGAAGTTTATTCATGTTCTTAAAGTTTACATGGCACATTCTTTTATGCCATAGGAAAGACTTATCACTATTGGCTTTAGACAGAAAGCATGAAACTTCTCTAAAGCCAGATGTTTGTTGCAAGTCCATCTTGTACATGTTCCCTTTCCTGGGGGCTCTAAGCAGGATATGCTCATAAGGAATAATCACCCCGGGCTTGAGAACAATGCACTCATGCTTAGTAAAGAGCATGTTATGACTCTGATCACAAAATTGGGATACACTCAGAAGATTATACCCAAGCTCCTTGACAAAGTTTTCCTTTTCAATGTCGAGCTCACCATTTGTGACCTTGCCCATTCCGGAAATGCAACCACCTTCATCTCCTTCAAAAGCATCTGGTCCTCTATCAATCCTTTCAAAGTTATGGAGTAGTGACCTATTGCCTGTCATGTGCCTGGAACAGCCATTGTCAATGATCCAGACATTTTTGTTTGTCTTGAGCTGTTCTGCACAAAGAAGATGATTAGTTACATTGGAAACCCAAGCCTTATTTGTCTTGGGCTCACTGAGAGAAACAGAATGTAATGCAACAGTAATAGACCATATGGTTGTGCTAGGAGGATCTTGAGCTGTTGTTGATGGAGAATTTTCGGTCACTTGGTTTTTCTTAGATTTCCACACCACCTTTGGAAGCTTAGACTTGACTTTCAATACTTCGGAAGCTTTTGAGACTTCAGAAGTTTTGATGACTGAACCTTCGGTAGATTCTGCAGACACTGCAGTAGACTTCAGTGCTTCGAAAGTATTCCTTCTTCTGAGACCAACTTTTCTTCCGAAGGCAATTTTCCATTTGCCTTCTTCTTAGATTTGGAGCTTACGAAGGAATAAATTTTCCTTCTGAAGCTTGAATCTTCTTGGAACTCTTGGAAGTCATTTTCTTGGTCAGATGAAGAGTACCTTTAGGATTGTATGGACAATCCTTAGCAAGATGTGCAGTACTTTCACACATGACACACTCCATTTTCTTCTTCCCAAGAGCCTTCTGCTAGGAATAAGACTGACTTTGGTCACATTCCTTCTCCACCCTCATCTTTGTAGATGCTGAGATAGTCCTTTTGGGCTTATGACTATTCATGGAGTTGGATGGTCCAGGTTGTGTAGCAGTGATACACAACAGATCAGCCTTCTTCTGGGTAGTGAGATGATTTGAACATTAACCAGAACTCTTAGCAGAAGAGTTTTGGTTGATGTCTTCAATATTTACTACTTCAAACCCTACAGAGATAAAAACTTGCTTCGACTTAGAGTCAAAAGTAACCTTGATCTCTTGAGCCTTCCTTGCTTTCGTTTTGCTCTTTCTGATCAAGTTCTTTCTCATTGACTTGGTCATCACAGTCTTCTTCTCCTCCTCAAAAGGATAGTGGCCCTTCTTAGAATCATCCTCTTCACTCTTCTGAGAGAAATTCTTCACTATCACTTCTTCATCCTCTTCACTCAAAGGATCTATGAGAGGAAGCTCATCTTCACAAGTTCCATGCCTAGGTGATCTTACAGATAAGATTGTGTGTAGAGGAGCTATCTTATTTGATCCTAGTCCCTATTTGTTTTGATAGCACACTTTGTTATGCAGGGATGAGGATATCATGTTCCTGAAGGTCTCTTCTTCAAGAACACACTTGTTTGCCCTGGCTTTGCTGATCACAAGCTCAGCCTAGCACTCAGTCAGCTTAGTTATGAGATCCTTGATTTGAGTCCTAAAATTTGTATTCTCATGTTTTAGAACTAAAATAGTTTTCTCTAAGTCCTCTATCTTTAGTTTACAATCATTTTCAAACTTTCTAAAATCATCTTTTAATTGTTTAAGGACTCAAGATCGTATCTCATCTCCAAGTTATAGGACCTATATCTCTTAACTTTAGCAATACATTCAGGGGTACAGAGATGTTCCAAAACCTTGGCTACATCATGATCAGCCATCAGTGCTTGGTTTGGAGAAGCATCTTCCACCTGAAAGCTCCAGTCAAAGCCTCCTTCTTCAACAGCAACATCAGCTTGCTGCTTTGGCTTCTCATTCTGGGGAGCTTTGTTAGTGTAGTTAGGTCTGGACTGTGTTTGGCAAAGTGGCCCATCAAGTTACAGTTGTAACACTTGACTTTCCTTTTATCCAACCCAAACTTTCCACTGATTGCATTGCTTGGAAACTTTATTCCAGTCCGCTTGTAGAACTTCTTGGCTCTATGAGTGAGAAGAGCTATTTGCTGGACTATCTCCATGTACTCCAGATCATCTGGATGGATACAATCCTTGTCTTCAAGGGTGAAAAGAAAGCTGCCACAACTTTCATCAGAAGACATAAAAGCTTGAGAAGAAGTTGTCTCTTGAATGGGCTTCCTTGAGTGTAGTTCTCCCTTGGTGTCTCTGGAAGGTGATGAAAGGGCCATTTGGTGAGTCGTCAAGGTAGCATATGAGATGATGTTGGAGTTCTATGCTATCCCTTTCAACTACATGCAGGGCAAAACCTATTTGATTGTTGGAGTTGCCAAATGAACCTTGTATGTTCATCTCCATTTGGTAGCCACTGAGAATCCCATATAACTCTGTTAGAGTGAGAGTTTTGAGATTCTCAGTCCTCTTGATCAGAACACAGTAGTGTGTCCACTCCCTAGGAAGTGAGGACATGAACTTCCTTACAATGTCCCTGTTCTCAAGAGGAACTCCTCCATCCACAAGGGTATCCACAATCTCAACATAACTGAAGTATTGCTGAGTCATGGTTTCACCTGTTTTGAAGGTGAAGTTTTCAGACTACTGCTTCAGAAGATCCTTCTTGTTCTCCTTAGCTTTAGAGGAACCCTCATACATTTGTTTCAATGCATCCCACAACTGTTTAGCTGTTTTGCATTTCTTGAAACTTCTGTATACAGAGTTTGGAAGAGTAGTTTGAAGGGCTGTCATGGCTTTTCTATCAATCTCAACTCTCTTCCTGTCTTCATTAGAGTAGTTTGCCATAGACCCCCACATTCTTGAGTCTAGAGACCTTATGAAACCTTCCATTCTCAGGCACCAGGTGTAGTCATCAAGAGTGATCAGTGGGGACTTGTTCATGTTTCTAGTTTCCATATCAGTCTTGGAAATGGCTGCCATTTGAAAAGTTAAGTATTTATGTGTGGGGGGGGATCTTAAGATGGTGAGATCTTATATCAAGAGCCTGGAATGCTCTGATACCAAATGCAGGACCGGTGAAGGGGGTCACTTACAACACAACAACATAAAGAGGAGAGTAACTAAACTTAATAAAATAGTGAACTGGTTTAATCACAATATATGATACTAAGAACACAAGTAATTTAGTAAGAGACAGAACAAGAGAACAAGATACACAAGTTTATGGTTTTCAAGAATGCAGTATATTGCTTTCTCAAGTTCTATTACAAGTGTTACAAAGCATAAAGGAAAGTTACAAGAACATGAGATACTTATACTACATCCTATAGCCGGCCATACTATAAAAGCCAACTGTATACAATTGACTAGACACAAAACAAAATCAATTGTAGAGTTAATAGGCAGATTGCCTTTTGACTAGTGACTATGACATGCCATAGCTCACATCCTTATCTATTACAAAAAGGATAAAGTACATGAAGTAGAAAGTTACAGATTGAAGACCTCAATGTACACTTACCAAAAGCATGCACCTTTTCACCAACTCATGTAAGTTTGTGACTTTACAGAGTTGCAGCGGAAAGGGGTCCCACCTTTATGGAAAAGTACATCAGATAAAGCATGTTGTTAACAGTCTTTAGAAGAAATCTATCTTCAAGAGTTGAGCTTCGAAAGACTTTGTCTCTGAAGCTTCGGAAGACTTCATCTTTGGCTTCAGAAGATATTGGTCTTGGCTTCGAAAGATTTCACACTTAGAATATTTCTATTGCATGTGTGAAACTTCCGAAGCATTTTTCTTCGGTACTTGTGCAGCTTGCATGCAGAAAGACTTTGGTTGCTTCAGCCTCTATACATATTCTCTACAGACTATGATTACGAGATCCATTACCATCTGGGCAAAGCCAACATGGTGGCGGACGCCCTTAGCCGAAAAGAGAGACCCGGGCCGATTCGGGTGAAAGCGTAGTAGTTGATCATGAACTCTGATGTGATGAAGCAAGTCAAAGAGTTTCAAGATGAGGCATTGAAAGAAGATCATCTTAACTCTGAAGGATGAGAGGTTTGGTTGCAGAATTGGGAGAAAACACACTTGGTGTTAGAACCCGATTTGGACGAATGTGGATTCCTTGTTTTGGGGATCTACATATGAAGATCATGGATGAACTCACAAGACTTGATACTCTATTCATCCCGGTGCTACAAAGATGTACCAAGACATCAAGAAAGTATATATATATACACACACGTATATACCTATATATATATACATACGTATATACATACGTATTACGAATATATATACACGTATATACGTATATTATACACATATATACGTATATATATAGATATACGTATATATAAATAAATAAATAAAAATATATATATATATATATATATATATAATATATATATATATATATATATATATAATACGTATATATATACATATATACGTATATATACATATATATGTATTTATATATATATATACGTATATATTCATATATATATATACACATATTTATATATTATATATATATATATATATATATATACGTATTTATATACATATATATATACGTATATATATATATACACGTATATATATATATGTATACGTATATATATATATATATATATATATATATATATATATATATGTATACGTATATATATATAATATATACGTATATATATATATATAGATATATATATATATATATATGTATACGTATATATATATCTATCTATATATATATATATATATATATACGTATATATATATAAATACGTGTATATATATATACATACATGTGTATATATATATATATTATATATATATATATATATATATATAAGTATATATATTTATATGTATAAGTATATATATATATATATATATATACGTATATATATGTATAAGTATATATACATGTATATATATACGTATTTATATATATATATATATACACACGTATATATATTTATAAGTATATAATATATATAATATATATATATATATATATATATTACACATGTATATATATATATGTATATATACATATATATATTATATATATATATTATATATATATAAATATTTTATATACACACATGTGTATATATATATATAATTGGTGTATATATATACATATACATATGTATATATATATGTGTGTGTGTGTTATATATATATGTATATATATATACATATATATATATGTGTGTATATATAGACACACACACGCACACAGAGATATATATATATATATATATTATATATATATATATATATATTATATATTATATATATATATATATATATATATATATATAAACGTATATACATATATACATATATATACGTATATATAAATACGTGTATATATATACGTATATATATGTATATATGTATATACGGTTATATATATATATATACATACATACATATATATATAGATATATATAAACGTATATACGTATATACGTGTGTGTATATATATATTATATATATATATATATATATATGTAAGGCCCCGTTGACGGGACACTTACAGTTGATAAA
The DNA here is from genome assembly GCA_025506515.1 of Flaveria trinervia. Taxonomy (NCBI): domain Eukaryota; kingdom Viridiplantae; phylum Streptophyta; class Magnoliopsida; order Asterales; family Asteraceae; genus Flaveria; species Flaveria trinervia. The sequence goes on from CM046451.1 coordinate 45,292,337, forward strand.
TCATCGCACCTAAAACATATACTTTACATTTATAATTTATAAAACATTGCAGCGGAAACATAAAACTAGCTTTTTATATCATTACAAATGCTTTTGCAAGTTAATACAAGTGTTTATTTGAAAACATTATTCGTTCGCATTGCAATGCCAAAACATTAACAAAAGAATGTCATCCAAAAGAGCTGAGTAGCCACCTCGTGCCGTCCTCAGCAACGTTTATCTGCCAACTGAAAACGTATAAAAGTTAGCGTTGCTGAGTGAGTTCTAGTTTTGTAATAAAACATACATAAAATCGTTATTTATTTCCTTTCAGAGCCATACTATACGTTTCATTCGTTCGTGTTCATACATCATACGTATATACAGATAATATCGTTATTATCTTCCATACGTTTGTTAACCTTCGTTCATTCATTACATCTAGTGACATGTACATTACCCCAAACATTGTGCACGAAGCGGGTAACTGGGCCTGAGGTCTTTCATAGACCTCGAACATTATGCACGAAGCTGACTCCAGTACCTAGGGCAAGTACATTCACCATTTATCTTTTCTTTTTCGTTTCGGATCAATGCCATATGCTATACCCCAAACATTGTGCACGAAGCTGGTTACTGGGCCTGAGGTCTTTCATGGACCTCGAACATTGTGCATGAAGCTGACTCCATTACCTAGGGCAAGAAGCAAGAATCCCATACATATGGTCAATCACAAGGATTGGACCCCAGTGTGCATCCTTCTATGGTAGCTAACCCGCACACAGTTGAGCTAACACCCTTCATTAGGTGTGGACCTCAATACATTTGCTTGAAAGACTTTTTACGTTCATTCATCCGTTAATGCATGCATTCATTCATCATGTTCCTCTTTCATTATCTTTCACTTACATTACATAATACTTTTGGTTCATTCATTAACATAACACGTAAAGCCATGGAAAGATAAACATACATCATCATAAGGAACATAGCATATCATTCATACATCATCATACAATGCATCATACATAAATGACATACATCATGTATAACCATGCAACATCATCAACATCATCATGCATAAGTATCAATCACACTACATAACGTGCCCATCATACCATCTATAACCCCAAAAGTCAACTTATATAGTCCCTCGGGAATCTCCCAAGTCAAGTCCTTAGGCGCATGGGCACTATGGAGGCGCATGGACACTATGCAGGCGCATGGGGAACACTTAACTCATCTGGGAACTCCAATCTATAGGCCACCTCTCCCACTCGAGCAATAATTTGGAAAGGTCCTATGTACCTCAGGCTTAGCTTACCTCGTTTCCTCAATCGGATAATTCCCCTCCAAGGTGAGACCTTCAACATAACCCGGTCACCCACCTGGAACTCGATCGGTCTGCGTCGTTTATCGGCATACGACTTCTGTCTATCTTTGGCTCCCTTCATGAAGGATTTAATCTTCTCAAGCTTCTCAGTTGTCCCCTCGATTACCTCGACGCTCCCCAATTCCTTTTGACCAATTTCACCCCAACAAACGGGTGTTCTGCATCTCCTACCGTATAGCATCTCATATGGTGGCATACCAATGTTGGCATGATAGCTATTGTTGTACGAGAATTCAGCTAACGGTAAGTGGCCATCCCAACTTCCCCCAAAATCAATTACACATGCCTGAAGCATGTCTTCCAGTGTCTGAAAGGTCCTTTCTGACTAACCATTAGTTTGGGGATGATAAGCCATGCTAATATGTAACCTCATCCCCATAGCATCGTGGAATTTCTTCCAGAATTTAGATGTAAACCGGGTGTCACGATCAGACACAATGGACACTGGCAAACCATGACGAGTTACAATCTCCTTGATGAACAGGTCAGCCAACCTCTCGATGAATATGTCTCGCGGATCGATAGGAAGTGAGCAGCCTTCGTCAAGCGGTCAACAATCACCCATATGGCATCGCATCCTTTCGGAGTACGTGGCAGTTTCGTAATGAAATCCATGGTGATGTGCTCCCACTTCCATTCTGGTAGATCCAAAGGTTGGATCTTCCCATATGGCTTCTGATGTTCCGCCTTCACTTGCAAACAAGTAAGGCACTTACTCACATACTCCACCACGTCACGCTTCATACCCGGCCACCAATAATCTTTCTTCATGTCTTGATACATCTTTGTGGCACCAGGATGAATGGAGTATCAAGTCTGTTGGTTTGTTGGACCATATCAAAGTTGTTTAACCATTTTAAACTATGAAAACACAGCGGATTAATACCTTAACATGTTCATTTGTAATCTGAAAACTAAGGTTCATTTCATAAGAACAACAAACCCAAGAACATAAGGATCATTTATATGTGTTTGAACTAGCTATCAACAACAAGTAACAACCAAATAGGACATACAAACTACCTTTTGTAAGCTGCTGAAAAACGAAGTTTGATGAAGAAGGTGAGGTTCTTGAATGACCAAAACACCAAGGAGAGGTGTCCTCAACCATCCATACCCACAAGCATCAAGCAAACACCTTGTTGGTAGGATTTGAGGACCAAAATCGGATCAAGAAGGCTGCTGGAGCCTTGTTCCAGCCGTGAACAATCAAGAAAGCTACTGGAGCTTTGTTCTAGCCGCCAACTCTTTCTTCCAAAAGAAGAGTTGATTTTCTTGTAACCTTTTAGCATATGAGAGAGAGCAAGATGAAGTGTGTGTGTGTTAATAAGATTGTAGGTTCCAAAAAAACTTCAAAAGAAAACAAAAGGGGAGAACACTTCAAAGGGGCGGCCGAACCCAAACTTTATTTGGGTTTTCCTTCCCAAAACTCCCTTTTTAATCCTTTTGAAAACTAATGAATAAAATAGATTTATATAATTAACCTTTTAGTTATATAATATACACACACTTTTATTATTTGATGTTATTTAACTAAATTAAACAACATTACAAATAATATCCATGAATAAACTATCCATATAAGTTGTTCAATCTCATATGCAACTTATTTAGAAAACCCATTTTTCTAAATTGGTGTATTTATTTAATTGCATGATCATATCATCAATAAATTAAATACTATTGGTGTTTTCTAAGCTTGTTATTGGGTATGACCCGACTTGGATAATAAAATACTAACCACATCAATGTTCTATGTGTCTTGGGCATAAAGAATCCAACAATCTCCCACTTGCACAAGATACATAGAAGATTGATGCAAGTAGTAAATACCGCCTAACAACGGTTTACTACCCTTAATACGCATGACTTAAAGCCATTCAATAACATCATCCCCTTCAAGTATCCAACTTCAAACGATTTAGGTGAATCAATCATTTATCCTTTTGTTACAGATGTCATGTTAAATCCAAGGACATAGAATGATCATTCCTTGTTGATTTAACTTAATTAGGCCTTAGACATCTTCCTCTCAACGAATAAGAGGAACAAATTCCATCTTGGCTACATACGTTTTTCACAATCACCTCGTGTCACACCTGAACACAGCCGTATGTACTGCCCATTATTTCAGAGTAGTGAAGAACTAGCTCAAAGTATAACATTTGGTGAGTATTAAAACCCAAATGTATCTCAGGTCGGAGGATATCAAATGATATTCTCCTTTACTCAAATTTACTTATGATCAATCTAGAAGATTCCATGTAGTAAATTTGAGATGCAGGTCAGTCCAATATTTGTATCCCACAAATATATATGAATCTTGGCAGCAACCAATTGCTCATATTCATTGCTTATGAATATCCACCAATCCATGTTCATAATAGTCTTACGTTCATATTTGTTCCCACAAACATGACCGACTACAGACATTTAGAATAATAACCGTCACACCCCAACCTTGACGGCGGAAACGTCGAGATGTGAGGGTTAAGATTGTTCACAACCACATAACGCTATAATTAAATGTAAATATTAAAATTATAAGTTTCAAAAGGAAAATACAAACATAAGTATCAAACATGAAATAAGTTCAAACATAAATCAAAACATGACATAACATTTTAATTTATTAAACTAGGTCCAAGTCCTAGTTTTATTGCATGCTTCAAAGGTCCACTTTAAACTTGGGGATTTCCTGAAACATGATAAAAATAAAAGGGTCAACTATAAATAGTTGGCGAGTTTCCAAGGTTTTCATACATAATAAGATAAAGTTACAAGTAGCAATACATGTCATAGGTCATAAGTTAGTAAGGTTATAGAACACATATCGTTACAACCAAACCTCGATTTGATTAAAAGTATATATGATTGGATAAGTGTATTTGGTTCCCATGATGATCAAGCATACATCATCAGGAGCCGGCAATACCTTGGCTTTAGCACCAAATAGGCTTTTCAGTCCCAAAGATCTAAGACGTCGCCAGGCTAGCAATAGTTAATGATTGTAAACAAACTATGTATCTCATATAATCACTTACAAAACACAAATAACCAGGACAAAATAATAAGTTGTATTACTAGTGATTTACAAGTCTCAAATGTGTACAAGTGTATCATGTATAAGCAATCATGTTTCACCCCAAAAAGTGTGAAAAATGTAAAAAGGGGCAAGGAAACTCACATTGCAATAAGTATAAGGAAATGATGATTATTAGGGAAAATAATAATAAATGCCCTAACGTAATCCTTCACAAGGCACCTAAATATATACATTACAAGTTTAAGTTTACCAATGAATTTAACGCTTTAACGGGATGCTAGGGCTTTAATTGATATTTGGGGGGTTTCAATAACCAAACTCAATAAAATGGTATAGTTGGTTATGTTTTGATTCGGTGAAAAAAAATAATAATATTCGAACACTTCATTATGGAGAAATGAATAGAATTCATAGGTAGTAAAGTTTAAATATAAATACTCTTTTATAAATTTCATTTTAAAATACTTATGATTTAAAAAAATCATATATAGATAATGTTTAAGTCAAATAATAATTTAGAGTTTAAATAATTAATTAGAGTCTACTTATTACAAAGATAAACTAAATATAACTCTTGTTTTATAAAATATTTAAATTATTCAGAAATATTTTTATAGAGATAATAAAGTGAATTTCAAAATACCCAAAATTTATAAAATTATCTTTAATAATTCTTAGAAATTTTTACATAGCTTAAAAAACTTGAAAACAATCAAAAAGAATGGATTGAGGGTCCCCGGGTTCGAACCCTGGACCTCAAGTCCATACTGCACACTTGTTACCAGTAAACCATAGGCTCTCAGCCGCGTTAGGATTTACGTTTTAACTATTAAATACCAACTTAAACAAACCCCCAAATTTCACATGAACCATAGAACCATGTTCGATCAAATTAAACCCCATATGAACATTGTAATCGATCAGGGGTTAGGGCTTTTGATCTCCATATGAAATTGAGTATAAAGGTAGTTTTAATTACCTGAATTGTTATTGGATTGATGTTTGAACACCCGAAGAATGTTGCGGACGTGGAAGCCTAGATGGATAAGCAAACCTCAAAGATAATCAAATTAAACTTGTGGGTAGCTTCGTATAACGATCTGGACTAAAAGCCCTCTACTAATTTCGACACTTGAAGCTCGGACGTTGGATTTGTGTAACACCCGAATATTTATTATTTTGAAGCCGGTGAGGAAAGAAAAGAAAATAAAGTCCAAAAGTCGAGGGACCAAACTCGCCAACGAAAGAAAGTCGGGTGAGGGGAAGTATATAAGGAGAGGGCAGCCCTTACCCTCTCCCCTACACTCACAAATCAGCCAAAGAAAGGGGAGAAGAGAGAAAGAAGAGAAAAAGAGGAAAAGTGCCGGTTCGGTTGGTTCGGGTCGCCAAAATCGTCGTGAAGCAAGCCAAATCGAAGCCCTTAACGTTGTGCTCGTTTGTGTGAGTTCTAGAACCCCACTTTTACTTGTTTTCAATAATTTTGGGGCTGGAAAGCATAAAAACCCGTTTTTGTATGTGTATGTGCTTGACCCATTTGGGTGTGATGTGTGTGATGCGTTTCGTGTATGTTTCCGGGGTGCATGTGCTTGTATGGTGTTATGGTATGCATTCCTAAGGTTTAGGATGGTCGATTTAGGCTTAAAATGGGTTTAGATGAGTTTGGAGGCCGAAAACCCTCGGCTGCAGTCGGGATGACCTGCATTCTGCATCAGTTAGGGCTAGGCGACCGACTGGAGGCCGAATGGAGGCCATACGGCCGATTAGGGTGTGATTGGTATCCATTCGCACGATTGAAGGTCCATTCGCATGATTGAAGGTCCATTCGCACGATTGAAAGGCCAGTCGCATGGAGGTCATGCGACTGAAGGTCCAGTCGCATAAGTGCTCATCCGCATTAATCCTATTCGCATGAGGTCCATCCGCATTGTCCATTCGCACGACTGGATGTTCATTCCCATAGGTGTTCATCCGTATTAGTTCAATCGCATGATGTTCAGTCGCATGGAGGCCATGCGACTGAAGGGTGTCCATACGCCCGAATGGGGCTGTTGTACCCGAGGAAGGTATAGATTGACTTCTGACTTTCGGGGGAAAGTGCAGATGTAAGTTTTGACGTAAAGGTCCCCATAAGAGCATGTAAGATGACGCTTGAGGCCTTAGAAAGCATGTTGGCATGATGATGATGATGTTGCAAGTTTATGCACGTTATGTATGTATGGTGTTGCCCTGTATGATAATGATGACTGTGTGTGTTATGTTCCTTGTTATGATGTATGTTTATCTTTCCATAACTTTACATGTTATGATAAGGAATGAACGAAGTATTATGTAACATAAAGTGAAAGATAATGAAAGAGGAACACGATGTTGAATGCATGCATTAATGAACAATGAAACGTCTTGCACGCATCGGATAACGGGTCCTTCTTTGTGATTGACCCTTAATGTAGAACCTCTACCACTCACCCCTAGTACTGTGGCATACGTTTAGCTGTTCATTTATTGACTTCGGCCCAGTAGCTAAGACTGATGGTTACTCCTAGTACCGTGGCATACGTTTAGCTGTTCATTTATTGACTTCGGCTCGGTAGCTACGACTAACCGGGGTGTAGCACATGGTATTGGTACGGATGATGTCCGATGCGCAAGTAAAGTCATAAAGAACGAATGAACAAATGAACGAATGAAGAAGATAATAATGATATTATCTATGTGTACGTACGATGTGTGATCATGTAAAAGTAACGAATGGTTTTATATGAAAGTAAAGTATGTTTTGTAATAAAACTAGAACTCACTCAACAACGCTGACTTTTTATATGTTTTCTAGTTGGCAGGTAATGTTTGCTGAGGATGGCACACCGTGAAGCTACTCAGCTCTTTTGGAATGGCATTCTTTTGATTAATGTTTTTGCATTGTAATGCGAACAAGCTATTTTGTAATGAATGTTGTATTAAATTGCAAAAGCATTTACATGGAAATGAAAGATTGTTTTAGTTTTCCGCTACGATTTATGAAATACAAATGCAATTATATGTTTTATGTGCGATGAGAACCTAGCTGTAAGCGTCCCGGGAATGGGGCCCTACAAGTTGGTATTAGAGCCAAAGTTTAAGTGAAATGGGTAAATTTTCAAAATAAACCTAATCTTAAACTGAGAATGGGACGGAAAAGGAAATGGAATGCCCATCTGAGTAGCTACGTGCCATCAGGTATTTTCGTAAAGTTAACCGGTTTTATGTGCGCATGGTATGTGTTATGTGTTGTATGTAGATTTAAATACTGATGTAGTCAGGACAGGTAATACTTGGGGTATGAAGAGTAAAGTAAGTGGCTAATCACAACTGGCCACTGTAATTAGGGACTTACTATACTTGACATAAACTGCGCTGTTCCCTTGAATGACCGTGTTGGTGTTTGAATCTTTCAGTGTGCGTGTGATGGCCGGAGGTAGATCTTCGAAAGCTTCTAGGGGTGGAGGTCACGGTGCTGAACCGCGACCCAAGAGAGGGAGACCCAGAGTTGAGAGGGTGGTTCATGAAGAACCAGAGACCCCCCATCCGGAGGGTGACGACAAAAGCGCCAATCTGAGAGCCTAGTAAAGGAGGTTGTTGTAGAAGAAGTCCATGAGGTCATGCAGACAATCTTACCATCTGTGGTGACTGAAGTTATTAAGGCTGTACGAGAAGGGGAAAGAAAAGAAAAAAACAGATCCTCTGGAGAACGGGAACACCCAGAGCCTGAAACGGTCCTGTCTGATGATGAAGAGGAAGAAGAAGAGCCTGTGCCAGAGGCAGTGCAAGGATGTAACTACGGGGCATTTATGAGATGCAATCCCCCTACTTTTGACGGTAATGGCAATGTTACCGGTGCTCACCAATGGGTGAGAGAGATGGAGGCCGTTCTCGACATCAGCAAGTGTCGGGAAGATCAGAAGGTGAAGTTTGCCACTCATTCATTTGTGGACTCGGCACTATGTTGGTGGGACAACATTGTCCAAGCAGAGGGTAATCGGGCAATCGGGAGAATGAAACGGCTTGAGTTGAAGAAGATGGTGATTGAGGAGTTCTGTCCTCACAGGGAAATGGATAAGTTGGAAAGGGAGTTTCTGCAGTTGGAGGCTGGAAGCATGACACACCGGCAGTATACCACCAATTTTAATGAAATGGCACGACTTGTGCCTGATCAGGTGACGCCTCTGTCTCGGAAAATCAAGAGGTACATTGAGGGTTTACTGGTGGATGTTCGTCGGCATATGATCGCTGCCCGACCAAGCACGTTTAGGTTGGTGGTTGATTTGGCAGGGAGGCTGTATGACGAGTGGGAGGTGGTGGTCACTGAAGCGAGTAAGAAGGGTGGTGGTGATCGGAACTGGAATGGGAGGAGGTTTGGTCGGGGTGATGCCTCGACGGGTAACAAAAAGGCGCGGGTGGAAGACCGCCGCGTGGCCACATCGGGAGTGGGATCAAGGAGGTGTGGTAAGTGTGGAAAAGAGCATGAGGGAGAATGTAGGCTGGATTTGAACGTGTGCTTCAAGTGTGGGAAGACAGGGCATATGGCGAAGGATTGCCTGTCGGGCAAATGTTTTAACTGTGGGGAAACTATCATATGAGCAGAGATTGTAAGAAGCCGAGGACTGAGGGTTCAGGGTGAGGAAGACGGGAAGTGAAGGACCGAGGGCGAGCGCCAGGGCATTCACTATGACACAGGAGGAAGCTAGGACAGACCCTAATGTCGTGTCCGGTACGTTTCTGGTGAACCAAACTTTAGCTTCTGTGCTATTTGATTCTGGTGCTAGTAGGAGTTTTATTTCTGCTGCTTTCTGTGCTAAGCTGCCTGTTAGTAGTAGGCGTGTTGATGCGCCCTTTGATGTAGAAACTGCCATAGGTAAGTCTACCAGGATTTCGGAGATGATAGAAAACTGTGAGGTGGAGTTAGAAGGTCACAAGTTTCCTGTTAGACCGTTCGTGATGACCTTGGGTGGTTTTGATTTGGTTCTTGGGATGGATTGGTTGGCGGACTTCGAGGCGAACATTGTGTGTCGCAAGAAGATGATTCGGTTGACAGTGCCTGACGGAAGTTTGGTAACGGTTTATGGTGATCGGGTTACTACGATCCCGAAGGTGATCTCAATGGCGGTGGCGGGAAAGTGTATGAGGCGTGGATGTAGGGCCTACTTGGCTTATGTAAAGGATGTAGATGCACCAACACCACAACTGCCTGATGTACCGGTTGTGTGTGACTTTCCAGACGTGTTCCCAGAAGTTTTACCAGGGGTACCACCTGACAGAGAAATTGAATTTCAGATTGATCTAATACCGGGTGCCCAACCTGTTGCCAAGGCACCATATCTGTTAGCTCCGACGGAGATGAAAGAGTTGATGGAACAGTTGCAAGAGTTGCTTGATAAGGGGTTCATTAGACCGAGTATCTCTCCTTGGGGTGCTCCGGTCCTGTTTGTAAAGAAGAAGGATGGTAGTATGAGGATGTGCATTGACTACCGTGAACTGAATAAATTGACGGTGAAGAACCGCTACCCCTTACCGAGAGATAGATGATTTGTTCGATCAGCTTCAGGGTGCCAGTTGGTTTTCAAGAATAGATCTTCGGTCTGGCTACCATCAGTTGAAGGTGAAGGAACAAGATATCCCTAAAACAGCTTTCCGCACGCGCTATGGTCATTATGAGTTTCTTGTCATTTCTTTGGTTTGACCAACGCGCCAGCTGCTTTTATGGATCTGATGAACCGTGTGTGTCGGCCTATGTTGGATAAATCAGTGATTGTGTTTATTGATGATATCCTGATTTATTCAAGAGCGGGATTGAGCATGCCGGTCACATTCGAGAGGTTCTAGAGGGTTGAGAAGGGAGAAATTGTATGCTAAATTCTCCAAGTGCGCGTTTTGGTTGCGCGAAGTTCAGTTTTTGGGTCATGTGGTGAATCCTGACGGGATAATGGTGGACCCGGCGAAAGTGGAGGCGGTTATGCAATGGAAGTCACCAAGGACGCCAACCGAGATCCGTAGCTTCTTGGGTTTGGCGGGCTACTATAGTAGATTCATCCAAGACTTCTCTAAGATTGCTTCTCCACTAACTAAGTTGACCCGAAAGGATGTGAAGTTGTATGGGGTCAAGCTCAAGAGAAGGCGTTTGAGGAGCTGAAGGAAGACTGACTCAAGCTCCTGTTCTGTCATTACCCGATGGAAGCGAAGATGTGGTGGTTTATTCTGATGCTCCTACTCAGGGTTGGGGTGTGTGTTAATGCAGAGAGGAAGGTTATAGCCTATGCATCTCGACAGTTAAGGGTTCATGAGGTCAATTATCCTACTCATGACTTGGAGCTAGCAGCCGTGGTCTTTGCGTTAAAGATTTGGAGGCACTATCTCTTGGGACGAAGTGCACCATATTCACTGACCACAAGAGTCTGAAGTACTTCTTCGAGCAAAAAGACCTGAACATGAGGCAGAGGCGATGGTTGGAGCTTATAAAGGATTATGATTGCGAGATCCATTACCATCCAGGCAAGGCTAATGTGGTGGCGGATGCCCTTAGCCGAAAGGAAATGCCTGAACCGATTTGGGTGAAAGCTTATCAATTAATCATGACCTCTGATGTGATGAAGCAAGTCAAGGAGTTTCAAGATGAGGCATTGAAAGAAGATCATCTTAACTCGGAAAGAATGAGAGGTCTGGTTGGGGAATTGGGTGAAAACACACTCGGTGTTAGAACTCGATTCGGTCGTGTGTGGATTCCTCGTTTTGGGGATCTACGGGTGAAGATCATGGATGAAGCTCACAAGACTCGATACTCCATTCATCCTGGTGCCACGAAAATGTACCACGACATGAAAAAAGATTAAAGGTGGTCGGGTATGAAGCGTGACGTGGTGGAGTATGTGAGCAAGTGCCTTACTTGCTTACAGGTGAAGGCAGAGAATCAAAAGCTGTATGGGAAGATCCAACCTTTGGATATACCGGAATGGAAGTGGGAGCACATCACCATGGACTTCATTACGAAGCTGCCACGTACTCCGAAAGGGTACGATGCCATATGGGTGATAGTTGATCGTTTGACGAAGAGTGCTCACTTTCTACCGATCCGCGAGACGTATTCATCTGAGAGGTTGGCCGAACTGTTCATCAAGGAAATTGTAACTCGTCATGGTGTGCCGGTGTCTATTGTTTCTGATCGTGACACTTGGTTTACATCTAAATTTGGATGAAATTCCACGATGCTATGGGGACGAGGTTACATATTAGCACGAGTTATCATCACCAAACCGATGGTCAGTCAGAAAGAACCATTCAGACACTGGAAGACATGCTCCGAGCATGTGTGATCGATTTTGGTGGAAGTTGGGATGACCACTTACCGTTAGCCGAATTCTCATACAACAAAAGCTATCATGCCAGCATTGGTATGCCACCATATGAGATGCTATACGGTAGGAGATGCAGAACACCCGTTTATTGGGGTGATATTGGTCAGAAGGAATTGGGGAGCGTCGAGGTAATCGAGGCTACGACAGAGAAGCTTGAAAAGATTAATGCCTTCATGAAGGAAGCCAAGATAGACAGAAGTCGTATGCCGATAAGCGACGTAGGCCAATAGAGTTCCAGGTGGGTAACCGGGATATGTTGAAGGTCTCACCTTGGAAGGGTATTATCAGATTCAAGCGGGGCAAGTTGAGCCCAAGATATATAGGCCCTTTCCGAATCATTGCTCGAGTAGGGGAGGTGGCCTATAGATTGGAGTTGCCAGATGAGTTAAGTGGGATTCACCCGACATTCCATGTATCTCATCTGAGAAAGTGTATAGATGATGAAGACATGATTGTTCCACTGGAGGACATTGAAATAGATGAAAGGCTCAATTATGTGGAGCAACCATTGGCAATCATCGATCGTAAAGAAAAGAGGCTGCGAAATAAAGTGTACAGTGGAAGCACAGGAGGGATCCAAAGTCAACGTGGGAGACTGAGGAAGAAATGAGACAGCATTAACCATGTTTGTTCGATGAATAACAGGTTTCGGGAACGAAACCTATTTAAGGGGGGTGGACTTGTAACACCCGAATATTTATTATTTTGAAGCCGGTGAGGAAAGAAAAGAAAATAAAGTCCAAAAGTCGAGGGACCAAACTCGCCAACAAAAGAAAGTCGGGTGAGGGGAAGTATATAAGGGAGAGGGCAGCCCTTACCCTCTCCCCCACACTCACAAATCAGCCAAAGAAAGGGGAGAAGAGAGAAAGAAGAGAAAAAGAGGAAAAGTGCGGTTCGGGTTGGTTCGGGTCGCCAAAATCGTCGTGAAGCAAGCCAAATCGAAGCCCTTAACGTTGTGCTCGTTTGTGTGAGTTCTAGAACCCCACTTTTACTTGTTTTCAAATGATTTTGGGGCTGGAAAGCATAAAAACCCGTTTTTGTATGTGTATGTGCTTGACCCATTTGGGTGTGATGTGTGTGATGCGTTTCGTGTATGTTTCTGGGCGTGCGTGTGCTTGTATGGTGTTATAGTATGCATTCCTAAGGTTTAGGATGGTCGATTTAGGCTTAAAATGGGTTTAGATGAGTTTGGAGGCCGAAAACCCTCGGCTGCAGTCGGGATGACCTGCATTCTGCATCAGTTAGGGCTAGGCGACCGACTGGAGGCCGAATGGAGGCCATACGGCCGATTAGGGTGCGATTGGGGTCCATTCGCACGATTGAAGGTCCATTCGCATGATTGAAAGGCCAGTCGCATGGAGGTCATGCGACTGAAGGTCCAGTCGCATAAGTGCTCATCCGCATTAATCCTATTCGCATGAGGTCCATCCGCATTGTCCATTCGCACGACAGGATGTTCATTCCCATAGGTGTTCATCCGTATTAGTTCAATCGCATGATGTTCAGTCGCATGGAGGCCATTAATGAACGAATGAAACGTCTTGCACGCATCGGATAACGGGTCCTTCTTTGTGATTGACCCTTAATGTAGAACCTCTACCGCTCACCCCTAGTACTGTGGCATACGTTTAGATATTCATTTATTGACTTCGGCCCAGTAGCTAAGACTGATGGTTACTCCTAGTACCGTGGCATACGTTTAGCTGTTCATTTATTGACTTCGGCCCGGTGGCTAGGACTAACCGGGTGTAGCACATGGTATTGGTACGGATGATGTCCGATGCGCAAGTAAAGTCATAAAGAACGAATGAACGAATGAATGAATGAAGAAGATAATAATGATATTATCTATGTGTACGTACGATGTGTGATCATGTAAAAGTAACGAATGGTTTTATATGAAAGTAAAGTATGTTTTGTAATAAAACTAGAACTCACTCCGCAACGCTGACTTTTTATATGTTTTCCAGTTGGCAGGTAATGTTTGCTGAGGATGGCACACCGTGAAGCTACTCAGCTCTTTTGGAATGGCATTCTTTTGATTAATGTTTTTGCATTGTAATGCAAACAAGCTATTTTGTAATGAATGTTGTATTAACTTGCAAAAGTATTTACATGGAAATGAAAGATTGTTTTAGTTTTCCGCAGCGATTTATGAAATACAAATGTAATTACATGTTTTATGTGCGATGAGAACCCAGCTGTAAGCGTCCCGGGAATGGGGCCTTACAATTTGGTTGAGTTGCAGGTCCGCAAGCAAAGTGATGCTTGAATTCGTTGGTTGCATTTGTTTCAGGTGTAATTGGTGATTGTAATCGATTAGAGTTAGATAAACGTTTGATTAGGTTTAGTTAATTGGGTTATAATGGAGTTTAATGCTCGAACTGCTGTGTGGTTGAAGGCCTCGGTTATAGACCCGATTCACCTTAGTAACCATCGTTTAAATTCAATTAAATGCTACCTTCAGGTTCGATTCAAACTCTAGAGGGGCTCGGAACAGTGTTTGGATCAAGAATCGACCAAAAATTGGTGGTTATGGGGTGGCCGGAGGGTCGCCGGACCTTCTTTGGCCGGCGGTCGACGGGTCAAAAGGGGGAGATGGGTTGGGTTTTCGTGTTTGACACTTTTAGTCCCTGTGGTTTTTCTCTTGACATTTTATGCACAAGGTTTCTATTTAAAGTTTACAAAATAACATATTAACCCCCTAAACTTTATTACCTTAAATTTTAAACACTTTAAGATTATTATTAACTTTATAAATTATTATAAGTATCATTATTATTATAAATTTTTATCATTATCATTACCATTACTATTATTGTTAATATTATGATTATTATAGTTATTTATTATTATTAATAATATTATTATTATTACTATTATCTTTAGTTATTATTATTGTTATTACTATTTTAGTTTATTATTAATTATTACTAATATTATTACTATTATTATTATTGTTATTATTATTAGTAATGTTATTATTATTACAATTTTTAGTTTTATTATCACTTTTGTATAATAAAAATAAAAGACAACAAGGAAATAAGCATGAATATCCATAAATTTTATAATGACAACAATGATCCCTATAAGAATAAACGAAGTTAACTTTTAGTTAACAAAAATACGAAATGTTACAGTCTCCCCAACTTAAAAGAATTTCGTCTCGAAATTAAGAGAAATGAATCTATACAAATAAGAACGGGTATTTCTTCTTCATGTGCTCCTCACGTTCCCAAGTAAATTCAGTGCCATGTTTATTTTCCCAACGAACCTTGACAATTGGGGTTGTTGTTGTTCTAGTCTTCTTCATTATGCGATCCATGATTTCAACAGGTTTCTCGACGAAATGCAAGGACTCGTCGATCTGAATGTCTTCCAGCGGAACATACAGACTTTCGTCGGCCAAACACTTTCTCAAATTTGAGACATGGAACACAGGATGAATTCCACTAAGGTCGGAAGGTAGTTCCAGTTTATAAGCCACTTTCCCAATCCTTTTCAGGATTTCGAAAGGTCCTACAAATCTTGGAGCCAATTTGCCCTTCTTTCCAAAGCGAACAACACCCTTCCACGGTGAGACCTTTAGAAGAACCATCTCCCCAACTTTGAATTCCAATGGCTTGCGTCGCTTGTCAGCATAACTCTTTTGACGACTTCTCGCCACTTCAAGGTTCTTGCGGATAACAGAAACTTTATGGGTCGTCTCTTGTATAAGTTTAGGACCAGTGATGAAGTTTTCACCAATGTCGGTCCAACAGATCGGTGAACGACGTAACGACCATAAAGTGCTTCAAACGGTGTCATCTTGATACTTGAGTGATAACTATTGTTATACGAAAATTCCGCGAGCGGTAGATGCGTATCCCAATCACCACCAAAGTCAAGAACACAAAGGCGTAGCAAATCCTCCAAGGTTTGGATCGTTCGCTCGGTTTGACCATCAGTTTGAGGATGGTAAGCCGTGCTTAGGTCCAATTGAGTACCCAGAAGTTCTTGCATAGACCACCAAAAATGCGAAGTAAAACGAGCATCTCGGTCGGATATGATGTGCAGAGGTACCCCATGATGACTTACAATCTCATCAACGTATATACAAGCTAACCTGATGTCTTGTAAGTGTCACGTATGGGTATAAAATGTGCTGATTTGGTCAATCGATCAATGATCACCCATATGCTATCAAGTCCACGAGAGGTTCGGGGTAGCTTGGTTATGAAGTCCATGGATATGTGTTCCCACTTCCACATAGGGATCTCGGGTTGCTCAAGTAATCCACTCGGACATTGATGTTCGGCTTTGACCTTCGTACACGTGAGGCACTTAGGTACATATGTCGCTATATCTTTCTTCATTCCAAGCCACCAATATTGACCACGTAGGTCCATGTACATCTTCTCGAACTAGGATGAATAGAATAACGAGTTTGATAAGCCTCATTCATGATAAAGGTACGAAGGTTATCGCGATTTGGAATCCAAATTCGATTTGCGAAGTACATCAACCCATTGGGTTTCGTTTCCAATTGGGTTAAAAGATTAGGCTCCAGTTCATCCTTCATTCTTCCTTCTTGTTGCACCACTTGTTGCACCACTTGTTGAGCCTCCAAAATACTAGACTCGATGTCACTATCTATTCTCAAGTTTTGTAGCAGTACGGTAGTCTCGTTGACATCTAGTCGAATCTCAGTATCGAACTCACCCAAAGTGTCAAACCATTGACGTCGGTCGCAAATTTCTTGGAATGAGATCATCTTGTTGTGAATCTTTCGGCTTAGTGCATCGACTACAACATTTGCTTTACCAGGATGGTAACGAATGTCACAATCGTAATCACTAATTAACTCCACCCAACGATGTTGTCTCATATTGAGATCTTTTTGATTCAAAACATGTTGAAGGCTTTTGTGATCGGTGTAGACTATGCATTGTGTACCATACAAGTAGTGTCTCCAAATCTTCAAAGCAAATACAACAGCACCAAGCTCGAGATCATGAGTTGTGTAATTCACCTTGTGAACCTTCAATTGTCTCGATGCATAAGCTATGACCTTCCTTCGTTGCATAAGAACACAACCAAGGCCTTGTTTAGATGCATCACATTACATGGTGAAGTTGTCATTTCCATCGGGCAGGGTCAAGATAGGAGCATTGCACAACTTGTGCTTTAGCGCTTCAAAAGCATCTTCTTGCTCGGAACCCCACTCGAACGGTTTATTCTTTTGTGTCAAAGAAGTGAAGGTTTCGCGATTCTTGAGAAGTTGGCAATGAATCGCCGATAGTAACCAGCAAGACCAAGAAAGGAACGAACTTCGGTAGGAGTTGTAGGAACACACCAATTCTTCACAGCTTCCACCTTTGCAGGATCAACGTGAATTCCTTGGCTATTCACCACGTGTCCTAGAAATTGAACTTCCTCAAGCCAGAAGTCACACTTCGAGAACTTCACGTACAGTTCCTCTTTCTTCAATACTCAAGAACCAATCTCAAATGCAATTCATGATCGGCGTTGGATTTAGAGTAGATAAGTATGTCATCAATGAAAACGATCACAAACTTGTCTAGATAAGGCTTGCATACTCGGTTCATGAGATCCATGAAAACAACAGGAGCATCGGTTAATGAAAAGGCATCACCATAAACTCATAGTGCCCATAACGAGTACGGAACGCGGTCTTTGGGATGTCATCCTCATGAACTCGTAATTGACGATATCCAGAGCGTAGATCAATTTTCGAGAATATGGCAGCTCCTTGAAGTTGATCAAACAAGTCATCGATGCGAGGAAGAGGATAATGATTTTTGATGGTAAGCTTGTTAAGCTCACGATAATCGATGCACATACGAAACGATCCATCTTTCTTCTTCACGAAAAGAACAGGTGCACCCCAAGGCGAAGAACTAGGACGGATGAAACCCTTCTAGGATAGCTCTTGAAGTTGACTAGAGAGTTCTTGCATTTCAGATGGTGCAAGTCGATATGGTGACTTAGCCACGGGGTTTGCTCCCGGTATCAAGTCAATTTTAAACTCAACTTCATGCACGGGAGGTAAACCACTATGGTCATCAGAAATACTTCAGGAAAGTCTCGTACGATAGGGACATCCTTAAGTTCTTTCCCTTTGACTTTCGTGTTGACCACAAAGCCAAGAAAGCCATATACTTCTTGCTTAAGCATTTTCTGCTTGAGTGCAAGACATGAGTTTAAGTCCTTTGAAGATTTTTCACCGAACACCTTCAAAGTATCACCAGAAGGTAACGGTATACGGATGCACTTCTTGAAACAAATGATCTCGGCATGGTGTTTACTAACCAATCCATACCAATGATGACGTCAAGCTTCCAAGTTTCATAGGGATAAGATCGCTAAAAAATCATGCGTGTCAAGACTTAAGATGCAATCACAATGATGACGTCAACGGTGATCAGTTCTCCATCGGCAACTTCAACAGTAAGAGGTCTTTCTAGTTTCGTATGTGGCTTAGCAAGTATGGGTTCAAACTCTAATGAAACAAAACTCTTATCGGCTCCAGAATCAAATAGGACATAGGCATAAGTTTTGTTAATAAGGAACATACCTGTTCAATTTTAAGGTATTTAATGATATAGGTAAAGTATGAAAAGAATCGATTACAAAAGTTAAAGGTCAGTTAACATACCATTCACCACATCGTTGTTTGCTTGTGCTTGGTTAGCGTTGATGTTGAAAGCACATCCTCAGGCTTGTGGAACATTACCCACAAGACGAGGGCATTGTGGGCGAAAATGACCAGGTTCCCCACAGTTGTAGCAAACATGGTTTGTGACCACGGCGGCATTGTTAGGTGCACGGTGGCAAGTCGCCACCAAATGACCATATTTACCGCATAAGGTGCAGATGCGGCATGGTTGATTCCCCGGATGATGATACCTACACGTGTTGCACATAGGTTGAGGACCAGCATAATCCCTAGCCCCAGGCACTTGTGCCACAGGTGTAGCCGCAGGTACAAGTTGTCTTTGGGGTTGTTTGGGTGCAGCCACATCATAGTTACGCGTCGATGTGAACTTGCGCTTCTTGTTGTTGTTGTTGTTGGACGGTTCAGCTTTGGTCTCCTTAACGGCCTCGGTAGCCATCTTTTCTACCTTTTTGGCACCCTTCACAGACATGGTGCCGCTCGTATATGGTTCTCGGTGAGTTGAGTGGTGATAGTAATGGTTTCTTCCAAAGTTGTGGGTCGGCTACCCACCATAACATCTTGAATTTGGGGTGGTACACCCTTGATAAACTTCTTGATGTTGCGGGGGACAGTGTCGACCATATGGGGCAGCAGTATACTAAACTCATGATGCCTAGTTGAGTAGGCCAAATGATCACCATCGTTTT
Source organism: Flaveria trinervia (assembly GCA_025506515.1). Lineage (NCBI taxonomy): Eukaryota > Viridiplantae > Streptophyta > Magnoliopsida > Asterales > Asteraceae > Flaveria > Flaveria trinervia. The sequence goes on from CM046451.1 coordinate 45,311,505, forward strand.
GTTTCAAATTCCAAAATTCCTCCTCCAGCTTTTGCAGTTCGCTTCTCAGGCAGAACTTCGCGATCGCGATGTTCTTGAACTCTTCCCATGTAAGTGCTAAAATAGCATCGGGCCCACGATTTCTCCTCTCGCTATTCCACCAGGTGAGAGCCCTTTGTTGGAACATGCTAGTGGCATAACGAACTTTGAGTGCCTCGGGACACTCACAGTTGACGAAGGTGTTCTCGATGCTCTCGAACCACTCAGAAGACCAGTGGCTCCTTCCTTGCCACTAAAACTAGTGGGTTTACATGAGCTAAAGTGCTTGAAAGTGCAAGTTTCGTTGTTGCGCCCTTGGTTAGCACTATTTTCCCCATGACCGTTGTTGCTAGAGTGGTCATTAAGGTGCTATTGAGTTCAGCAACCATGGTTGGGATGACAGCAGCCATTTGTCGGCAATCATGGCAGCTAGTTTACCATCGGAACTTCCACGCTTTCCATGATGACGAGACATGCTGGAATATACAAAATGAGTTAGATACGAGAATTGGAATTATAAGGATTATAGTTCAACAAGGATAAGGCAAAAGTTGTAAGGCACATGGAATGGTTCCATTTGGTAACGCATTACCATTTGGAAACGTTGACACATCAAGGTAAGTTGACCCATTCGCCTTAGGAATTTGTGTATGTTGACCATAGTTTATCACTCATCCCAGAAATCCCCAGGTAAGCATAACTAGTCTCGTAGGATTTATGCGATATGGTTGCCTTAGCCCGAGGGCCTTTTGCCAGGAAATCCAGAATACAGGTGTCATGTGTCACACAAATTTCTTAGGTTCATGAAATCAAAACCATGATGAGATTTACATAGATTGGACATAAGTCTAAAGATTCAATTCATAAGCATAAGTATACGATTCCACGTGTTGACGAGAATAAGATTAAGAAGTTTCATTTGTCGGGGAGAGTCAATGAGTCAAAGTTAAGTTTAGGGAGACATATAACAAAGTTTAAACAATTACAAGGCAACCTATGCTAAGGCATCAAGTTGCACATAAGTATGGCATAGCATTATGTAGCATGTAAACAATATATATATATTTCAAATATTAATATTATTCTATGGGTTTCATGCATAAGCTATAGTCTAGGTCACCATTTCTAATAACCTAATCCCTATAGTTTTGGGCTCTGATACCAATTGTCACGCCCCAACCTTGACAGAGGAAACGTCGAGATGTAGGGTTAAGATTGTTCACAACCACATAACCTATAATTAAATGTAAATCTTAAAATTATAAGTTCAAAAGGAAAATACAAACCTAAGTATCAAAAATGAAATAGTTCAAACATAAATCAAAACGTGACATAACATTTTAATTTATTAAACTAGGTCTAAGTCCTAGTTTTATTGCAAGCTTCAAAGGTCCACTTTAAACTTGGGGATTTCCTGAAACATGATAAAAATAAAAGGTCAACTTAAATAGTTGGTGAGTTTCCAAGGTTTTCATACATATAAGATAAAGTTACAAGTAGCATACATGTTGTGACATCCGGTAATTTACGTTACCAAACTCCGTTAGTTCCGTTAAGTCTTGTATACACGTGTCGTGAGCACACACTAGTTGTCGTTGAACGTTGGTGACCTAATAATAATGAATAATGTTAATTTGTTGTGAATCTAAGTGATTATGTGAGTATTGGGTTATGTTTATGTGTTTACACATTTATAAACGATTATTAAAGAATTTATCGCGTAACGCGGAAACGTGTCTATTTATTCGTATGTCTTGTGTTTTTATAAAGATAAGATATACAATGAACTTTATAAGTTTATATCTTTATATTATGAAGTTAAAACCACTTTACAAAGAGTTTAAAGCTTAGTTTTTATAAAATACCAAAACACAAGGGTTAAAGGGTAAATATGTAAATTAAATTAATTAAACAAACCCTAACCTCCTAAACACCACCCATCGGCCGCGACTTCACCTCATCCCTCTCCCCACTTCGAATTCAGCCAAGAACAAGCAATTAGTGTGGTTTTGATTCGATTACAAGTTATACAACACTTAGGAAGCATCGATTTCAAGCAATTACAAGTTTAAAGGTTAGTTTTTGCGAGTTTTTGTGAAGTTCATTATGGCCGAACCCTAATTCGTAAATTGGTCCTTGTTGGGTCGAATTGGTGTTTGTTTGATGATGTTAACATGTTAGTTAGATTGTATACATGTTAGTTAACGTCGATTATGCAAGAATTCTATGTTTTTAGTGGATTGATCATGAAATTGGTTTTTGAAGCAAACCCTAATTCGAAATTATTGTGATTATGCATGATGGATGATTGTTTGATGAATGTTGATGATTATTGGGTGTGAATGTTAGAAAACGTTGATTATGCAAGAAAGTTGGGATTTTGATGCATTGTTCATAGGTTACTAAGAATAGTAACTTTATTTTGCATGTAGTAGTGATCTAGTGATGGATTGATGTTATGGATGGGTTCATGATGATAATTAGATGCTAGATTGTTGTTATGAATGCTAGAAATCTTTAATTTGATGATGTTGATCATAGCTTGCCAAAAGTAGAAACTTTTGTTTATGAAGATTGTTAGATTGAGGTGTTTAAGTGTTGTTGATCATGTCTAGATGTTAGTATGAGCTTGAATTGGTATATATTGATGAATTCATGTATACCTTGGATGTTTGATAGATTTTGTATTCTTTCCCAAAAGGGAAACTTTATTTGTGTAAACGTTGAAGTATGATGTTATGATCATGTTTGGATGATAGGAACTTGCTAATATGTTCAAGGATGGATTCTAGTGTATAGAACGTGTTAAATTAGTTGTATGGCATGTTTGGATAATCATGGGTGATAATTGGAATTGGAATCATGTATGGTTTGGATGTTGTGTAGTAGTAGGACATCATGCTTGGGTCTGGTAATTGATTGTTGTGATGTTGTGAATGCAATGCATATGCTTAAAGAATTTGGTTATGATCATTATACACGCGTGCGGATCTGAGGCCCCTACTTAGTAGGATTGGCAGGGTTTAGGATGTGAAGTCGTGAGTGGCTTCACATGGCATGTGAAATGGTTGAACCTTGTGTGACATGTTAGTTGTATGTAGCTAGTGGATATGTTAATGTTCTAGATTCGCATGACTTGTATAGTACTTGATTGTATGATGATCTAAGTGATACACCTGGTTGATATAGCATATGTATGATACTATTTGAATGTTAATCATGTATGTTGTATGTGCTCATTGGCTTTATTTGAATTATAACTCATAATGTCACCAACGGGTCAAACGGGTCAACTAGGTCAAACGTGTCTATTTGTCTGGAAGCTTGAGTCTTTGATTTTGGTATGATTAGGGTTTCACATGTCTTTTATTTACACGTACTTATGTACTCACATGATCTAGGTAACCTGTGAAGGTTGGCTATCCTCTCGTTTCTCAAAATAACCCTAAGTACCTTTGCATACATCAGGTGAGTTCATGCCCCACTCTTTACTTAATCTCTTTTGGGGGAGATAGCATACTGGTATTTATACGAACGCTTTCATTATTTAAGTTGTGTATAATATTAATATAGTGCTGTTTACCATGAGAAAAGTCCTCACACTTTTGAATTGTTAATATTTAATAGCGGGGAAACTTGGGTAGTACTACTGGGTCTGACGAGCCCCACCTGTGTGACTCGAGGTCAACCGGGTGCAATTTGTCCTATTGAACATTGTCACGACATGGTAAGTCGTGACAGGAGGCAACAACTATCACAGTCAGCTTCAATTGCAAAATCACTATGTATTAATATTTACTGATAATAGACTAGCTATCTATTACCATACACTGCTTATTTATCGCAACTGTTTACATGTTTATTGAACTCAAACTCTTGAACTCACCAACCTATGTGTTGACATTTTAGTATGCTTTTCTCAGGTCCTTACTTGCTTGCCATAGGCACTGCACGGTTCACACATTTTAACACACGATGCTTCAAGACAATTGACATTTTAACAATTATAGTTTACTCTTTTGGGTTGGCACTTGTTTTGCCATAGTTATACTTTATTGACTTGGTTGTTTTCAAAACGCTTCCGCATTGTTTAAAGTTTGTATTTTGGTTGATTTTGTTTGAATTATGGCATTTAGAGTCGTTCTGAGTAACTATTGACTGTGATCCTGGTTTGTTCACACGCCTCGCGGTAAAACTCCGCAAGTGGATTTTGAGGGTGTGACAGATTGGTATCAGAGCCATTGGTTATAGGGAACTAGGTTGCATACACACTAGACTATAACCGCACACAGTTAATTAGTTACCTGTGCCTTACTCCCATCTACTGTATACTCATTGGCATACACGTCACACTCTCTGCAGCATGGCATCGTCTTCAAGAGCTCCGGGTAAACGACCCGAATCACCTACACGGTCTGAATCCCACCTCCCGCACCTGTACCTGATGATGGATTCGATTGGCCCAGACTGGCTTATCCCCGAGAGGAGATTGACTGGGATCAACCATTCGCGTTGATGAAGCGTGACCCTCCGCTGACTGGCGTTCTTATCCTAGGTTTGTTGACCATATCATGTGTAGGGATGCGTACCTGTCCTAAAGCCAAGGACTAGGAACAATGCCAATCAACCCATGCCTTCACTCCCACGAACGGCGCAGTCCAACGAGCAATTGATTGCTGCACTAATGGCTGCACTGGATACTGAACAGCATCGTGTAAGCGACTCACGGTGATGTCTGTACACTACAGCAAGAGGTGTACAACCTGAGACATCATTGGACGAACTCAAGGAAGAACACGGAAGACGCTGAACGGTTGTCACCATATGCAAGATGGTGTTATGGCACTCCAAGGACGCGTGACTGCTCGTGAACAGCGGGACGCCATAGCTGATAATAGGATTGCCATATTAGAAGCTCAACTCGCAGCACTCCAGATTGCTATAGCTCCTGCTCCTGTCGCAGACTCTGAGGATGAGGAGGATCCCGAGGAGGGACCCGAGGAAGAGGAACCGGAGGAGATGGAGGATGATAGTGATGGGTCAGACATTGTCGATTGACTTCTTTATATAACTTAGACTACGTAGTGTTTTCTTTTGAAACCTATGTGGGAAGGGTTGTTTCCCCACACGAACGACAAATTTCAATTTTGACATTGCTAAATACATTGTGACTTATTGCAATTTATTTACTTTGGTTATTATTTTTGTTATGAATGTTGTGGTTGTGATGATACGTTATTTCTTTCATTTACTGTTTACTACGCTTCAATGAGTTAAATGTGTATGATGTTACTCATTATTGTATTGTGAATATAAAGTGAAAAGAATGGACGCTCGTGGACGTGGACGTGGACGTGGACGCGGACGTGGACGTGGCACCGGAGAACAGGGTGGTGGTGCTATTAACATGACTCCTGCGGAATTGGCTGCTCTAATTAATGAGCATGTTCAGGCGGCAGTGGCTGCTGCCCACGCGGGTCAGCCAGCAGGTAAACAATGACAGAAAAACAATCTGATATCCTTTATAACTGTAGGGGATGTTTGATTAATGTGTGTTGTGTTAAAACAGGACCACCGGTGTGTACATACAAGTCCTTCATGGACTGTAAACCACACACCTACAGCGGTACAGAGGGTGCTGTAGGGCTTGTACGCTGGTTTGAGAAGACTGAGTCCGTTTTCTCCAAATGTAACTGTCCACCGGCGGATCAAGTAAGTATGCCACCGGGACTTTGGAGGGTGCAGCTCTGTCTTGGTGGAACGCGCAAGTCCAGATGCTTGGACAAGCGATGGCAAATGGACTCCCCTGGAATGAGTTCAAGGATATGATGATCGAGGAGTACTGTCCTCGAAATGAGGTGCAAAAGTTGGAGATGGAATTCTGGCAGCTTAATGAAGGGTTCAAAAATTGAGGCTTACACGACCCGTACTCATGAGCTGGCCACATTGTGTCCAGGAATGGTTAATGAGACACATAAGAGAATCGAGCACTACATACGAGGGTTGGTGCCTGAAATCCAAAGTATGGTAACAGCTTCTAACCCGACTACGATTCAGCAGGCCATCCAAATTGCCCATAGACTTACTGATCAGGCGGTAGAGCAAGGGCGGTTACCCAAACGGGGCGCTGTGGTGAGCGTGCCCGACAACAAAAGGAAGTGGGATGCTCCCAGCAACAGCAATAACAAATCATCATCATCATCGTCTGGCGGTCAACAACAATCCCAACAGCAGCAACAGCCAGTTCAGCAGCAGCAGCGGCGGTTCGATAATAACCGCAATTTCAACCAAACTGCCCCAAATAACCAAGGACCCAGCGGTTACGGCGGCAGACATCCCAAATGCCCACGGTGTAACTACCACCATGTGGGACGGTGTGATAACTTCAAGTGTCAACGTTGTGGAAAGATTGGACACGCTGCGAAGGATTGCCGTGGTGAACTAATGAAAAGGCCACAACAATCTCAAGAAACCCCCAAGGGTTGTTTTGAGTGTGGGAAAGAAGGGCATTACAACGAAACTGTCCACAGCTAAGAGGAATGGAAATGGCAACAACAACAAAAACAACACTAACAATCATGGGAACAACAACAACAATGGCAATAATAACAACAATGGTGGAAATGGCACTGGAAATGGCGGCAATAGAGATGGAGCCAAAGGGAGAGCCTTCGTCATTGGCTCAGGTGAGGCTCTAAATGATCCCACAACTGTTACTGGTAGATTCCCTGTTAATGGTTGTTTTGCTACGGTACTATTTGATACTGGAGCCGATAGGAGTTTTGTGTCCTTAAAATTCTGTAGTCTTTTAAGTGATATACCCTCTGCTTTAGAATCTAAGTACACTGTGGAATTAGCCGACAGTAAGCAAATCCATGTAACGCATATCCTTAAAGACTGTAGGATAGAACTTGCTGGTCATATTTTCGCTATAGATCTCATGCCTGTTACGCTGGGGAGTTTTGATGTTGTGATAGGCATAATTGGCTCTCTAGCAAGCAAGCGGAAGTCATATGTCACGAGAAGATTATACGGATCCCGGTTGGTGATCAAGTCCTTACCGTCAAAGGTGATAGGAGTGGTGCTGTGATAGGCATCATCGTATATGAAAGCTCAAAAGTTGTTACGAAAGGGCCGCGTGGCTATCCTAGCACTTGTAACCGATAAGCAAAAGGAAGAAAAGAGAATGGAGGATATTCCCGTAGTATGCGACTTTCCGGAGGTGTTCCCAGAAGATCTTCCTGGATTACCACCGCACCGTCAAGTGGAATTCCAGATTGAATTGACTCCCGGCGCAGCTCCGATTGCTAAGCATCTTATCGATTAGCACCAAACGAACTACAGGAGTTGTCGTCACAACTTCAGGAGCTTTTGGATAAGGGCTTTATTCGACCTAGTACATCACCTTGGGGAGCTCCTGTACTCTTTGTTAAGAAGAAGGATGGCACATTCGGATGTGCATCGATTATCGAGAGTTAAACAAAGTAACAGTCAAGAACCGATACCCTTTACCTCGTATCGACGACCTGTTCGATCAGCTTCAAGGATCAAGCTATTACTCGAAGATTGACTTGAGATCTGGTTATCATCAACTCAGAGTTCGAGAAGAAGACATCCCAAGACTGCGTTTCGTACTCGTTATGGTCATTATGAGTTCTTGGTCATGCCTTTTGGGTTGACTAATGCACCTGCTGTGTTCATGGACCTCATGAACCGTGTGTGCAAACCTTATCTTGATCAGTTTGTCATTGTGTTCATCGATGATATACTGATATACTCTAGGACCAAGGAGGAGCATGAAGAGCACTTACGAATGATCTTGGAACTGTTGAAAAATGAGCAGCTGTATGCTAAATTCTCAAAGTGTGACTTTTGGATAAGAGAAGTACATTCCTAGGTCATATTGTTAATGAGAAAGGAATACACGTTGATCCTGCCAAAATTGAGGCGATAAAGAATTGGACCACACCCAAAACGCCAAGCGAGATAAGACAATTTCTAGGATTAGCAGGATATTACCGCCGATTCATAGAAGGATTTTCTAAGATCGCACAACCTCTCACAGCCTTGACTCCCAAAGGAACGACATACAAATGGGCTGAGAGTCAAGAAGCAGCTTTCCAATTATTAAAACAAAAACTCCGTACTGCCCCGATATTAGCACTACCCGAGGGAACAGATGACTTTGTGGTGTATTGCGATGCATCCATTCAAGGATTGGGTTGTGTCTTGATGCAACGAGACAAGGTGATAGCTTACGCCTCGAGACAACTAAAGGTTCACGAGAAGAACTATACTACCCATGACTTAGAATTGGGCGCAGTAGTTTTTGCCTTAAAGATCTGGAGACATTATTTGTACGGTACCAAGTGCACTATCTACACCGATCATAAGAGTCTTCAACATATCTTTGAGCAAAAAGAGTTGAATATGAGGCAGTGACGTTGGGTGGAACTACTAAATGATTATGATTGCGCAATTAAGTATCATCCGGAAAGGCGAACGTAGTTGCCGATGCTTTAAGCAGGAAGGAAACAGCTAAACCCCGACGGGTGCGAGCTTTACAGCTTACTATCAGTACCCAACTGCCCGAACAAGTTAAGGAGGCACAAATAGAGGCTTTAAAGGTGGAAAATATTGGTGATGAATTTTTAAGGGGAATGGATAAGCAGCTAGGATGAAAGAGGATGGAATTCGGTATTTCATGGATAGACTTTGGGTGCCTGTTCATGGAAATCTGAGAGATTTAGTTATGAGCGAGGCACACAAATCTAAGTATTCTATACATCCTGGATCCGACAAGATGTACCATGACCTAAAGGCTCACTATTGGTGGCCTAACATGAAAGCGGATGTAGCTACGTACGTGAGCAAGTGTTTGACCTGCTCGAAGGTGAAAGTGGAATATCAAAAACCATCCGGACTATTACAACAACCCGAGATTCCAATGTGGAAATGGGAACAAATCTCCATGGACTTTATTACTAAACTACCCCGGACTAGTACTGGTTGTGACACGATATGGGTTATTGTGGATCGATTGACAAAGTCTGCTCATTTCCTTGCAATAAAGGAAACCGACAAGATGGGGAAGTTAACTCGCCTGTACCTCAAGGAGATCGTTTCGAGACACGGGGTACCGATCTCAATTATCTCTGACCGTGACGCTCGTTTCACGTCACATTTCTGGCAATCATTGCAGAAATCTTTGGGTACACGTTTGGACATGAGTACTGCATATCATCCACAGACGGATGGTCAGAGTGAGCATACTATACAGACGTTGGAGGATATGCTACGTGCTTGTGTGATTGACTTCGGAATAACTGGGAATTCACCTGCCATTGGTGGAGTTTTCTTATAACAACAGTTATCACACTAGTATACAAGCAGCACCTTTCGAGGCGTTGTACGGGAGAAAATGTCGATCACCGGTTTGCTGGGCAGAAATTGGTGATAGTCAGATACAGGTCCCGAGTTAATTCATGAGACGACTGAGAAAATTATACAGATACGGAACCGTATGGCTGCAGCGCGAGACAGGCAAAAGAGTTATGCTGACAAGAGACGGAAACCCTTAGAGTTTCAGGTTGGTGACAAGGTTTTGTTGAAAGTCTCACCATGGAAAGGCGTAGTTCGGTTTGGTAAACGAGGGAAACTAAATCCGAGGTACGTTGGACCATTGAGATTGTGGAAAGAGTAGGTCCAGTAGCCTATCGATTAGCCCTACCTGATTCGCTAAGTGGAATTCATGATGTATTTCACGTGTCAAACTTGAAGAAGTGCATAACTGATGAAACGACGGTCGTACCACTAGAAGAAATTCAGTGGATCAACAATTGCGTTTTATTGAAGACCAGTGGAGGTGATGGACCGTGAGGTGAAAACACTTAAGCAGAGCAAGATACCTATTGTTAAAATCTGTTGGAATTCGCGACGTGGACCGGAATTCACATGGGAACGGGAAGATCAAATGAAGCTTAAGTACCCTCAATTATTCGAAGGAACGATGCCAGCAGACGAAGGTATTGATTTAAATTTCGGGACGAAATTTCTTTCAACATGGGGATGATGTGACAACTCATCCAAAACTCACACGATTTCGATTTCTGTGTGCCAATGCAGTAGACCAGTGATGGAAACCAGTGATAGAACACTCTCACCATGTAACGCAATTTTCGGGACGAAAATTCTTTCAACATGGGGATAATGTGACATCCGGTAATTTTACGTTACCAAACTCCGTTAGTTCCGTTAAGTCTTGTATACACGTGTCGTGAGCACACACTAGTTGTCGTTGAACGTTGGTGACCTAATAATAATGAATAATGTTAATTTGTTGTGAATCTAAGTGATTATGTGAGTATTGGGTTATGTTTATGTGTTTACACATTTATAAACGATTAATTAAAGAATTTATCGCGTAACGCGGAAACGTGTCTATTTATTCGTATGTCTTGTGTTTTTATAAAGATAAGATATACAATGAACTTTATAAGTTTATATCTTTATATTATGAAGTTAAAAACACTTTACAAAGAGTTTAAAGCTTAGTTTTTATAAACCCAAACACAAGGGTTAAAGGGTAAATATGTAAATTAAATTAATTAAAACAAACCCTAGCCTCCTAAACACCACCCATCGGCCGCGACTTCACCTTCATCCCTCTCCCCACTTCGAATTCAGCCAAGAACAAGCAATTTAGTGTGGTTTTGATTCGATTACAAGTTATACAACACTTAGGAAGCATCGATTTCAAGCAATTACAAGTTTAAAGGTTAGTTTTTGCGAGTTTTTGTGAAGGGTTCATTATGGCCGAACCCTAATTCGTAAATTGGTCCTTGTTGGGTCGAATTGGTTATTGTTTGATGATGTTAACATGTTAGTTAGATTGTATACATGTTAGTTAACGTCGATTATGCAAGAATTCTATGTTTTTAGTGGATTGATCATGAATTGATTTTGAAGCAAACCTAATTCGGGATTATTGTGATTGTGCATGATGATGATTGTTTGATGAATGCTTGATGATTATTGGGTTGTATGAATGTTAGAATACGTTGATTATGCAAGAAAGTTGGATTTTGATGCATTGTTCATAGGTTACTAAGAATAGTAACTTTATTTTGCATGTAGTAGTGATCTAGTGATGGATTGATGTTATGGATGGGTTCATGATGATAATTAGATGTTAGATTGTGTTATGAACGCTAGAAATCTTTAATTTGATGATGTTGATCATAGCTTGCCAAAAGTAGAAACTTTTGTTTATGAAGATTGTTAGATTGAGGTGTTTAAGTGTTGTTGATCATGTTTAGATATTAGTATGAGCTTGAATTGGTATATTATTGATGAATTCATGCATACTTGGATGTTTGATAGACTTTGGATATTCTTTCCCAAAAGGGAAACTTTATTTGTGTAAACGTTGAAGTATGATGTTGTGATCATTTTTGAGATGATAGGAACTTGCTAATATGTTCAAGGATGGATTCTAGTGTAATAGAACGTGTTAAATTAGTTGTATGGCATGTTGGATAATCATGGGTGATAATTGGAATTGGTAATCATGTATGTTTGGGTGTTGTGTAGTAGTAGGACATCATGCTTGGGTCTGGTAATTGATTGTTGTGATGTTGTGAATGCAATGCATATGCTTAAAGAATTTGGTTATGATCATTATACACGCGTGCGGATCTGAGGCCCCTACTTAGTAGGATTGGCAGGGTTTAGGATGTGAAGTCGTGAGTGGCTTCACATGGCATGTGATGAATGGTTGAACCTTGTGTGACATTTTGTTGTATTGTAGCTAGTGGATATGTTAATGTTAGATTCGCATGACTTGTATAGTACTTGATTGTATGATGATCTAAGTGATACACCTGGTTGATATAGCATACGTATGATACTATTTGAATGTTAATCATGTATGTTGTATGTGCTCATTGGCTTTATTTGGATTATAACTCATAATGTCACCAACGGGTCAAACGGGTCAACTAGGTCAAACGTGTCTATTTGTCTGGAAGCTTGAGTCTTTGATTTGGTATGATTAGGGTTTCACATGTCTCTTATTTACACGTACTTATGTACTCACATGATCTAGGTAACCTGTGAAGGTTGGCTATCCTCTCGTTTCTCAAAATAAACCCTAAGTACCTTTGCATACATCAGGTGAGTTCATGCCCCACTCTTTACTTAATATCTTTTGGGGGAGATAGCATACTGGTATTTTATACGAACGCTTTCACTATTTAAGTTGTGTATAATATTAATATAGTGCTGTTTACCATGAGAAAAGTCCTCACACTTTTGAATTGTTAATATTTATAGCGGGGAAACTTGGGTAGTACTATTGGGTCTGACGAGCCCCACCTGTGTGACTCGAGGTCAACCGGTGCAATTTGTCCTAATGAACATTGTCACGACATGGTAAGTCATGACAGGAGGCAACAACTATCACAGTCAGCTTCAATTGCAAAATCACTATGTATTAATATTTATTGATAATAGACTAGCTATCTATTACCATACACTGCTTATATATATCGCAACTGTTTACATGTTTATTGAACTCAAACTCTTGAACTCACCAACCTATGTGTTGACATTTTAGTATGCTTTTCTCAGGTCCTTAGCTTGCTTGCCATAGGAGCACTGCACGGTTCATTACATTTTAAGACACGATGCTTCAAGACAATTTAACATTTTAACAATTATAGTTTACTCTTTTGGGTTGGCACTTGTTTTGCCATAGTTATACTTTATTGACTTGGGTTGTTTTCAAAACGCTTCCGCATTGTTTAAAGTTTGTATTTTGGTTGATTTTGTTTGAATTATGGCATTTAGAGTCGTTCTGAGTAACTATTGACTGTGATCCTGGTTTGTTCACACGCCTCGCGGTAAAACTCCGCAAGTGGATTTTGAGGGTGTGACACATGTCATAGGTCAAAGTTAGTAAGGTATAGAACACATATCGTTACAACCAAACCTCGACTTGATTACAAGTATATAAGATTGGCTAAGTTTATTGGTCCCATGATGATCAAGCATACGTCATCAGGAGCCGGCAATACCTCGGCTTTAGCACCAAATAGGCTTGTCAGGCCCAAAGATCTAAGACGTCGCCAGGCTAGCAATAGTTAATGATTGTAAACAACTATGTATCTCATATAATCACTTACAAACACAAATACCCATGACAAAATAATAAGTTGTATTACTAGTGATTTACAAGTCTCAAATGTGTATAGTGTATCATGTATAGCAATCATGTTTCACCCCAAAAAGTGTGAAAAATGTAAAAAGGGGCAAGGAAACTCACATTGCAATAAGTATAAGGAAATGATGATTATTAGGGAAAATAATAAATGCTCCAACGCAATCCTTCACAAGACACCTAAATATATACATTACAAGTTTAAGTTTACTATGAATTTAACGCTTTAACGGGATGCTAGGGCTTTAATTGATATTGAGGGGTTTCAATACCAAATTCAATAAAATGGTATAGTTGGTTATGTTTTGATTCGGTGAAAAAGAAATAATAATATTCAAACACTTTATTATGGAGAAATGAATAGAATTCATAGGTAGTAAAGTTTAAATATAAATACTCTTTTATAAATTTCATTTTAAAATACTTATGATTTAAAAAAGAATCATATATAGTAAGTCACAAATAAATTTAGAGTTTTAAATAATTAATTAGAGTCTACTTTATTTACAAAGATAAACTATATATAACTCTTGTTTCATAAAATATTTAAATTATTTAGAAATATTTTTATAGAGATTAATAAAGTGAATTTAGAAATACCCAAATTTTTAAAATTATCTTTAATAATTCTTAGAAATTTTTACATAGCTTAAAAAACTTGAAAACAATCAAAAAGAATGGATTGAGGGTCCCCGGTTCGAACCCGGGACCTCAAGTCCATACTGCACACTTGTTACTAGTAAACCATAGGCTCTCAGCCGCATTAGGATTTACGTTTTAACTATTAATACCAACTTAAACAAACCCCCAAGTTCACATGAACCCTAGAACCATGTTCGATCAAATTGAACCCCATATGAACATTGTAATCGATCGAGGGGTTAGGGATTTTGATCTGCATATGAAATCGAGTATAATGGTAGTTTTAATTACCCGAATTGTTATTGGATTGATGTTGAACACCCCAAGAATGTTGCGGACGTGGAAGCCTAGATGGATAAGCAAACCTCAAAGATAATCAAATTAAACTTGCGGGTAGCTTCGTATAACAATCTGGACTAAAAGCCCTCTACTAATTTCGACACTTGAAGCTCGGACGTTGGATTTGGTTGAGTTGCAGGTCCGCAAGCAAAGTGATGCTTGAATTCGTTGGTTGCATTTGTTTCGGGTGTAATTGGTGATTGTAATCGATTAGAGTTCGATAAATGTTCGATTAGGTTAGTTAGTTGGGTTATAATTGGGGTTTAATGCTCGAACTGCTGTGTGGTTGAAAGCGTCGGTTATAGACCCGATTAACCTTAGTAACCGTCGTTTAATTCAATTAAATGCTACCTTCAGGTTCGATTCAAACTCTAGAGGGGCTCGGAACGGTATTTGGATCAAGAATCGACCAAAAATTGGTGGTTATGGGGTGGCCGGAGGGTCGCCGGACCTTCTTTGGCCGGCGGTCGACGGTGAAAAGGGGGAGATGGGTGGGTTTTTCGTGTTTGACACTTTTAGTCCCTGTGTTTTCCTCTGACATTTTATGCACAAGGTTTCTATTTAAAGTTTACAAATAACATATTAACCCCCTAACTTTATTACCTTAAATTTTAAACACTTTAAGATTATTATTAACTTTATAAATTATTATAAGTATCATTATTATATAAATTTTATCATTATCATTACCATTACTATTATTGTTAATTATGATTATTATAGTTATTTATTATTATTAATATTATTATTATTATTACTATTATCTTTAGTTATTATTATTGTTATTACTATTTAAGTTTATTATTAATTATTACTAATATTATTACTATTATTATTATTGTTATTATTATTATTATTAGTAGTGTTATTATTATTACAATTTTTAGTTTTATTATCACTTTTGTATAATAAAAATAAAAGACAACAAGGAAATAAGCATGAATAATCCATAAATTTTATAAATGACAACAATGATCCCTATAAGAATAAACGAAGTTAACTTTTAGTTAACAAAAATACGAAATGTTACAATAAACATATTCATGGATGTATACATGCTAAAATGAATATAACTCAAAATATCACAAGTATATAAGAGTTAAATATTACATGGTTTCAAAATTTTAATACTAAACAGATCAATTCCAGTCACTAGAATATCGAAGTCCTAAGGCACAAGTATGACTTTCATGCTTTGCCCTTTTAAGGAGCTTTGTGAGTGGATCCGAAGTGTATTGATTGGTGTGAACTTTACTAATACATATTTTTCTCTTTTCAACCTCGTCTCTTATGTAGTTGAATTTCCGCTCAATGTGCCTAGCCTTTTGAAGAGACAGGGTACTTGATTTATGCAATCGTACCCTCGTGATCACAAAAGGATTTCTAGGGGTCTTGAATGGTAGAGACCACCCTAGGTAGGCGATAAATTTCTTTATCCATGCAGCTTCCTGAGCTGCTGATGATGCGGCTATGTATTCGGACTTCGTAGTGGAAAATGCTACTCCATTCATAATGAAGACATACCCGATTATGATCGAGAACCATATCGAATGATTTGGAACTCGCATCCGTGTAACCCTTTACAACGAGTTCCTCTTCATTAGATCCATATATTAGAAACATTTCCTTAGTCCTCCTAAGGTATCAATACACTTTTAATAACCATCCAATGGCTATTACCTAGATTCTAGTGATATCTGCTCGTCATGATTACGCACATGACATGTCTGATCTAGTGCATATCATCGCATGATGGATCCTATAGCTGATTCATATGGGATGTCCTTCATTCGATCTTGCTCATCCTTTGAGCTTGGACATTAAGATGTACTCAATATTGTCCCTCTTTGAATAGGTACC
This sequence comes from Flaveria trinervia, assembly GCA_025506515.1. Taxonomy (NCBI): domain Eukaryota; kingdom Viridiplantae; phylum Streptophyta; class Magnoliopsida; order Asterales; family Asteraceae; genus Flaveria; species Flaveria trinervia. Next base: position 45,327,583 of record CM046451.1, read on the forward strand.
ATACCTTTCTCAGATTTTTTCCATCTTGAACCTTTTCAAGACTTTATTAATATATGCACTTTGATTTAAAACTATCAACCGCCTCGATCTATCACTATAGATCTATATTCCCAAAATATAGGCGGCTTCACCGAGATTTTATGGAAGAACAACTTCCAAGCCAGGTTTTGACATCTTCCATGGTTGGAATATCATTTCCAAAAGGTAGTATGTCATCAACATACAATACTAAGAATGTTATTATGCTCCCACTAGCCTTCGTATATACACAAGCCTCGTCAGTGTTCCTGATGAAACCAAATTTCTTGATCTCTTCATCAAAACGTTGACTCCACTTCTCGATGCTTGATTCAATACATAGATTGACTTCTTTAACTTGCATACTTTTAGGATGTTGTGGATCAACAAAACCATCTGGCTGAACCATGTGGACAGTCTCTTCGAGATGCCCATTAAGACAAGCGGTTTTGACATCCATTTGCCAAATCTCATAGTCATAATATGCAGTTATGGGAAATAATATCCTAATTGACTTTAGCATTGCCACAGGCAAGAAGGTTTCATCATATTCAACCCTTTGATTTTGAGTGAAACCTTTTGCTATAAGTCTTGCTTTGTAAGTATCCAAGTTTCCATGTATATCCATTTTCTTCTTGAAACCCACTTGCATCCAACCGGTTTAGAGTTAAGTGGAGGGTCAACCAATTCCCAAACTTGATGTCATACATGGATTGCATCTCAACGTTCATGGCATCCAACCATTTGTCACAATCCGAATTGGACATTGCTTCATGGTATGTAGTTTGCTCATCGGAGTCAACCATGTAGCATCCATTAGCGAAAAATCTATATCTTTTGGGTGGAATGCTAACTCTACCAGATCTGCGAACGTTTTATGTGTATTGATCAACCTCTTGATCATCATCACAACCTCTTGTTGATAGCTACTGTCAATCAAACGTATATCGGCTTGCGGATCTTGATCCTCATCAAATTCTATTATTCTATATGTTATTCCTTCCATAAGGAATTTAGTTTCAAAGAATTCAGCCTTTCGAGCAATAAATACTCTTGCTTTGTTGGATCAAAGAAGTAGTATTCTATACAGTCTTTGGGATATCCAACAAATATACACTTAGTGAATCGACTATCTTGGTCATGGTCATATTCAAAATACGAGCAATGGAGAGCATTGCAAAACCCTAAAATGATAGAGGTATTGAGCTATAGCCATCATAGATTGAACCATATCCAATAAGGTTCGATTTCTCCTTTCATACACACCATTATGTTGTGGTGTTCCAGGTGGAGTAGGTTATGAGACGATCCCACAACCTTTTAGACGGTACTGAAAAGCATCATTGAGGTATTCACCTTCTCTATCTGAACAAAGAACTTTGATAGTTTTATAGAGCTGATTTTCTACTTCATTCTTGAAGGTTCTGAACATTTCAAAAGCTTCATGTTTATGTGTCATCATGTACACATAACCATAGCGACTATAATCGTCGGTAAAGGTAATGAAGTATCTATCACCATTTCTAGTCATTGTTTTCAAAAGGGCCACATATATCTGAATATATGATACCCAATAAGTCTTTTGCCCTCTCGTTAGTGCCACTAAAGGGCGACTTGGTCATTTAGTTTGTAAACAAGATTCACACTCATCAAATGAAACATTTTTATTTGATTTTCAAAAGATCATTCTTTTGAGGTGTTTGAATCTGATTCTTGTTTATGTGACCAAGACGACAATGTCAAAGATAATTATCACTTAAACCCATTTTAAGTTTCTTGGTGCTTGTTTGGTATAATTAGCTATTATATGATGAATCATCATGAACCAATTCATAGATTCAATTAAAAAACATAGCCTTGAAATAAAATGCATCATCCATACAAACATAATAGCATTGTTAACAAACTTTAATTCATAACCACATTGTTCTAAAAGAGAAATCAAAATTATGTTCCTAGTCAAACTAGGAGCATACAAAATGTTCTTAATGATAACTTCCAAACTATTTGAAAGTTTCAAAATATTGTCTCCTTGGGCTTCGACATCAACTTTTGCTCCGTTGCCCATGTAGAGACTTGTGTCTCCCTTCTTGAAGTGCTTATTTCTTTTGAACCCTTGCAACAAATTGCATATGTGAGTTCCACATCCGGTATCCAATGCCCATGTGTTTGAAGAAATAACATTTCAACCAATCTGAATTATGAAAGTTGTACCTGAGGTTTGCCTGGCATCCCTCTTGTTTCTCAACTCTTTGAGATAGGTTGGACAATTCCTTTTCCAATGTCCTATCTCTCCACACTCAAAGCATGGACCTTTCTCCATTACCTTAGGCTTCTTAAGCTTAGGCTTTGGAGGTTCCGCTTTAGCCTTTCCTTTCCCCTTTCTTTGATGTGCCCCTTTCCTTTGGCAACATTTGCCTTGGGATTAGGGAATGGCCTTTTCTTATTGCCACCCTCATTGATCGAGGGAGCAGGTAGAACTTTTCTACCTATCCCTGCCTCAGCTGTTTTGAGCATTGCGTGAAGCTCACCAATACTCTTGTCCCACTAGTTCATGTTGTAATTCATTATGAACGTCTCAAACCTTTTGGTTAGGCCATTAAGGATCAAATTCGTGGCTACCTCTTTTGAGACGGGACAATTAAGCCTCTCGAGGCGATCAACATGGCATTTCATCTTAAGAACGTAAGATGATACCGATTGGGTTTCTTTCATGTGACACGCATGAAGTGCTCGAACCGTTTCGAAGCACTCTACCCTAGCTTGTTGAAGGAACATTTCCTTTACTTGGGTATTATGTCATATGCCCCAAGTTGTTCCAAGTCCTTTTGGAGTTTGGGAATCATAGTTCCCAACATGAGGCAGGAAACCTACATGGAATCCTCAGTGTATTGAAGCCGGTCGTCACAGGCCTCAACATCCTCAGGGTCGGGTTGGTCAGGAATAGGATCGTCAAGGACATAGGCCCTTTTCTCTTGCTTGAGAACAATTCTCAAGTTTCAATACCAGTCCATAAAGTTATTATGGTTACGATGATCCTTTTCTAAGATGGTTCTCGGTGATGGGGTAGGGACGCTCGGGGTAGTAGCATTGTTGTTTGCGGCCATTACTACAAAATTACAAAGTTCATTTTAGTATTTCTGAAAGATTGCATTTTAATTATTAATACCCTTTACACGTCTCATAGACAATTAATAATTAAAATCTAGAATCCAACGTTACATTTAAATGATGGTTAGGTGACCTTTATCCCATTATTTAAATTAACAAGGTAGTTAACATTTGACAATTGAAACCTATTGCAACTTCAAGCTTTATGGGATGGGTTAAACATCTTATGCTTAGTCGGCATGTAAAATCCCATCAACACCATTGTACGCCATGCTTCGGTGACCCTACGGACATGGTTTCCAATTCAAGTCGTCCTACCTACACACACGTGTGAGTTTACATATACAAGCGGTTAGGTGACCTTTATCCCACAAATATGTTAAGCTCACCTCAAACACGCAAGTTCCCTAAAAGTGGTTAGGTGACCTTTATCCCACTAGTAGTTCTTAAGTGATTCGAGTGTCGTGTAAAAGGATGGTGATTAACTTGTTTCCAAAGGGATATAAATTTTCATTAATTCTACTTATGAAAACTCTATGTACCTTGTATTCGCATGCTTTCAAATACATGGTACCCTATGATTCTCTTTTAATAAAAATTCTTTTATTTTTAAATCATTAATCCTTTTAATAACCTTTTATTAGTCACTTAATGATTAGGAACCCAAAAAATTCAGCTTGTTGTGATAATTATTTAGATTGTTAAGCATATCCATATATCAAACAATCAACATAAAATGAATAATCAAACTAGCATATATAAAACAACCACATGTGCATAACCATATCCACTATGTTGACAACACTTGTTTGCCATCACAAGTGTTGTCATTTGGTCTTTCCTAAGGGTTGAACACAACACAAAGATGAGATCTCCAAAGACCCCCACTTGAACTTGCATCCAATGCTTCAATTCCTTCTCTTGTGTCTTCCTTTTGTGCTTCCATCTTGTGCATCTTCTTTTACAAAATTTATATCCTAATACAAATTTTCTAATAAGGAAACATACTTAATCTATCTATTACATCACAAATGAATGAATAAATAAATTACATCCAAATACAAGCACAAAGGAATAATTATTACAACCCATAAGAATGAAATCAACCAAAACAAACATCCATATAAAACCAAATCAACACAAGGTCAAGGCTAGCGTATGCACCAATATGAATCATCATATACAACATTCAAGAACCAAATAAATCCCCATATGACCCTAAATTTTCAGCCAACATAAACCAAGAATTTTGCGTCTTTTGTCCAAACAAAACACAATCAACCAATTGATATTTTTCTTTCAAGGTTTAATCACAAGCATGTTAGATATAACCTTGAAAGATTGGGGATTTATAACATCACCACAAAACAGCCCCTATAAGGGTGTTAAAGCCCCATAAAACCAAATTTACAAGAACAAATGAAACTAGTCATCCACATATCTGGCTCTAGATGCCAATGTTGGGTTTGTTGGACCATATCAAAGTAGTTTAACCATTTTAAACTATGAAAACGCAGCGGATTAATACCTTAACATGTTCGTTTGTAATCTGAAAACTAAGGTTCATTTCATAACAACAACAAACCCAAGAACATAAGGATCATTTGTATGTGTTTGACCTAGCTATCAATAACAAGTAACAACCAAATAGGACATACAAACTACCTTTTGTAAGCTGCTGAAAAATGAATTTTGATGAAGAAGGTGAGGTTCTTGAATGACCAAAACACCAAGGAGAGGTGTCCTCAAGCATCCATACCCACAAGCATCAAGCAAACACCTTGTTGCTAGGATTTGAGCACCAAAATCGGATCAAGAAGGCTGCTGGAGCCTTGTTCCAGCCGTGAACAATCAAGAAAGCTGCTGGAGCTTTGTTCCAGCCGCAAACTCTTTCTTCCAAAAGAAGAATTGATGTTCTTGTAACCCTTTAGCATATGAGAGAGAGCAAGATGAAGTGTGTGTGTTCAAGAAGATTGTAGGTTCCAAAAAAACTTCAAAAGAAAACAAAAGGGGAGAACACTTCAAAGGGGCGGCCGAACCCAAACTTTATTTGGGTTTTCCCTCCCAAAACTCCCTTTTTAATCCTTTTGTAAACTAATGAATAAAATAGATTTATATAATTAACCTTTTAGTTATATAATATACACACACTTTTATTATTTGATGTTATTTAACTAAATTAAACAACATTACAAATAATATCCATGAACAAAATATCCATATAAGTTGTTCAATCTCATATGCAACTTATTTAGAAAACCCATTTTTCAAAATTGGTGTATTTATTTAATTGCATGATCATATCATCAATTAAATAATATTTGGTGTTTGCTAAGCTTGTTATTGGGTATGACCCGACTTGGATCATAACGTACTAACTACATCAATGTTCTATGTGTCTTGGAATAAAGAATCCAACAAAGTCTTGTGAGCTTCATCCAAAATCCCCACACGTAGATTCCCGAAACAAGGAATCCACACCCGTTCAAATCGAATTTTAACACCAAGTGTGTTTTCACCAAATTCCCCAACCAGACCTCTCATTCTTTGAGAGTATAGATGATCTTCTTTCAGTGCCTTATCCTGAAACTCCTGGACTTGCTTCATTACCTCAGAGGTCATAATCAGTTAGTATGCCTTCACCCGAATCGGCTCGGGACTCTCCTTTCGGCTAAGAGCATCAGCCACCACGTTAGCTTTGCCCGGATGGTAATGGATCTCACAATCATTATCCTTTATGAGCTCCAACCATCGTCTCTGCCTCATATTCAGGTCCTTCTGCTCAAAGAAGTACTTTAAGATCTTGTGGTTGGTGAAGGTGGTGCACTTCATTCCATACAGATAGTGCCTCCAAATCTTTAGTGCAAATACCACGACCGCTAGTTCCAAGTCATGAGTAGGGTAGTTGACCTCATGAACCTTCAGTTGTCGGGATGCGTAGGCTATAACTTTTCCTCTTTGCATTAACACACACCCCAACCCCGAGTAAGAAGAATCTGAATACACCACCAAATCTTCGCTTCCATCAGGTAACGACAAGACAAGAGCTTGAGTCAACCTCGCCTTCAATTCTTTGAATGCCTTCTTTTGAGCTTGACCCCACGTAAACTTTACATCCTTTCGGGTCAACTTGGTCAGTGGAGAAGTGATCTTGGAAAAGTCTTGGATGAATCTTCTGTAGTAGCCCGCCAGACCCAAGAAACTACGAATCTCAGATGGCGTCTTTGGAGACTTCCATTGCATCACTGCCTCCACCCTAGCTGGGTCCACCATAATCCTTTCAGGATTCACCACATGACCCAAGAACTGAACTTCACGCAACCAAAACGCGCACTTGTAGAATTTTGCATACAGCTTGTCCACTCTTTGAATAAATCAAGATATCATCAATGAACACAATCACTGATTTATCCACATAGGCCGACACACACGGTTCATAAGATCCATAAAAGCAGCTGGCGCATTGGTCAAACCAAAGGACATGACAAGAAACTCGTAGTGAGCGTAGCGCGTACGAAAAGCTGTTTTAGGGATATCCTGCTCGTTCACTTTCAGTTGATGGTAACCAGATCGAAGATCTATCCTCGAAAACCAACTGGCGCCTTGGAGCTGATCAAACAAATCGTTTATTCTTGGTAGGGGGTATTGGTTCTTCACCGTCAACTTGTTCAGCTCTCAGTAGTCAATGCACATCCTCATACTATCGTCTTTCTTCCTCACAAACAGGACCGGAGCACCCCAAGGAGAGATACTTGGTCTAATGAACCCCTTATCCAGCAGTTGTTGTAACTGCTCCATTAACTCTTTCATCTCAGTTAGAGCCAACCGATACGGTGCCTTGGCAACGGGTTGAGAACCGGGTATCATATCAATTTGGAACTCAATCTCACAATCCGGTGGCACACCGGGTAAGTCTTCCGGGAACACGTCCGAAAAGTCACACACAACTGGTACATCCGATAGTTGTGGTGTTGGCGCGTCCACGTCCTTTACGTAGGCCACGTAGGCATTACATCCACGCCTCATGCACTTCCCCGCCACTACCATCGAAATCACTTTCGGGCGACTCGATCGCCATAAATCGTCACCTTATCCTCGTCAGGTGCTGTCAATCGTATCATCTTCTTGCGACACACAGTATTTGCTTCGTAGTCCGCCAACCAATCCATTCCTAGGACTACATTGAAACCACCTAAGGTCATCATGAATGGTCTGACAGGAAACTTATGACCGTCTAGTTCTATGTCACAACCTTCTATCACCTCAGAAATCCTTGTAGACTTACCTATGGTAGTTTCTACCTCGAAAGGCTCATCAATACATCTACTCTACTGGGAAACTTTGCACAAAAGGCAGCAGAAATGAAACTCCTACTAGCACCAGAATCAAACAACACAAATGCAAGAGTTTGGTTTAGTAGAAACATACCTAACACCATGTCGAGGTCTGTCCTAGCTTCCTCCCGAGTCATCGTGAAAGCTCGGGCGCTTGCCTTCTGTCCTTCTCCTCCCGCCTTCTTCACCCCAGAACCCTCGACCCTTGGTTTCTTACACTCCCTGCTCATGTGACCACTTCCCCCGCAGTTGAAACACTTCATGCCTTCACAATCTCTACCCATATGGCCAGGCTTCCCACACTTGAAACAAACATTCGACCCCCATCTACACTCGCCACCGTGCTCCTTCCCGCACTTGGCACACTTCTTCAACTCAGCACCAGCTGTGACCACACGTCAGTCACCTACACTCGCCACCTTATTGTTTTGAGCGGCTCTACCACATCCAAACCGTTTCCCATTCTAGTTCCTCCCATCCCTACTCGTCTTCTTCTCCTTAGCCACTACCACCTCATGCTCATCATATAATCTACTAACCAAATCAACTGCCAACCTAAAAGTGCTTGGCCAGGCAGCGATCATATGCCTACGGATATCCGCCGGCAGCCCCTGGATGTATCTTTTAATCTTTTGTAACAGTGGTGTCACCTGATCGGGCACCAGCCGTGCCATTTCATTGAACTTTGTGGTGTACTCTTGGTGTGTCATAGTTCCAACCTCCAGTTGTAGAAACTCTTTCTCAACCTTGTCCATTTCCCGGTAAGGACAAAACTCCTCGGTCACTAACTTCTTCAACTCCGACCATCTCATTTTCCCGATCACCCGATTACCCTTGGCTTGGACTATATTATCCCACCAGCACAGAGCCGAGTCTACGAATGAATGAGTAGCGAACTTAACCTTCTGATCTTCTCGGTACTCGCTGATATCAAGTACCGCCTCCATTTCCCTCACCCTCCAGTGAGCAGCAGCGGGAGTGCAGTTTCCATCGAAAGTAGATGGTTTGCATCTCATAAACACCCCGTAGTTGCAGCCTCGGGTCGCCTTCGGCGCAGACTCTTCTTCTTCCTCGTCCTCATCATCAGAAAGAACCGTTTCCAGCTGTGGTTGTTCCCGTCCTCCCGAGGACCTGTTCCTTTCCTTTCTTTCCCCCTCTCTACCTTGATAACTTCGGTCACCACAGATGGTAAAATCGTCTGCATGACCTGATGAACTTCCTCCACCACCGCCTCCTTTACTAAGGCTCTCAGATTGACGCTCTCGTCACCACCCTCCGGATGAGGAGCCTCTGGTTCTTCATGAACCACTTTCTCGAGTATGGGTCTCCCTCAGTTGGGTCGCGGTTCAGCAACGTGACCTCCACCACGAGAGGCCTTCAAAGATCTACCACCAGCCATCTTCTAACACACTGAAAGATTCAAACACCAACACGGTCATTCAAGGGAACATCTCAGTTTATGTCAAGTATAGTAAGTCCCTAAATATAGTGGCCAGTTATGATTAGCCACTTACTTTACTCTTCATACCCCAAGCATACCTGTCTTGACTACATCAGTATTTAAATCTACATACAACACATAACCACATACCATGCGCACATAAACTGGTTAACATTACGAAAATACCTGATGGCACGCAGCTACCCAGATTGGCATCCCATTCCCATTCCATCCCATTCTCAGTTTAAGTTAAGGTTTATTTTTAAAATTTACCTATTTCACTTAAACTTTGGCTCTGATACCAACTTGTAAGGCCCCGTTCCCGGGACACATACAGTTGATAAATCATCGCACCTAAAACATATACTTTACATTTAATCATTTATAAAACATTGCAGCGGAAACATAAAACTAGCTTTTTATATCATTACAAATACTTTTGCAAGTTAATACAAGTGTTCATTTCAAAACATTATTCGTTCGCATTACAATGCAAAAACATTAACAAAAGAATGCCATCCAAAAGAGCTGAGTAGCCGCCTTGTGCCATCCTCAGCAACGTTTACCTGCCAACTAAAAACGTATAAAAGTTAGCGTTGCTGAGTGAGTTCTAGTTTTATAATAAAACATACATAAAATCATTATTTATTTCCTTTTGGAGCCATACTATACGTTTCATTCGTTCGTGTTCATACATCATACGTATATACAGATAATATCATTATTATCTTCCATTACGTTCGTTAACCTTCGTTCACTCATTACATCTAGTGATATGTACTTTACCCCGAAATTGTGCACGAAGTGGGTAACTGGGCCTGAGGTTTTTCATAGACCTCAACATTGTGCACGAAGCTGACTCCAGTACCTAGGGCAAGTACATTCACCATTTATCTTTTCTTTTTAATTTCGGATCAATGCCATATGCTATACCCCGAACATTGTGCACGAAGCTGGTTACTGGGCCTGAGGTCTTTCATAGACCTCGAACATTATGCACGAAGCTGACTCTAGTACCTTGGGCAAGCAGCAAGAATCCCATACATATGGTCAATCACAAGGATTGGACCCCAGTGTGCATCCTTCTGGGGTAGCTAACCGGCACAAAGTTGAGCTAACACTCTTCATTGGTGTGGACCTCCATACATTTGCTTGCAAGACTTTTTACATTCATTCATCCGTTAATGCATGCTTTCATTCATTATGTTCCTCTTTCATTATTTTTCACTTTACGTTACATAATACTTTCGGTTCATTCATTAACATAACACGTAAAGCCATGGAAATATAAACATACATCATCATAAGGAACATAACATATCATTCATACATCATCATACAGGGCATCATACATACATATTATACATCATGTATAACCATGCAACATCATCATCATCATCATGCATAAGCATCAATCACAATACATAACATGCCCATCATACCATCTACGACCCCAAAAGTCAACTTATATACTCCCCCGGGAATCTCCGAAGTCAAAGCCTACTTTACACACTTTCCCGAAAAATAAAAAATATTCTAAGTCCTTAGACGCATGGTACTATGCAGGTGCATGGACACTATGCAGGTGCATGGGGAACACTTAGGTGCATGGGCAACTTTCAGGCGCATGGGTACTATTCAGGCGCATGGGGAACACTTAGGCGCATGGGTACTATTCAGGCGCATGGGTGCTTAGACGCATGGGAACCCTAGACGTCTGGACACTTAGTCAATTCCAGCCCAATTTCTAGGCACATGGGTACTATTTAGGTGCATGAGCCACTTGGGCGCATGGGCCACTTGGGCGCATGAGCACTATTGGGGCGCATGGCCCTACACTTAGTCATCCGACTAATATTTCTAGGCGCATGGACCACTGTTCAGGCGCATGGGCTATACATAAAACATTCCTAAGGCAAATTTGGGCGCATGAGCTACTGTTTATGCGCATGGCTTGCACTTAATTCTTTCTAAGGCAATTTCAAGCGTACGAACACTTATCTTGGCGCATGAGCTTCTGTGAAACATGTTTCTAGGATGTTTTCAACCCCAATCATCAAACCCATCTATCCTAAGCATAATGTGGCTATTCTGAACATGAGTAGCCTATAAACATTCAAGAACCAACATCCAACATATGCAATACACACGGGTATTCACATAGAAACTTGGTAAATCATCTTAATACGTTTTCAGCCCCAAAGATAGTTTAAAACATGTAAGGACCGGGGTCTAGAACTCACCTGGTGCAACTTGGGTGTTCTTCCCTTTAACCCGCTTGCAAAGAGTTCAAACCCTAAAAACAACACCAAAAATACACACACCCGAGCACAAACACAACCCATAAGCACATAAACACATAACCGGGATAAAACCCGTCATAAAAACACAAAAACCTTGAATTCTTACCTTGAATTCATCTCTCTTCTTCATCATCTTCTTCAACCGAGAGCTTTCTCTGCTCTCTCTCTCTAAAACCGAGAAAATATGGTGGAGTGAGGTGAGGGTGGGCGGCCATGCCCACCTTTACACCAACTTTTGAAAGTTTTGTCCTTTTTGGACACTTTTAGTCCCTCCACTTGGACTTTATTGCCTTTCTTGCTTTGATTCTTCATATCTTGTCTTTTAAAAATAACCAGGTGTTACATATATATATATATAAATGTATATACGTATATACATCTATATACGTATATATATATGTACGTATATATATGTATATATATATACGTATATGTATATATATAGATATATATATCTATATATATACGTATATATATATCTATATATACGTGTGTACATATATATATGTGTGTGTATATACATATATATATATGTATATATATAGATATAGATGTAAGGTCCTGTTCCCAGAAACCTCATAGTTGGTCAATCACAGCAGTTAAAACATTGAACATTGTAGTTATACAAACTTAAGCAGCGGAAATAATTTATCAAAAACCTTTCATTTCATTTAAACCACTGTTGTTGAGCAATACATCATCGTTTAACTGATTACAAAAGAATTGTTTTACTGCATTACAAAACAACAACAACATAAAATACAAATGGATGTCAGTCTTTCCCTGCCGAGTGGCTTCACCCTCTTGCCATCCTCAGCAATAGTTACCTGCCAACTGAAAATGTATAAAAGTCAGCGTTGCTGAGTGAGTTCTAGTTTTAAAAGGCGATAAAATACTTTCTGTATGTTGTATATGAAAATACTCTTTCTATGAAATACAACTCTTTACTGTTTATGCGAGCACGCATAAACTATACGAACAGATACGGTTCGTTCTCTTTACTGTATGCCTTGTATGTTTTATAATCTTTTATCTTTATCTTTCACTTTCTGTATGGACCAATGAGCAATACCCTAAACTATATGCACGATGAAAACTAGTGATGGGCCATCTACATCCCTCAAAAGGGTTCTGTTTACTGTATACAAGGCCGACCCAAACACCTAGGGTACGTTGCAGAGGTCCTGCCAATCTCCAAGACTGGCCCTGTGTGCATCATAGGGTAGCTAACCCGCAGCACAGTTAAGCTAACAACACACGATCGTGTACCTCCTTTATTGCTCTTTCTCTTATTATTACGATATACTTTATGTTACGATAATAAACATACCACGTAAAGTCACACACTATAAGTAATAATAATAGCAATAATAATAATAAGGAACAATCATAATCATGCATGAAATTCATCATTAAAAAGCCCTAGTCAAACCTCGGTCAAAATCCTAAAAGCACAGACTCCTAAAAATTCTATAATAATTTCTAAGTGTTTAGGTGCTTTGACACTATTTGGGCGCATGAGCCCTGTTTGGGCATTTTATTACTATGCAGGCGCATCAATCAACACTTACTGCTTTAACTCTAAGGCGCATGAACAATTCAGGCGCATGGACGCTATTCGGGCGTATGAACACTTGGTGCATGGGCCACTTAATATTCGGGCGCATTGCCCTACACTTAGTCGTCCGACTAATATTTCTAGGCGCATGGACCATTGTTTAGGTGCATGGGCTATACTTAAACATTTCTAAGGCATAATTCAGGCGTATGGGCTACTATTCAAGCGCATGGATTTTACTTAAACATTTCTAAGGTATAATTCAGGGGCATGGGCTACTGTTCAGGTGCATGGGTTATACTTAAATTCTTCTAAGGCATTCCCAGGCGCATGAACCTTCTGTTCAACATGTTTTAGTATGTTTTCAAACCCAATCATCAATCTCATCTGTTCAAAGCTTAACAGGGCTATTCTAAACATGAACAACCTATAAGCATTCAAGAATCATCATCCAACATGCATAATACATATGGGCAAACATACATAAACATTGTAAAAACCGTTTTAAATACATTTTCTGCCCCAAAGATGTTTAAAACAAGCAGAAACCGGGGTCTAGAAACTCACCTGATGCAACTTGGGTGTTTCTTCCTTTCTAACCCTCTTGCAACTGAGTTTAAACCCCTAAAACACAACAAAACACACACACACAGAGAGACACACACAAGCACATAAGCACATAACCGGGTTAAAACCCATCATAAATACTTAAAAACCACGAATTCTGACCTTGAATTCGATTTTTTCTTTTCTTCTTCTTCAAAACCCGAAGTTCTGCTCTCTTCTCTCTCTAATCCGATTGAAAAGGTGAAAAGTAACATGGTGTGGGCGGCCATGTTGCTTTTGTACTAACTTTTACTCTTATTGTCCTTTTGACACTTTTAACCCCCCAACTTGGGTTCATTGACATTTCCTACTTTTGTTCTTCATTTCTTATCGTTCTTGTAAAAGAATAACTGAGTGTTACAATAGATATATATATATATATATATATATATATATACACATATATAAATATATGTATATATATATATATCTCTATATATATATATATATACGTGTGTAATATGTTACAATATATACGTGTATATATATATACGTATATATATATACACGTATATATATGTATATATACTTATATATATGTATATACATACGTATATATACACGTATATATACGTATATATATATATATCTCTATATGTATATATATAGGTATATATACGTATATATACTGTGTATATATATACGTATATATACACGTATATATACCTTTATACGTGTATATATATATATACGTATATACACACACGTATATATACGTATATATATCTATATACGTATATATACGTATATATATATATACGTATATGTATATATATATATACGTATATATACGTATATATAGATATATACGTATATATGCGTGTGTGTATGTATATATATATGTATATATATAAAAACATATATAAAGGTATATATATATATATATATATATATATTATATCACCCTGAATTTTTTTTAAAACAAAAGGAAAAGAAAAGTAAATAGAAAGAATAGATAATGAGCACAAGTGGAGGGGGATAAAGTGTACAAAGTACAAAACCTTTTTACTTTGAGGTTTAAAGGGGCATGGTCATCCATTTCTTCTTCATCTTTTTCATTCGGCTGAGAGGAAGAAGGAAGAGAGAGAGAACTCTTGGTTCTAGAGAGAGAAAGAGGAAGAAGCAGCTGCAAAGGTAAGTGTTCTCTTATATGAGCTCAGTTTCAACTGGGTTTCGAGTTCTTGACCGAAGTTCTTGGTGGTAGTTGTTGTTTCCGGGATTCAAGAGCTGAATCGAAGGTTGGTCGCGAACTGGAAGTGTGTTACTCGAAGGCTGCTCAAGGTGAGTTTCAAGAACCCCTCTTTACTGATTTTTCAATGCTTTTAGGGCTATTATGCATACTAAGTAACATTTGAAAGTAACGTGGGTCTATAGCCTTATGTTCGAAATGATGTATGTATGTATGTTTTAGTGTTGATTATGGGTTGGTGATGATGTTTAACATGCTTAGATGGACTTAGTATGTTTGATCTGTGCTTGGGTATCATTGGAATGATAATCGGGTGATGTTGGCAGCATAGAAATTATTTCAGAATGTTTTGATGAACATGAACAATGCACCATGCGCCCAGAGGTGGCTCATGCGCCTAAACAGTGGCCCATGCGCCCAACATGTTGGCCATGCGCCCAAGTGTTGGCCATGCGCCTAAACAGTAGCCCTTGCGCCCAAGTGTGGCCATATGCCTAAACAGTGGCCCATGCGCCTAAGTGTTGGCCATGCGCCTAAATAGTGCCCGTGCGCCCAAGTGTTGAAACGGCTAAGTGTTGTGTTGCGCCTGAACAGGTGTCATGCGCCTGCGTAGTGGCAAAGTGCCAGAACAGGGCAGAAGCGCCCAAATAGTGCCCATGCGCCCAGACTGTTTTACACTTAGAATTTTTATGCTCATGCGCTGGAAGGTCCCATGCGCCCAATTTGGACTTAGGGTTTTCTAAGTGGTTTTTAAGGGGTAATATGGGAGATAGGCCTGGTTATGATATGATGGCTTACGTTTGATATGTGTTATGTATGTATGATGTGCCTGTATGGTGATGGTATATGTTTATGATTATGTGTATGTTCCTTATTATGTATGTATGTCTTCCCTTGGCTTTGCGTTGAACGTTAATGAATGTAATGAAATTATATATAACGTAAAGTGGAAGATAATGAAAAGAGGAACGTAATGAATGACTGCATGCATGTATTAATGAATGAGAACGTGAGAGACTTGCAAGCGAATTATAGTGAAGTGCACGGCTCTAAATGCCTTAAGCTCAACTGCTTGAGGTTCAGCCAATCCTAAAGTGTGCACACAAGGGTTCCAGTCTTTGTGACTGACCTTCAGTGTTGTTACCCATTTCGATGGGGGTGTTGTTACCCATTTTGATGGGGGTGTTGTTACCCATTTCGATGGGGGTGTTATTACCCATTTCGATAGGGGTGTTGTTACCCATAAAGTTGGGGATGAATATATGATGGTTACCCGAGTTACGTATAACTTCGAGGGTGTGGCATAAAGCCAAGCATATGTATGAGGTGAGAGACTTTGTGTTGCAACAGACTTGGATAGAGTTCAATCCCTATGATTGACTCATATGGGATCTTTGTCGCGTATCTCGGTGCCGTGTCAGTCTTCGGACGTGAGTCGGGGGTTTGTGTACTGGCCCCGGCATAGCATTAGCTTTCGAGCATGAGTCAGGGATATTTCATGAGACAAGATTCAAGTAATGAAGAGTAATGAACGAAAGATAATGTATGAAAGAACGAACGTATAAAATGAACCTTAATGAATTATCATAATAATGTATGATATAGACTCTTGTCATTCGACGTCAGTAATCATGACTGAGTGCCACGAAGAGGGTAAAGTCTGACCGGAACTATAGAGAGCAGTGAAGATAATAATGATATTATCTGTACGTACGTATGATGCATGATCACGAACGAATGTAAAGTATAGTATGATTTTGAAAGAAAGTAAAGAACGATTTGATGAAAGTAAAGTATTTTAATATAAAACAAGAACTCACTCAGCGTCACTGACTTTTGTATCCATGATAGTTGGTAGGTATTTGTTGATGCTAAGGAGTTGTGGGCATGGATGCATAAGCTACTGTGAGCAGTTTGAGGCTGGCATCCGTATTTCGAGATGTCTTTGTATTTTAAGATGGAAACAGATGTTGTAAATGAATGAAATGACATGCTTTTAGTTATTAATGAAAGTTTTAAATTTTGCTGCAAAATAAATGTACATTTTTAAATGTTTTATGTGCAATGAATGACCAACTGTGAGGTGCCCGGGCACGGGGCCTTACAAGTTGGTATCAGAGCATAAGTTTAAGTTAATTGGGTAAATATTTTGAAAAACCTAATTTTAAACTAAAATGAAAAGGATGCCAGTCCTAGTAGCTACATGCCTGCAGATAAAGGTTTATGTAAACGTTTAAAGTGAGTTAACGTTACCGGCATTATGTGCGCATGTTATGTGCTAGTGTGCTTTTGTGTAGATTTAGATACTGATGTAGTCGAGATAGGAAATGCTTGGGGTATGAAGAGTAAAGTAAGTGGCTAATCACAACTGGCCACTGTAATTAGGGACTTACTATACTTGACATAAACTGAGTTATTACCTTGAATGACCATGTTTATGTTTGAATCTTATAGTGTGTTAAAAGATGGCTGGTGGTAGATCATTGAAAGCTTCACGAGGTGGAGGTAGCAGTGGACGTGGTGCTGAACCACGGGTCATAAGAGGAAGGTCTAGGGCTGAAAGAGTAGTCCATGAAGAACCCGAGACCCCTCATCAGGAGGGCAGTGATGAGAATGCTAATCAGAGGGCCTCGATGAGAGAGGCAGTCGTGGAGGAAGTGCATCAGGTCATGCAGATGATCCTACCGTCTATGGTGACCGAAGTTATAAAGGCTGTTAGAGATGGGGAGAGACAGGAATGAGGCATACCTTCGGGCGAAAGGAGACGACCCGAGACTGAAACGGTTTTCTTCGATGACGAAGAAGTAGAAGAGGAAGAGCCTACGCCGGAGGCGGCACGAGGCTGTAACTATGGGGTGTTTCAATGATGCAAGCCCCTAACTTTTGATGGAAACTGTTGGACCAAAAGAACCAATGAGCCTGATCAGAAAAACCTCTAAGTCCCACAGACTCACAACCTGATGAAGACTTGATCAGCTGTTTGACAAAGTCTGAAGATTTCAACAGCTGAAGACCAAAGTCTGAAGATCAACAGCTGAAGACTAAAGTACTGAAGACTTCAATAGCTGAAGACTAAAGTACTGAAGACTTCAACAGCTGAAGACTAAAGTCTGAAGATCAACAGCTGAAGAACAAAGTACTAAAGATCAACAGCTGAAGTTCAAGTACAAGTACTGAAGCCTTCAGAGTTTGTTACAATAGCTGAAGAAGCATTCTTCAGTTGTTGTGATGGTTTCCTTTCGGTAGTTTTCTTTTTGTTTCAGTATTTGTAAAACGACTGAAGAGCATGTTCTTCAGTCGATGTAGTTTCAGTAGTTTCTTTCAGTAGTTGTAGTGATAGTTAACACTTAGCATTTTTGTAAGAAGATGTCAGCTGTTGACATCTTCAGTAGTTGTGTTAACTATCAGTAGTTTGAATAAATTCTGTAGATGTCACTATCAAGTGACATCATCAGACGTCACATCTCCTATATAAGAGGTGTTGACCTAATTGTATGTGTGACATTCTGTTACCATGAAAGCGAATATTGAATGAAATATATTTGCAGAATTCTTTCTGTGTCTAACCTTTTGTTCTTACCTTGAATATCTTTTGTGTTCTTGTGAATTGGCTAATTCATTGTTTGTTCTCCGCTGCTATACTCTCAAATCAATCAAACGTAGATCAGTGATCCTAACAAATGGTATCAGAGCTGGTTAATCATTGATCGATCTAACAGTTGATCATTGAAATTGCTATTTGATATCTATGTTTGATTGAATTAGCTTATTTGCAAGAACTGGTTATAGATTATTGATTTTCTGCCGCTTTCGTTTATTAATTTTGAGATCTCTCTTGGTTCAATTTCGTTTGTTGTGTTTTGTTCTAAATCTGTTATAGCTTAATTGAATTTGGTTGAATCTGAGATGACTACTCCTAATGACCCTCACAATACCGGTTCCTCAACCAAGCCTCCGATGCTGGTTAGGACGGAGTATAACATATGGCAACAAAGGATGCTTCATCACCTGTTTGTTAATAGTCCAGGTTGTTGGACATATGTGGTATATGGACCACATAAGCCTATGGTGAACAATCCGAAAACCAATCAAATGGTTTCGAAGAAGAAGGAACAATACTCAGATGAAGATCGGAAACTGTTTGAGATTGATGCTAAAGCCCATGGAATTCTGGCCATGGCACTGCCGAATGAAATCTATTCAGGGCTTATGCATCATGAAACTGCTCATGACCTCTGGAATGCACTGAAGGAACAATTCGGTGGAACTGATGAGGTGTTAGCAAACAACAGAGAAATCCTCGCCCAACAATATGAGACATTCTCTCATAGAAAGGGTGAGACACTGACTCAACAGTTTGAGCGTTTTTCCTATTTGATCTCTGAGCTGAAAATGGTGAAACAGGAATACACCAACAGCCAGATGAATAACAGATTCCTCAGATCACTGCCTGAGAGATGGGACACATACACTATTGTCCTACGCTCTAGTGCAAATCTGGATAGCCTATCTCTCACCCAACTTCATGGGAAACTGCTTACATTCGAAAGAGAGATAGAGAGAAAAGGAAACTGTCATCATCAGGAAAGCTCATTGATGACTTTGTACCAGGGAACACTGCCTTGGTGGTCATGAGTCAGAATAGCTGCATCTGAAAGCAATTATGATGAGCATATTGATTTCTCTTCAAATAGTTCTGATCATGCATTTGTTGGTATTGATAGTCATTCTGGCAGTAATAGTGGCAATCTATGCTTCATCATGGATGATCTAAAGGGAATTGCTGATGATGATTTAGAAGAGATGGATATTCTAAGCCAAATGGCCTTAGTTAATCAGATCTACAAGAGAACTGGCAGGAAATTTCCTGGACTCTCTGGCAAAACCAAAGTTGGTTTTGACAAGAGTAAGTTGAGGTGTCACAAATGCCAAAGGCTTGGACACTTTGCAAGAGAATGTAGATCAACTGGATCTAACTCTTCTGCACCCTTTGTGACTTTTCCTCGCACTAGTCTACAAAACAGAGGGCAACATCCTGCTGGTTCTGGTCATCAATCACACCTTGTATCTCCAGCATACTTTGTCCCCCAGGGTCCAATGTCATATCCTTTTCCCTGCTATTACTTGCCTCAGCCAAATCCGGTTCAAGCTCCAATTGCACAACAACCACATGCATTACCTGAACCTCAACCTTCCCAATCTCATCAACAAACTCAACCTCAACAACACAGCTTTTTCACCCCAGGAGTTGTTGACTGGAGCAGTTTACCAGATGATTTGTCTGGTCATGAACAACTGTTCTCTGGTGTTGGTCAACATGGTGGTGACAGTCCTTTTGGAAATCTAGCTCTTATGGCTTTGGAGTCTGCTGATACTTCATCCTCTAATGCCTCTACACCACAGGTATCACAGGTATCCTCTGAGGGAAAAGCCAAACTATGTTCTGAAACATGCATAGCCGCATTTGCATCTATTAGAGATGCAAATGTAGCTTTAATTAACAAGAAAATTGAGCTAGAACAAACAATTTCTAAAAGCAAAGCTGAATTTGAGTTTGTGATTAATGATAAGAATGATGAGATTTACAAACTTAAATGCCATATCACTGATGATAAGGCTAGGGAAGAGATACTTATAGAGAAGTATAGAGACCTCAAAGAAACACTTGCAACTACCCAGGTAGAGTGTGATCGATGGGTAAATTCTTGCAAGGGTTTTGAAATGCTTCTTAGTAAGCAATCTGCTTCCAATGTGAAGTTTGGCATTGGTTATAATCACACTGCTCCTCCTACAGACTTTACTCCCAGAGCAGAGGTAGAATCTGATGGTGAAAGAAATAACCAATCCTTTTCATCATGTGATCTACTATCTGATACAGCACCATCAGAAGTAGAAGTCAACATTAATTCCTCTTAGAAACTATCAGCTGATGTTGATGGTTCAAATGCTGACACTCACATGATCACAAAGTTGATCACTCCAGGGATATTTCACAAAGTACTAAAAGTACTAAAAAGAATGTCATAACACCTGGAGAACAAGCCCAAACTACTACATGTACTAAAGGAAAGAAAACTGCAAGTAGAAAGGGTGGGAAAACTACTGAAGAAGATATGAAGAAAGCAGGTACTAAAGTAAAGAAAACTGCTAGTACTGATAGCAAACTGCTGAAGAACAAGTCTTCAGTAGTTTCATCTTCTTCAGCAGATGATCAAATTAAGAAAGAAAAAGCCATGTGAAATATGTGCTTATTCAATCATCTTACTAATGATTGCTAGTATAAAAAGGGCTCCAAACTCAAACATAATGAAAACATTAAAGAGAAAATGGAAAAATGAAACTGAGTTTGAAATCAAATGTATACCAGCAACATCAAAACCTGTAACCCCAAAATCCAAAACGAAATCCAAAAAGAAAGGGGTAAACAAGCAACAGCTGAGGTTGCTCAAAGAGAGATGGTACAACACAGGAACCATCCAACTCAAGCACTAATGTGTCTAATGAGCTGAAGTTTATCATAAATCAGACACAACTTGTTATGATGGTTCAACATCTATTGGGGACAGTCAACCAATTAGATTCTCCTGTGTTGAAACCACAGAGAAGAAATTCCATGCCAAAGGAATCTTCTTCTTCACCATCTCCATCCCCTCAGGCTGTTATTCATAGCAAGTCTGTTAGTTTACCATCTATTGATGTGAATAGACCCAAAACCAAAAAGGTTTGGGTCTCAAAACTAAACTAATTGTTTATGATTGCAGGGTTCTTCAACATGCCAAAGTAGCATCTGGTATGTAGACAGTGGGGGATCTATGCATATGATAGGGAACAGCTCTCTTCTTCATGACTACTCTCAAGGAAAGAAGGGGTTTGTTTCTTTTGGCAATGATGCTAAGGGTTACATCATTGGAAAAGGCTTTGTCTCCAATGGAGAAATAAAGTTTGATGATGTTAATCATGTGGAAAATCTCAAGTACAATCTCTTGAGTGTCAGTCAAATGTGTGATAAAGGCCATGTTGCTTTTTCACCAGTCAGAACTGCAGGATTCTGTCATCCAAAGTTCTGAATTTGATTGATAAGATGTTGGATGATCACACTCTCCTGAGGGCCAACATGACAGGAAGAGTGTATGCCTTAGATCTTCCAAGAAAATAGATCTCAGAGGCCATCCTGCCTATTTTCCAAAGCTCTCCTCGGGAATCTAAATGTGGCACAGATCATTCATGTTCAACAAGCTGGTCATAATTTTAAAAACATGAATCAGCTGATCCACATAGTTTAGTGAGAGGCTTACCAATAAGGAATTCCACTGTGATGAAACCTGCACTGCTTGTTTAAAAGGAAAATAGCACAAAGTCTCATTCCCTCCTATTGAAGACCCTAAGTCCACTGCCTGCTTGCAATTACTGCATATGGATCTATTTTGTCCTGTGAGAGTGATGAGCATGGCAAAGAAGAAATACTGTTTGGTAATTGTGGATGATTACTCCAGATTTGTATGGACTTTCTTTCTATATTCAAAGGATGAGGTTGCTCAAAAGATTATCAACTTGTGTTGTATGTTGAGAAGCAGTATTCCCTTTCAGTCAAGTGTATACGGAGTGACAATGGAACTGAATTCAGAAACCATACACTTGATGAATTTTATCTTTCAAAGGGAATCAAAAGGCAGTTTAGCATCCCAAGGACTCCAGAACAAAATGGAGTAGTGGAGAGAAAGAACAGGACCCTAATTGAAGCTGCAAGGTCTATGTTGGCTGACTCTGGTTTGCCACTGACCTTTTGGGCTGAAGCTGTTAACACAGCTTGCTATGTGCAGAATAGAGCCTTAGTAAATCAGAGGTGATGAAGACTCCATATGAAGTTCTACATCACTTGGCTCCTCTCATTACATTTTCAGAGCATTTGGGTATCCCTGTTTTATTCTCAACACAAAGGATCAACTCCAAAAATTGATCCTAAGGTGGATGTAGGGTATTTGGTTATTCATCTACTTGCAAAGCATATAGAGTCTTCAACTGCAGAACAAAGATAGTTGAAGAGACTTTGCATGTGAAGTTTAATGAATCTCAATGGACAAGTTTCCACAAAACCCTGTGGAGTTGTTTGATTTGGACATACTGCAATATGTTCCTTATCAACCTCCAGTTGTTACAGACCATGTGGATAAATCATCTTTTGCAGCATGTCTTCCACCTGGTGGTATTGATGATAATGATAATATCAATACTCACCTATTCAAGTTTAGTGACAACTGCCTGAGTCTGCTAAACTTGATGTTCCTGTAGCTTCAGCAGTTCCATCCACAACAAATGCTGATGAGATTTCTGATTCCTCTACATCTTTTGAGTTACCATCAAATTCTTGGTTTCAAGAGTCTGCATCAACATCTGCTGCTGCCTGAAGGTTCTACAAACACTTGCACAGATATCATTGTTTATCAAGAGCTGAAGAATCACCCAATGTCTCAAATCATTGGTGATATCAATGCTGGAGTTTCAACAAGAAGTCAATTGTCTAACTTCTGCTTCTATGCTCTCTTCATCAGTCAGCTAGAGCCAAAGAACTATCATTTGCTTTAAGAGACAATGGATGGGTTGAAGCCATGCAGCTTGAGCTACTTCAGTTCAAGAAACAGCAAGTGTGGGAACTGGTTCCTCTACCCCCAGGTAAGTGTGCAATAGGCACTAAATGGGTGTTTAGGAATAAAACTGATGAAAATGGGCTTATTGTTAAGAACAAGGCTAGACTGGTTGTACAGGGGTTCTCACAAGAAGAAGGTATTGATTATGATGAAACCTTTCCCCTGTAGCCAGACTAGAGGCAATAGATTGTTCTTAGCCTATGCTGCATTCCACCATCTCAAAGTTTTTCAAATGGATGTCAAAAGTGCATTTTATATGGCAAAATAAAAGAAGAAGTTTATGTGTGTCAACCACCAGGTTTTGATGACAATAAACATCCTGAATGGTTGTATAAACTTGATAAGGCTCTTTATGGGTTGAAACAAGCTCCTAGAGCCTGGTATGAGACACTTTCCACTTTTCTTCTCAAGAATAATTTCACTAGAGGCCCCATAGATAAAACTTTGTTTATTAAGAAGGTGGATCAGCATAAGCTACTTGTTCAAATTTATGTTGATGATATTATTTTTGCATCCTCTGATCCCCAGTTGTGTGATGATTTTACCAAATTAATGAAAAAGAGGTTTGAAATGAGTGCAATGGGAGAATTATAGTTCTTTCTAGGTTTGCAGATCAAACAAAAGGCTGATGGAACCTTTATTCATCAGTCCAAATATACAAAAGATCTTTTGAATAAGTTTGATTTACAAAATTGTAAGCCCTGTTCTACTCCCATGTGCAACACCACACAACTGGATGCGGATCAGAAAGGTAAAGTTGTTGATGAAACACTTTACAGATGTATGATTGGGTCCTTGATGTACTTAACAGCTTCTAGACCAGATATCATGTTTGCTACTTGTGTCTGTGCTAGATTTCAGGCTGCTCCTAAAGAGTCTCATTTGATTGCAGTCAAGAGGATCTTTAGATATTTGCAAGGTACACAATCTCTAGGTTTATGGTATTCACTGGACACTCTTGCACATTAGTTGCTTTTTCAGATAGTGACTATGCAGGGTGCAAGTTAACTAGAAAGTCAACTTCTGGTGGATGTCAATTCCTAGGCAACTGTTTGATTTCTTGGCAGAGTAAGAAACAAACATTTGTTGCTACATCCACTGCTGAAGCAGAGTACATTGTAGCTGCAAGTTGTACTTCTCAGGTACTCTGGCTTCAGAACCAACTTTTGGATTATGGCATTACAGAGACTAAGACTCCATTATTAATGGATAGTGCTTCAGCTCTGTGCATTGTCAAAAATCCAGTCCAGCACTCTAGGACCAAACATATAGAGATCAGACATCATTTTACTAGGGATTGTTTTGAAAAAGGTCTCATTGATCCTAAGTTTGTGCCTAGTGCTGATGAACTTGCAGACATTTTTACTAAGCCTTTAGATAGTTCAACTTTCCAAAACCTAGTGTTACGGCTTGGTATGCTGCAGCTAGAATAAGTGATAACTACTGATGATCTTAGTATATAAGTACTGATGATCATTAGTAGCATTTCACATATAATACTGATTCTGTTAAAACCACTGATAAAGTTACAACTACTGATGTAGTTATAACTACTAATTTCAGTAAAAACAGATAAGTACTGATGTCCTATGAAACAACTGAAAACAGCTAAAAGGCTGATGAGTAAGTGTTGAGGACAGTATGAAACAGCTGAAAGGCTATGAATTGACGAAAACTACTGATGAGAACTTTCTCCTCAGTTGTTTCTACAACTGTTGTTTCATCCTAAACAACTGATGACGAAACCATGTCTTCAGTAGTTTCACAACTACTGATGACTAACACCAAGTCATCAGTTGTTTACAACAACTGATGACAAAACCATGTCTTTAGTAGTTTCACAACTACTGATGACTAATACCAAGTTATCAGTTGTTTACAACACCTGAGGACCAAACCGAGTCTTCAGTTGTTTTCAAACATCTGACGTCAAAACCATGGTTTTCAGTAGTTTTATAACTGCCGATGCCTAAAACCAAGACTTCAGTTGTTTCAACTTCTGAAAGGGTAATACCATGTCATCAGTAGTTTACAACTACTGATGACTAACACCAAACCCTTCAGTCGTTTTCTAACCCTTACCCTATAAATACCCAATACCTAAGCCTTCAGCGCTTCATCCTTTCCAAACCTAACGTTCAAATCTCCGAAACTTCTCTCTCATTAATGGCGACCATGCAGCTCAAACCACGCCATAATTGTGTTGCCTACCTCACAAAAGCACCTTTCTGGACAAAGTTCGACAACGCCATTGATCTAATGGTCCAATCTCCCTACCAAACGGACTTCCTTCTAAATCCCACCATTCTTGTCGAATCCTTACACCAGTTTTGGACGAACGTCACCTTTCTAACTGGGGAGAACAACACCGAGTCTCTCCAGTCGTTCGTCAACAATCATCAAGTGGTCATCACTCCGGAAGTCATTCGCCAAACCCTTATCCTGAATGATGCCACTTTCCCTGCTGGGTATCCAAAGGGCACAACTGATTTATCCTTTGCCCATCATGGATATCAGGGAAACCTCAGTGCCTCTACCATCCTGAAGAAGCATTTCCATGATGCAGAACGTCTTATCTTTCACATGGTTAATGTTTGCTTAGCTCCTAAGACATCCTCTTGGGATCAAATGTCTACCAGGTGGCAGTAGGTACTATTCTCTATCCTTGAGCAACAAGACTTAAACTTTTCTGAAATTATTTTCTTGAACTTAAGGATATGGCCTCAAAATCTCTTTCTAATTAATGGATATTATATCCTCGATTCATTATGGCCATCATAGAGAATCAGCTGCAAGCTGAGGGACTTGTTGGCCTTGGAGTCCCTGCAACGACTGTATTGCCTGAAGTATAGTCGAGGCACAACTCTGACCACACACTGAAACAGGCTGCCAAACTGCGAAAACCCACGCAGTTGGAACCCACAGCCACCACCTCCAGAACCAGAGTCCCCACCAACCTAAATCCAAAAAGCCAAAAACGGCTACTCAGGGAGATGAGTCTCCTGAGGATGCCCTTGTACCACAAACACAGGAAGCACATACTGGTATTAACCCCCCAGTTGTGACAACGACTCAACCTGCCAAAGCCGCACAGGTATCCTCTCAACAGGATCCTGTTGCAACCAATATTGGGGAACCCACCTGCTGGAACCTATCTCACTTGAGAGGGTTACCATTGAAGCGCACCATCCAACCCGGGTGTAATCTGCTTCTACCCAATCACCCCATGCAACCGCCCCCCAAAGTCCTACATTATTGTTGCACAAGTGCTGAGTCAGTTGCACTCCTCACCCCCTCCCCAGATACCAATTACAACTGGGCATACTTCTACCATTGAGGGGGAGGATCAAAGTGCATCTGATAACCCACAGCATAGGGGTTACAATGTTCCATTTCCTAGTATAGAAAAGGAGATTGGAACTTCTGGTGAGGCTGCCACTTATCCTGCTTCAGCATATGATCAGGAGGTAGTTGGTACCATTACTAAGACCTTACCAGAGGCAACTGCTGATAAAGGACACAGTCCTGAGGCAGGAAGTCCCCGGTTCCAAGACAAAGGGGCACATGCTACAACTGATCTACACTCAGTGCATGTTCATCCTGATTCTATCAGGAGGTCAGGTGATTCAGTAACCACTGATGATGACCTGGGCTTCTTTTATGATGTACTAGCCCAAAACACCATCCTGGAAGAGGAGGTGAGCAGATTCAAAGAGCTGCTTGCCAAAACTTCTGCGGATCAAAGACCATCTGCCTCTCAAACCCCACAGATGGCACCTTCATCTGAAGGTCTCCTAAACACAAAGCCACTCCCAAATTCTCAGCCACCTGCCTCTGCTTCTGGCACTATTTCTCAGGAACAGAACCCCCTTTAGGGCTGTAAACGAGCCGAACCGAGCCGAGCCAAGATAGGTTCGGGCTCGAGCTCATTGGCCTAACGAGCCGGCTCGGCTCGGCTCGAAAATATAACCGAGCTGAAAATACGAGCTCGAGTTCGGCTCGGGAAAAGCTCGAGCCAGCTCGATTTTAAAAAAAAAATATTTTTTCCCAGATTTTAATATATACAAAAACAAAAAAAACTAATATTAAAGGTAATAAAACAACGTTATAGATCGTTAACAATAAAAACATACAACCAAGTTCATAACCAAACAACCAAGTTCAACTAAACAACCAGTTTATAACTAAACAACCAACTTCATAACTAATACATAAAACCAAAAAATAAACATTCTTGATCTTTGTTTCAAACTTCTTTTCTTCATAAAAACATTCTTGATCATCATTCGTGACTTCTTATAAACTTCAAGTGCTACACATAAAAATATACAAATTATATTAGCAACTGCTACACATAAAAACTTCAAGTGCTACAAATATACAGATTATACAAATTACCTTTCAAACTAGTTAAATGCCTCGTCATTGGTTTGTACTTGAATTTCTAAGTTTTCTTCTTCCTTTGCCGATTGCTACACATAAAAATATACAAATTATAGTAGCAATAAATATATAAAATTAAAAATATAAGTACGAAGATGAACAATAAATAAGAATATAAACTTACTTCTAAAGTTTGAATGGTTGCTTTTGATGTTGATTTAATCCAATCACCTCCACAAACAAGAAGCTCCACCATATCTTTGGTTAGAGAGCTACGATAGTCATCTAAAATGCGTCCTCCCGCACTAAATGCCGATTCTGATGCAACCGTGGTGATAGGAATGCAAAAAATATTACGAGCCATTTTTCTTAAAACCGGGAACTTGCTAGAACTTTGACTCCACCATTTCAACACATCAAAGTTTTGGTTCTCTAAAACTAAATAATTAGGCTCCTCTAAGTACACTTCAAGTTCACTCTTTGTGAAGTTTCAACTGGTCTAGATTTGAGAAAAGCATAAAAGTCATCTTCTTCTCTAACACGGATGTTTGGGGCATCGGTTGATGTTCTTGTCGAGTTGTTCTTAGAAGCCCTAGCCATGTGAAATTCATTGGAATACTTTTCATAAAGAGACTTTAACTTATCTATTACAACTTCAACTCGATCATTGACCTCATTGGCCGGATACAACCTCTCAAAAGTCCAAGAAATTGACATCTTCTTGAAACGTGGATCTAAAATAGATGCAATTGACATAAGTATCCCAATTCACCCCAATACTTCTCAAACTTGTCAAACATAGGCCCACTCATCATATTCAAAAAACTATCATTTGATGTATAAGCATTAGTTATCTCTTTTTTCACTTTATAAATTTCAACAAGAAACAAATTTGCTGTCGGATATAATGTACCCGAAAATAAATTTGTAGCATCCAAAAATACCTCAAGTACCTTGCAAACCTTTTCAGCTCGAGCCCACTCCTCATTTGTGAGAGACCATTCAAAGTTAGAATCTCTCAACGCGTAAGCTTGAAACGCTTGTTTGTAATAAATAGCGGATTCAAGCATTCGATGTGTAGAATTCCATCTAGTTTTTACATCGATGCATAAAGATTGTCGGGTGTGGATACCAAGAGTGATTGCTATTTCCCCAAACTTCAAAAGGCGACTCGAAGACTTTCTCAAATACTTGACTCCTTCTCTAATTTTCACAAGACAACAATCAATTGTTCCTAAACCATCCTGTACTACCAAATTTAGTATGTGAGCACAACACCTTACATGAAAAAACATCCCCTCAAAATGCAATTTCCCCTTTCCTTGAAAAGTATTACTCAAAATTGAAGCCGCCCTATCATTATTAGATGCATTGTCTAAAGTAATGGTACCTATTTTGTCTTGAATACCCCATTTAATTAGACATTCCAAGATAGCATCAGAAATAACCTCACCACTATGTGGTGGTGCAAGCTCATTAAAACCAATTATGCATTTTTGCATTTTCCAATTAGAGTCAACAAAGTGAGCTGTTAAACACATATACCCAATGGTTTGATTTGAAGTCCAACAATCACTAGTAAGAGAGATCATATCAATATTTTTTAAAACCTTTTTTAGCTTTTCTCTTTCTACTTCAACCACTTTTATGCAATCCTTTCTTATTGTCGACCTACTTACTTTTTGATAAAAAGGATTGTTGTACTTCATTAACTCATTAAACCAATGATACTCCACAAACGAGAAAGGTAGCTCATGGGCTATAATCATCTTTGCAATAATTTCTCGACATTTCATATGATCATAAGCCCCATTTAAATTAATTTTAGATGCACAATCACTACCAGATGACTGAAAATTAATGAAACCTTTTGTACCTTTTAACCTTTTCATGTAAGTACATGAAGCCAAGTGTCGCAAGAGATGTGAAGTGGTCCCTGAACGTTGTGGTACATAGGCTTTCTTGCAATGGATACATTGATGTTTCTTGATTATATTCCTTTCTTTCTTCACTTCTATGTCTATAAAGTGAGCCCAAGCTCCAGATGTAGACTTTCGTTTTGTACCATCTTCTTCAATATTTGGGATTTCTTCAACATTATCCTTAGTTGGCTGACTTGGCTCAACACTTTCTTCGTCACTTAACACAAGAACATCATTGTTAGGAGTATCAACTCCACCAATTGATTCTTTGTTAGAAGACATATTAGATCCTACAAATCAACATTCATTATATTAAAATACAAATCAACACAATCATTCTATTAAAATTAAACAAATGATTCTGAAAAATACAAACTAATGATTCTGAAAATTAAACAATTAAATTGTTTCATACCATAAACAATGAAAATAAAGGAAAAACAATGAAAATAAATTATCCAGTAGTAAAGATTATTCATTCAACACAAATCATGAGAAAAATCCGCAGCATGGATATAAAATTACGTGTAAAAAGGGTTTGGATTCTGAACGATGTTACTCCCTGCAACTTCAAGTTCTTCAATAGTTTCTGGTTCTTCTAAAAGGGATAGCTTGCAAGAAAGAAAAAGGTTGCAAGGGGCTGTCGGCCTGTCGTTGGTGGCTGTGGTCGACTGGTCGCGAGCCGAGCTGCTGTCGTTGGTTGGTGTGGGTGGTCGAGTGGTGGACTCTCGCTGGTGTGGGTGTCGGGTGGTGGGTCGATGGCTGTGTGTGGGCGTGTGGCGTGAGGTTGGTGGCTGCAGCTGGTGGTGGCAATTGCAAGTGATGTTGGCGGTCGCGGGTGAGGGCGGCAGTCACGGGTGAGGGCGGCAGCAAGTGGTGGCTTTGGTGGTGGAGTGGTGGTCGCGGGTGAGGGCGGTGTCGCTGAATCGCTGATTTTGGTGGTGGAGTGGTGGTGGAGTGGTGGTCGCGGGTGAGGGCGGTTGAAGTAGCCAAGCAGCGGCAGTGAAGAAATGGGGATAATAGGCTTGGGGAAGCTTGGGTTGGAAGTGAGGTTTTGTTTATGTAATATTAATAATATATATAATAATAATATATATAATATATCGAGCCACGAGCCGAGCCCCGAGTCGAGCCACGAGCCGAGCCACGAGCCGAGCCACGAGCGAGCCACGAGCCGAGCCACGAGCCGAGCCAACCCTAGCTCGAGTTCGGCTCGTTTACAAATCGAGCCGGCTCGGCTCGGCTCGTTTAGTCACGAGCTTTTTCAAACCGAGCTTTTTCCAAGCTTTTTTCAAGCGAACTTCGAGCCGCGAACATTTTGAACAGCCCTAACCCCTTGAGCAAATAGCTGCTATCTTCCAAAATTCCCTACCTCTCATCACACCTATAATCACTGATATAGTGATCAAAGCCATTGATGAGAGGCTTTCCTCAGTAATACAACCCTTAATAGAGGAAGTTGTGGGCAAAAAGCTTTCTAACAATCAAACCCTTGCAACCAATGCAACCAAAAAGGGGGAGATTCAGTCAGTGAAAACAAAAAAAAGAGGAGTGCAGAGAGGAAAGAGAAAGAGAAAGAAACAGAAGTGACATTAGTGGAAAAAGAGAAGGAGTTGGCTGTGGAGATTGAAAAGAGAAGGGGAAGGAAGCTGACATGGAGAAATCAAAGAAAAGAAAGAATGAGAAGGAGACTGCCTTGGAGCTGATGGTAAAAGAGGCTGATGCCGAACACAGCAGATCAATGGATAACATCATTGATCAGTTGTTTAGGAAAGGCCATGACAGTGACAAACTTGACTCTGAGATCAGAAGATTAGAGATTGAAGAAATCTAAACAGATGGGCAAGTTATGATGTGTTAGAAATAGAAAGGCTGGAGATCATGATCAGATTTATAGCAAAATATCTTGGAAGATCAATGATCGAAATCAAGGCTTGGTCCAGGGACAACATCTTGGCAATAACCACCAAGATCTGTTCGTCTGAAGTATACACTAAAGGATTAGTTATTGAAGCTTTGAATGAAGCTGTTGCTGGGAGCATGACTAAACTAGCCAAGCAATCTAAAGCACGCTCACTTCCAAAATGCTAGAACAGCCTGTCAACATTCCGACACCTAAACCACCAAAACAACAACCCACCAAACCAACTCCCTTTCCCTTAAAACCAATAGCCGATGATGTACCCCAGAAGAAGAAGAGAAGGGTATTGAGGCTAGAAGATGATGAAGAAGATGATGATGAAGATGAAGATAGGCTGCCACTCTCAGCTGTTATACAGTTGCCGAAGGCCACAAGTCACTCTCCAACAATTACTCCTGAAACTCAAAGACAAATTGTGAAAGTGAAGCTATAAGAAGAAGAACTTCACAAACAACACGATGAGGAATTGTTGAGGAGGGTTGACAAAGCATATGAAGCCACATCTTCTATCATTAAAATAAAGAAGCATGCTCTTAGATTATACACTCTTAAGCATACATTTCAATATCAAAAGGAGAGAGTAAGATTTGGCCTGATCCCAGGGTGTCTCACAGGATTCACAAGAAAAACATTCCACAGAGATACATTGGCCAGGTGAAAAGATTGTAGATGAAGTGATCTCCCTAGTCTTTGTAGTATCACCCTGGGAAATCCTAGAAGACTTCAAGAAAGCTTATATAGCTAACCAAACCCCACAGAAGATGCTTGAAAATAAAATGGTGAAAAAGGGGTTAGTTTATAAGAGGCTTGAAGAAGTGAGAAAGAATGAGCTCCAGTTGTTTCTAGAGGGTAATCACCCTGATGAATTCGCTTATAGAATAATAACAATTGTGGAGCTAAAGAATGGGAAACATGTCAAATACCTATCTGAGTACTATGGGCCTGAATCATTATTTGAAGGAGGTGCTGAAGAGCTGACCATGGAGGAACAAATTACCTTCCTTGAGGCCTACACAAGAGAGTCATACAGACTAATAGTGGGGAAGTAGATCTCATGGATGGGGTAACAACTCTGTGTCCAGTTCCCCAAGACAGAGTTCCCATTCATACTTTGCCAAATAGATCATTGAGACTTCTTCCCAGGCCTGTGCTTAAAAGGGTCACTTCTGAGCTGTTCTAGAAGACAAAAAGACCAATCCTTCTGCCATAATAAGTAGGACATCTTCAATAAGTTTAGAGGTTTTGGCTGCATTGGTTCAGGGGGAGTTTGTTGGACCAAAAGAACCAATGAGCCTGATCAGAAAAACCTCTAAGTCCTACAGACATCACGACAACTGCTGAAGACTTGATCAGCTGTTTGACAAAGTCTGAAGATTTCAACAGCTAAAGACTAAAGTACTGAAGACTTCAAAAGCTGAAGACCAAAGTCTGAAGATCAACAGCTGAAGACTAAAGTACTGAAGACTTCAACAGCTGAAGACTAAAGTACTGAAGACTTCAACAGCTGAAGACTAAAGTCTGAAGATCAACAGCTGAAGAACAAAGTACTAAAGATCAACAGCTGAAGTTCAAGTACAAGTACTGAAGCCTTCAGAGTTTGTTACAATAGCTGAAGAAGCATTCTTCAGTTGTTGTGATGGTTTCCTTTCGGTAGTTTTCTTTTTGTTTCCGTATTTGTAAAACGACTGAAGAGCATGTTCTTCAGTCATTGTAGTTTCAGTAGTTTCTTTTCAGTAGTTGTAGTGATAGTTAACACTTAGCATTTTTGTAAGAAGATGTCAGCTGTTTGACATCTTCAGTAGTTGTGTTAACTATCAGTAGTTTGAATAAATTCTGTTAGATGTCACTATCAAGTGACATCAGCAGACGTCACATCTTCTATATAAGAGGTGTTGACCTAATTGTATGTGTGACATTCTGTTACCACGAAAGCGAATATTGAATGAAATATATTTTGCAGAATTCTTTCTGTCTATAACCGTTTATTCTTACCTTGAATATCTTTTGTGTTCTTGTGAATTGCCTAATTCATTGTTTGTTCTCCGCTGCTATACTCTCAAATCAATCAAACGTAGATCACTGATCCTAACAGAAACGGCACTGCTGCTACTGCTCACCCATGGGTGAGAGAGATGGAAGCAGTATTGAATATCAACGAGTGTCGGGAGGATCAAAAAGTAAAGTTTGCTGCCCACTCTTTTGTGGACTAAGCCTTGTGTTGGTGGGACGATATTGTCCAGGTTGAGGGAAGCAGGGCTATCAGAAGGATGAGATGGCCAGAGTTGAAGAGACTGGTGATTGAGGAGTTCTATCCTCATCGTGAGATGGATAAGGTTGAAAGAGAGTTCTTGCATCTGGAGGCGGGAACGATGACACATCAGCAATATACCGTTGAATTCAACGAGATGGCACGTCCGGTGCCGGATTAGGTGACACCTCTTTCACGAAAGATCATGTAACACCTCTTCCATGAAAGATCATGTAACACCTTGAATTTCTATTTAAACGAAAAGAAGAAAAAACTAAATAGAAAGAATAGATAATGAGCACAAGTGGAGGGGGAAAAAGTGTATAAAGTACAAAACCTTTTTACTTTAAAGTTAAAGGGGGCATTGTCGCCCATTTCTCCCTCATCTTCTTCATTTGGCTGAAAGGAAGAAAGAAGAGAGAGAGAGAGAGAGAGAGAGCCTGGTTCTAGAGAGAGAAAGAGGAATAAGAAGCTGCAAAGTGTTTGTTTTCGGGATTCAAGAGCTGAATTGGAGGTGGGTCTCGAATTGGAAGTGTGTTGCTCAAAGGCTGCTCAATGTGAGTTTCTAGAACCCCTTTTTTACTGGTTTTCAACTTGTTTAGGGCTATTATTCATACTAAGTAAACATTTTGAAAGTAACGTGGGTCTACAGCCTTATGTTCGACATGATGTATGTATGTATGTATGTTTTAGTGTTGATTACGGGGTAGTGATGATGTTAGCATGCTTAGATGGCCTTAGTATGTTAGCTCTGTGCTTGGGTATCATTGGAATGATAATCGGGTGATGTTGGTAGCATAGAAACTATTTCAGAATGTTCTGATGAACATGAACAGTGGTCCATGCGCCCAGAGGTGGCTCATGCGCCTAAAGAGTGGCCCATGCGTGCCGCATGAGTGGCCAGACGCCCAAGTGTTGGCCATGCGCCTAAATAGTGGCCCATGCGCTAAGTGTTTGTCACGCGCCCAAGTGTTGGCCATGCGCCCAAGTGTTGGCCATGCGCCTAAACAGTGGCCCATGCGGCTAAGTGTTGGCCATGCGCCCAAGTGTTGGCCATGCGCCTAAATAGTTCCCGTGCGCCCAAGTGCCAAAACGGCTAAGTGTTCGTGATGTGCCTAAACAGGTGCCATACGCTTGCATAGTGGTAAAGCGCCTGAACAGGGGAGAAGCGCCCAAATAGTGCCCATGCGCCCAGACTGTTTTATACTTAGAATTTTTATGCTCATGCGCCTGGAAGGTCCCATGCGCCCAATTTGGACTTAGGGTTTTCTAAGTGGTTTTTAAGGGGTAATATGGGGAGATAGGCCTGGTTATGATGTGATGGCTTATATCTAATGTGTGTTATGTATGTATGATGTTGCCTATATGGTGATAGTGTATGTTTATGATTATTTGTATGTTCCTATTTATGTATGTATGTCTTCCCTTGGCTTTGCATTGAACGTTAATGAATGTAATGAAGTATTATGTAACGTAAAGTTGAAGATAATGAAAAGATGAACGTAATGAATGAATGCATGCATGAATAATGAATGAACGAATGAAAGGCTTGCAAGAATATGTATGAGGTGAGCGACTCTGTGTCGCAATAGACTCAAAAGAGCTCCTTGTCGCGTACTCCGTATTGTGTCAGTCTTCGGACATGAGTTGGGGGTTTGGTTTCAGGCCCCGGCACAGTACCAGTCTTCGGACATGAGTCTGGGGTATTGCATGAGACAGGATCTAGATGAATGAGAAGAGGATCGTGTACTCCGGTACTGTGTCAGTCTTCGGACATGAGTCGGGGGTTTGTGTTTAGACCCCGGGACAGTATCAGTCTCTTCGGACATGAGTCGGGAGTAGTGCGTGAAATGAGATGAAAGAGGTCCTTGTCGCGTACTCCGGTACTATGTTAGTCTTCAGACATGAGTCGGGGGTTTGTTTATCAGGCCCCGGCACAGTATCAGTCTTCGGGCATGAGTCAGGAGTATTGCATGAGACGAGGTAATGAGGTGAGCGACTTTGTGTTGCAACAAACTCGGATAGAGTTCAATCCCTGTGATTGACTCGAATGGGATCTTTGTTGCGTATCCCGGTGTTGTGTCAGTCTTCGGACATGAGTCGGGGGTTTGTGAGCAGGCCCCGGCACAGCATCAGCTTTCGAGCATGAGTCGGGGATATTGCACGAGACAAGATTCGAGTAATAAAGAGTAATGAGCAATAGATGAATGAATGAACGTTAATGAATTATCATAATAATGTACTAAACAGGATCTTTTTCATTCGACCTCAGTAATCGTGGCTGAGTGCCATAAAGAGGGTAAAGTCCGACCGGATCTTGAAAGAGAAGTGAATGATAATGTAATACGTTGAATGAAAGGAAGTTACAAATGTAATGACGAAGATAATAATGATATTATATGTATGTATGTATGTGTATGATTGCAAACGATTGTAAAGTATAGTATGATTTTGAAAACAAAGTAAAGAACGGTTTTAACGATAGTAAAGTATTTTATTATAAAAACTAGAACTCACTCAGCGTCACTGACTTTTGTATGCATGATAGTTGGCAGGTATTTGTTGATGCTGAGGAGTTGCAGGCATGGATGCATAAGCTACTGGGAGCATTTTGAGGCTGGCATCTGTATTTTGACATGTCTTTTTATTTTAAGATGGAAACAAATGTTGTAAATGAATGAAATGACATGTTCTTGGCCATTAATGAAAGTTTTAAATTCTGTTGCAAAATATATGTACGTTTTATAATCTTTTTAAGTGCAATGAATGACCAGCTGTGACGTGCCCAGGAATGGGGCCATACAGATCAAGAGGTATATTCAGAGCTTGCCGGCGGACATCCGTAGGCACATGATTGCTGCCCGACCGAGCACGTTCAGGTTGGCGGTTGATTTGGATAGAGAATGTATGATGAATGATCTGTGATGGTGATTGAAAGTAGCAGGAAAGGAGAGGGTGATCAAGAATGGGACGGGAAGCGATTGGGACGTGGCGAAGCCACTCCAGGAGGCAAAGGTGCACGAGTGAATGATCAACGTGTGGTCATAACTAATGCGGGGTTGAAAAGGTGTGACAAGTGTGGACATAGGCACCCCGGGGAATGTAGATTGGGGGCAATGTCTGTTTCGGTTGTGGGAAGATCGAACATGTGGCGAAGAACTGCGGTATGGGGAGGTGTTATTCCTGTGGTGAGGAAGGTCACATGAGCAGGGATTGCAAGAAGCCAAGGGTGGAAGGTTTGGGAGTGAAGAAGATCGGAGGAAGCTAGGACAGACCCCAATGTTGTGTCAGGAATGTTTCTAGTAAACCAAACTTTAGCCTCAGTTTTATGATTCTGGTACTAGTAAAAAGTTTTATCTTTGCTGCTTACTGTGCTAAGTTGCCTGTTAGTAGTAAGAATATAGATACGTCCTTTGATGTAGAATCGCCATTAGTAAGTCTACCAAGTTATCTAATACCGTAGAGGATTGCGCGATAGAATTGAGAGAGAGAGCGCTTGTTCCTACGAGACTGCTCAAGATAGACGTAGGTGGATAGATGCACATCTCCATGTGAGTTGATCAGTAATCTATGACTCGAACCACAAGTGTTGCAAGGAGATGGATTGGTCAACCGTGCACAACCAGATTTGGTGATGACCTACGACAATGAATTATGAGGAAGGCTTCAACCACGAAAGTGGATTGCTTGATTTGGAATCGAGTAAAGCTAATACTAAAGTGTAGGGGGTCATTCCCAGTTATTGCTCAGGTAGGAGAAGTGACACATCGACTGGAGCTACCAAATGAGTTAAGTGGAATTCATCTGATGTTCCATGCATCTCATCTAAGAAAGAGCTCAACCGATGAGGATATGATCATACTACTAGAGAACACTGAGACAGACAAAGTATCCAACCACGAGAGGCAACTGGTGGCCATTATTAATAAGAAGAAGAGAATAGGCTAACGAGGATGATGGTTTCACTTGTGCCGGTGCAGTGAAGCCTAAAGGGATCTAAGTTAAGTGCAAGATCAAAGAAGAGGTGAGACAGTGTCACCCAAAACTGTTCGAGAAGTGACAGGTTTTAAAACTTTGGCTCTGATACCAACTTGTAAGGCCCCGTTCCCAGGCACCTCATAGTTGGTCATTCATTGCACATAAAACATTTTAAAATGTACATTTATTTTGCAGCGGAATTTAAAACTTTCATTAATAACTACAACATGTCATTTCATTCATTTACAACATTTGTTTTCATCTCAAAATACAAAGACATGTCAAAATACGGATGCCAGCCTCAAAATGCTCCCAGTATCTTATGCATCCATGCCTACAACTCCTCAGCATCAACATAATACCTGCCAACTATCATGCATACAAAAGTCAGTGACGCAAAGTGAGTTCTAGTTTTTATAATAAAATACTTTACTTTCATCAAAACCGTTCTTTAAATTATTTCAAATCATACTATAAATTACATTCGTTCGTGATCATACATCATACGTACATATAGATAATATCATTATTATCTTCGTCATTACATTCGTTAACTTCGTTCATTCAATGCATTGCATTATCGTTCACTTCTCTATCTAGATCCGGTCAGACATTACCCTCTTTGTGACACTCAGCCACGATTACTGAGGTCGAATGACAAAGATCCTGTTCAGTACATATTATGATACTCATTAAAGTTCATTTCTTACGTTCATTCTTTCCATCATTATCTTTCGTTCATTACACTTCTTTATTCGAATCTTGTCTCATGCATTATCCCCGACTCATGCTTGAAAGCTGATGTTGTGCGGGGCCTATACACAAACCCCCGACTCATGTCCAAAGACTAACACAGCATCGGGATACGCAACAAAGATCCTATTCGAGTCAATCACAAGGATTGAACTCTATCCAAGTCTGTTGCAACACAAAGTCGCTCACCTCATACATATGCTTGGCCTTATGCCACACCCCCGAAAACTACACCCCTATCGAAATGGTTAACAACATCCCCATCGAAATGGGTAACAACACCCCCATCGAAATGGGTAACAACACCCCGATCGAAATGGATAACAACACTAAAGGTCTGTCACAAAGACTAGAACCCTTGCGTGCACACATTAGGATTAGTTTAACCTCACGTTGTTGAGCTTAAGGAATTTAGAGTTGTGCACCTCACTATACTTCGCTTGCAAGCCTCTCACGTTCTCGTTCATTAATATATGCATGCATTCATTCATTACATTCCTCTTTTCATGATCTTCCACTTTACGTTACATAATACGTTTATTACATTCATTAACGTTCAACGCAAAGCCAAGGGAAGACATACATACATAATAAGGAACATACACATAATCATAAACATACACCATCACCATACAGGCAACATCATACATAAATAACACACATCAAACATAAGCCATCACATCATAACCACTTAAAAACCACTAAGAAAACCTTAAGTCCAAATTGGGCGCATGGGACCTTCCAGGCGCATGAGCATAAAAATTCTAAGTGTAAAACAGTCTCGGCGCATGGGCACTATTTGGGCACTTTTGCCCTATTCAGGCACTTTGCCACTATGCAGGCGTAGGGCACCTGTTCAGGCGCATCACCAACACTTAGCCGTTTCAAAACTTGGGCGCACGGGCACTATTTAGGCGCATGGGCAACACTTAGGCGCATGGGCCACTTTTTAGGCGCATGGCCAACACTTAGGCGCATGGGCCACTGTTTAGGTGCATGACCCACTCTTGGGCGCATGGCCAGCACTTAGGCGTCTCGCCACTCATGGTGGGCGCATGGGCCACTGTTTGGGCGCATGAGCCCCTCTAGGCGCATGGACCACTATTCATGTTCATCAGACCCTTCTGAAATATTTTCTATGCTACCAACATCACCCGATTATCATTCTAATGATACCCAAGCACAGATCAAACATACTAAGGCCATCAAAGCATACATACGTACATACTTCATTTCGAACATAAGCCTGTAGACCCACGGTTACTTTCAAAATGGTTACTTAGTATGCATAATAGCCCCAAACAAGTTGAAAAGTACTAAAAGAGGGGTTCTAGAAACTCACCTTGAGCAGCCTTTGAGAACACACTTCCAGTTCGAGACCCACCTTCGATTCAGCTCTTGAATTCCGAAAATAAACACTAAACACCAAGAACTTCGGTCAAGAACTCGAAACCCAGCTGAAACCGAGCTCATATAAGAGAAGACTTACCTTTGTGGATGCTTCTTCCTCTTTCTCTCTTTAGAACCGGGGCTCTCCCTCTCTTCTTTCTTCCTTTCAACCGAATGAAGAAGATGAGGGAGAAATGGGCGACCATGCCCCTTTAAACCTTAAGTAATAATGTTTTGTACTTTGTACACTTTATCCCCCTCCACTTGTGCTCATTATTTATTCTTTCTATTTACTTTTCTTTCCTTTCATTTTAATAAAAATTTGGGGTGTTACAAGCCTAGCCCCCTTAAAGAGGTTTCGTCCCCGAAACATGTCGCTTCTCGAACAGTTTTGGGTAACACTGTCTCACTTCTTCTTTGATCTTGCACTTAACTTAGATCCCATTAGGCTTCACTGCACCCGCACAAGTGAAACCATCATCCTCGTCAGCCTATTCTCCTCTTCTTATTAATAATGGCCACCAGTTGCTTCCCGTGGTTGGATAGTTTGTCCATCTCAGTGTTCTCTAGTAGTGTGATCATATCCTCATCGGTTGAGCTCTTTCTTAGACGAGATGCATGGAACTTCAAATGAATTCCACTTAACTCATCAGGAAGCTCCAGTCGATGTGTCACTTCTCCTACCTGAGCAACAACTGGGAATGTCCCTCTACACTTTAATATTAGCTTTACTCACATCCAAACCAAGCAATCCGCTTTCCTGGTCGAATCCTTCATCATAATTCACTGTCGTAGGTCGTCACCGAACTCTGGTTGTGCACGGTTGACCAATCCATCTCCTTGCAACACTTATGTTCGAGTCATAGATTACTAATCAACTCACCTGAGATGTAGATCTATCCACCTACACCTATCTTGAACAGTCTAGCAGGAACAAGCGCTCTCTCTCAATTCTATTGCGCAATCCTCTAGGGTATTAGGTAACCTGGTAGACTTACTAATGGCAATTCTACATCAAAGGGCGTATCTATATTCTTACTACTTACAGGCAACTTAGCACAGTAAGCAGCAGAGAGAAAACTTTTTACTAGCACTAGAATCATATAACACTGAGGCTAAAGTTTGGTTTACTAGAAACGTACCTGACACAACATCAGGGTTCATCCTAGCTTCCTCCGATCTTCTTCACTCTCGAACCTTCCGCCCTCGGCTTCTTGCAATCCCTGCTCATGTGACCTTCATCACCACAGGAATAACACCTCCCCATACTGCAGTTCTTTGCCACATGTCAGGTCCTCCCACAACGGAAACAGACATTGCCCCCCCATCTACATTCCCCAGGGTGCCTGGGTCCACACTTGTCACACCTTTTCGACCCCGCATCAGTTATGACCCCACGCTGATCATCCACTCATGCACCTTTGCCACCTAGAGTGGCTCCGCCACGTCCCAATCGCTTCCCATCGCATTCTTGATCAACCTCTCCTTTCTGCTACCTTCAGTCACCATCACAGATCTTTTATCATACAATCTCCCGCCAAATCAACCGCCGACCTAAACGTGCTCGGGCGGGCATAGATCATGTGCCTACGGATGTCCTCCAGCAAGCCTTGAATGTACCTCTTGATCTTTTGTGAAAGAGGTGTCACCTGATCCGGCACCGGACGTGCCATCTCGTTGAATTTAGCGGTATATTGCTGATGTGTCATCGTTCCCGCCTCCAGCTGCAAGAACTCTCTTTCAACCTTATCCATCTCACAATGAGGACATAACTCCTCAATCACCAGCCTCTTCAACTCTGGCTATCTCATCCTTCCGATAGCCCTGCTTCCCTCAACCTAGACAATATTGTCCCACCAACACAAGGCTGAGTCCACAAAAGAGTGGGCAGCAAACTTTACTTTCTGATCCTCCTGGCACTCGCTGATATTCAATACCGCTTCATTCTCTCTCACCCATCGGTGAGCAATGGCAGCAGTGCCATTTCCATCAAAAGTTGGGGGCTTGCATCGTTGAAATGCCCCATAGTTACAGCCTCGTGCCACCTCCGGCGTAGGCTCTTCCTCTTCTTCTTCTTCATCATCGAAGAAAACCGTTTCAGTCTTGGTCGTCTCCTTTCGCTCGAAGGTCTGCCCCTTTCCTGTCACACCCCATCTCTAACAGCCTTTATAACTTCGGTCACCATAGATGGTAGGATCATCTACATGACCTGATGCACTTCCTCCACGACTGCCTCTCTCATCAAGGCCCTCTAATTAGCATTCTCATCACCGCCCTCCTGATGAGGGGTCTCGGGTTCTTCATGAACTACTCTTTCAGCCCTAGACCTTCCTCTTGTGACCCGTGGTTCAACACCACGTCCGCCGCCACCTCCACCTCGTGAAGCCTTCGATGATCTACCACCATCTATCTTCTAACACAGTATAAGATTCAAACACTAATGCGGTGATTCAAGGTAATAACTCAGTTTATGCCAAGTATAGTAAGTCCCTAATTACCATGGCCAGTTGTGATTAGCCACTTACTTTACTCTTCATATCCCAAACATTTCTTATCTTGACTACATCAGTATCTAAATCGACACAAAAGCACACAAGCCACATAACATGGTGCACATAATACCGGTTAATGTTAACTTACTTTAAACGTTTACATAAAACCTTTACCTGCAGGCACGTAGTTACTAGGACTGGCATCCCTTTCCTTTTAGTCCCATTCTCAGTTTAAGATTAGGTTTTTCAAAATATTTACTCAATTCACTTAAACTTTGACTCTGATATCAACTTGTAAGCCCCCTTCCCGGGCATCTCACAGTTGGTCATTCATTGCACATAAAACATTTTAAAACGTACATTTATTTTGCAACAGAATTTAAAACTTACATTAATAACTAAAAACATGTCATTTCATTCATTTACAACATGTGTTTTCATCTCAAAATACAAAGACATGTCAAAAAACGGATGCCAGCCTCAAAATGCTCCTAGTAGCTTATGCATCCATGCCTGCAACTCCTCAGCATCAACATAATACCTGCCAACTATCATGCATACAAAAGTCAGCGACGCTGAGTGAGTTCTAGTTTTTATAATAAAATACTTTACTTTCATCAAAACCGCTCTTTACTTGTTTCAAATCATGCTATACATTACATTCATTTGTGATCATACATCATACGTACATACAGATAATATAATTATTATCTTCGTCATTACGTTCATTAACTTCGTTCATTCAACGCATTGCATTATTGTTCACTTCTCTTTCTAGATCCAGTCAGACTTTACCTCTTTGTGGCACTCAGCCACGATTACTGAGGTCGAATGACAAAGATCCTGTTCAGTACATTATTATGATAACTCATAAACGTTCATTTCATACGTTCGTTCTTTCCATCATTATCTTTCGTTCATTACTCTCTTCTTTACTCGAATCTTGCCTCATGCAATATCCCCAACTTAGAAAGCTGATGTTGTGCCAGGGCTTGTACACAAACCCCCGACTTATGTCCGAAGACTGACACAGCACCGGGATACGCGACAAAGATACTATTCGAGTCAATCACATGGATTGAACTCTATCCGAGTCTGTTGCAACACAAAGTCGCTCACCTCATACATATGCTTGGCCTTTTGCCACACCCCCGAAGTCATACGTAACTCGGGTAACCATCATATATTTCACCCCTAACAATATGGGTAACTACACCCCTATCGAATGGGTAACAACACCCCCATCGAAATGGGTAACAACACCCCCATCGAAATAGGTAACAACACTAAAGGTTAGTCACAAAGACTGGAACCCTTGCGTGCACACTTTAGGATTAGCTGAACCTCACGTGGTTGCCCTTAAGTCATTTAGAGCCATGCACTTCACTATATTTCGCTTGCAAGCCTCTCACATTATCATTCATTAATACATGCATGCATTCAGTCATTACGTTCCTCTTTTCATTATCTTCCACTTTACGTTACATAATACTTTTATTACATTCATTAACGTTAAACGCAAAGCCAAGGGAAGACATACATACATAATAAGGAACATACACACAATCATAAACATATACCATCACCATACAGGCAACATCATGCATACATAACACACATCAAACATAAGCCATCACATCATAACCAGGCCTATTTCCCATATTACCCCTTAAAAACCACTTAGAATACCTTAAGTCCAAATTGGGCGCATGGGACCTTCCAGGCGCATGAGCATAAAAATTCTAAGTGTAAAACAGACTAGGCACTATTTGGGCTCTTCTGCCCTGTTCAGGCGCTTTGCCACTATGCAGGCGCATGGCACCTGTTCAGGCACATCACCAACACTTAGCCACTTCAACACTTGGGCGCGCAGGCACTACTTAGGCGCATGGCCAATAGTTAGGCGCATGGGCCACTGTTTAGGCGCATGGACCACCTCTGGCCGCATGGCCAATACTTAGACTCATGGCCAACATGTTGGGCGCATGGGCC
Organism: Flaveria trinervia; assembly: GCA_025506515.1. Taxonomy (NCBI): domain Eukaryota; kingdom Viridiplantae; phylum Streptophyta; class Magnoliopsida; order Asterales; family Asteraceae; genus Flaveria; species Flaveria trinervia. Next base: position 45,371,866 of record CM046451.1, read on the forward strand.
ACTGTTTAGGCGCATGACCCACTCTTGGGCGCATGGCCAGCACTTAGGCGTCTGGCCACTCATGCTGGGCGCATGGGCCACTGTTTGGGCACATGAGCCCCTCTAGGCACAAGGACCACTGTTCATGTTCATCAAACCTTTCTGAAATATTTTCTATGCTACCAACATCACCCGATTATCATTCTAATGATACCCAAGCACAGATCTAACATACTAAGGCCATATAAGCATGCTAAACATCATCAGCAACCCATAATCACCAGTAGAACATACATACATACTTCATTTCGAAGATAAGGCTATAAACCCATGGTTACTTTCAAAATGTTTACTTAGTATGCATAATAGCGCCAAACAAGTTTGAAATCAATAAAAGAGGGGTTCTAGAAACTCACCTTGAGCAGCCTTTGAGCAACACACTTCCAGTTCGAGACCCACCTTCGATTCAGCTCTTGAATCCCGAAAACAAACACTAAACATCAAGAACTTCGGTCAAGAACTCGGAACCCAACTGAAACCGAGCTCATATAAGGAAGACTTACCTTTGCAGCTGCTTCTTCCTCTTTCTCTCTCTAGAACCGGGGTGCTCTCTTTCTCTTCTTTCTTCCTTTCAGCCGAATGAATAAGATGAGGGAGAATTGGGCAACCATTCCGTTTTAAAACATAAAGTAATAAGGTTTTGTACTTTGTACACTTTATCCCCCTCCACTTATGCTCATTATCTATTCTTTCTATTTACTTTCTTTTCCTTTTGTTTTAATAAAAATTAGGGTGTTACAGATATAGACTCTTGTCATTCAACCTCAGTAATCGTGGCTGAGTGCCATGAAAAGGGTAAAGTCTGACCGGAACTATTAAGAGCAGTGAAGATAATAATGATATTATCTGTATGTACGTATGATGCATGATCATGAACGAATGTAAAGTATGGTATGATTTTGAAAGAAAGTAAAGAATGGTTTGATGAAAGTAAAGTATTTTAATATAAAAACTAGAACTCACTCAGCGTTGCTGACTTTTGTATGCATGGTAGTTGGCAGGTATTTGTTGATGCTGAGGAGTTGCAGGCATGGATGCATAAGCTAGTAGGAGCAGTTTGAGGCTGACATCCGTATTTCGACATGTCTTTGAATTTTAAGATGGAAACAGATGTTGTAAATAAATGAAATGACATGTTTTTAGTTATTAATGAAAGTTTTAAATTCCGCTGCAAAATAAATATACGTTTTAAAATGTTTTCTATGCAATGAGTGACCAACTGTGAGGTGCTCGGGTACGGGGCCTTACATATATATATATATATATATATATATATATTATATATATAATATATATATATATAATATATATATATATACACATATATATAGGGGAGGGTTCAAATGAGAACCACCTTTTTTGTGAGAATTCTAGGAACCAATCTCAGTCACTCATTTTTATCACATGCAAATCACATGCCATTTCTCCCTTTTTTTTAACGTTCGTAACTTTTTTCCCGACATCATTTTTTCAAAAAGAATTCACCATAAAATTCAGTATTTTTTATCTTTCCAGCGCCTACCATATTGATATACTTTTAAAAAAATCATATATCCGTTGTTTACATATGTGTAAATCTAGTTATACACATGTGTAGTACTGGATTTACACATGTGTGAATCCGATATTACACATGTGTAAAACGAATTTCGTTAAAAAAACGAGATTTTTTTATTTTTGTAATTTTTTATATTTTTTATGAAATAGGAAAAGTTGGGGAACATTTTTATGTTCTCTTTTGATCCCTTCCCTATATATATTATATACATGTATATATATATATAAACGTATATATACGAATATATATATACGTATATATATGTATATATACGTATATGTGTATATATATATATATATAGATAGATATAGATAATATCTATATATATACACGTATATATATCTATATATACGTGTGTACAAATATATATATACGTATAGGGATGCATTCTATTGAGAACCAAGTTTTTGTCAAAAACCAAAAGAACCAATCTAGACCATAGATTAACAAGATCAATGGCTAGAAATTGAAAGGATAAAATAGTAATTTCTGTTAATTTTAAAAACTAACTATTCTCTACCGTAAGGGTAAAGTTGGCATCACATTATAAACATTTAAAATCTCTATTAAATCGTGGGTGTTCAGTTATAATTTTAAAGTGCTGAATGTTTCTATAATATCAAAGCAACAATGGGGATATTTCAATACATCAAAGAAGAATAAGATAAGAGTATATGTGATTTAAAAAACTAATTTAGAATGTTGAAGGAAACAAAAAGGTACCGATTTAAGAATGAACTAGTATGATTATATCTACTGACAGCATGTTATTTTTTTAGGTGTCACTCATGCAAATAATGAATTTAGTTTTGTCATATTTATTAAAAATAATATGGTATTTTTGTAGCTAATATTATTATGAAAAACAATCTAATTTGTAAATGTGAATATGCATTAATGCACACAAGCAATAGATGAATTAGTGTAGATCAATCCATTAAAAGGAAAAACCATAATTTTCCATTTTAATGACCGGACCCATCTTCTTTGAATACAGACGTGACAGTGAATTTGCTCTTAAATTACTAGATCGTAAACATATATCAATTTAGTTCGTAAATATATGCATGTATATATGCATATATGCATAATTTTATATGTGCATGAATGAATATATATGCATAATTTCAATCCATAAATCCAATTTTGTAGTACAATTCGTTTTGAATGGAATTGTAAATATTCATATTTTCCATTACTCGATTCAGCTTTTGTAATCGAGTTTATACTTGTAACACCCAGTTATTTTAAATGAAAAGATATAAAGAATAAAAGAAGGAAAGGCAATTAAGTCCAAGTGGAGGGACTAAAAGTGTAAAAAGGACAAAAATCTTTGAAAAGTTGGTGTAAGGGTGGGCAAGAGGATAGCAGAAACTCTCGGCTTGTAGGAGAAGAAGAAGAAGTGAACGAATTCAAGGTAAGAATTCGTGGTTTTACATGTTTATGACGGGTTTTATCCTGGTTATGTGTTTATGTGCTTATGTGTTTGTGTTTGAGCCCTGGTGTGTGTATGGTATTGTTTTTAGGTGTTTGAACTCATTGCAAGCAGGTTAGAAAGGAAGAAACACCCAAGTTGCATCAGGTGAGTTCTAGACCCTGGTTTTTACTTGTTTTCAAACATCTTTAGGGCTGAAAATGTATTTGAGTGGTTTTATAATGTTTGAGTATGTATGCACGTATGTATTGTGTATGATTGAATGTGATTCTTGAATGCTCATAGGTTGTTCATGTTTAGAATAGCCACATTAAGCTTTGAACAGATGGTTTTGATGATTGGGTTGAAAACATACCGGAAACATGTTAAACAGAAGGTCCATGCGCCTAGATAATGCTCATGCCCCTGAAAATGCCTTAGAAAGAATCAAGTGTAATCCATGTGCCCAAATAGTAGCCCATGCACCTAAGATTACCTTAGAAATGATTAAGTACAGCCCATGCGCCTGAACAGTGGCCCATGCGCCTAGAAATGTTAGCTGGACGACTAAGTGTAGGGCCATGCGCCCCAATAGTGCTCATGCGCCCAAGTGGCTCATGCGCCTAAGTGTCCATGCGTCCGAATTACTCATGCGTCTAAGTTTCATACGCACAAATAGAGCCCATGCACCTGAATAATCCATGCGCCTAAAGTGAAAATGTTTAAGTGTTGGCTGATGCGCCTACATAGTGATGAAACGCCCGAACAGGGCTCATGCGCCCAAATAGTTCCCATGCGCCTAAGCACTTAGAAATTTTTACAAAATTTTCTGGGAGTCTGTGCTTTAGGGTTTTGATCGAGGTTGACTAAGGGCTTATTAATGATGATGTTTCATGCATGATATGATCACTTATAATTGTTCCTTATTATTGTTATTGCTATTATTATTATTACTTATAGTATGTGACTTTACGTTGTATGTTATTATCGTAACGTAAAGTATATCGTAATAATAAAGTGAAAGAGCAATAAAGAAAAGAAGAGGAACATTAATGAAAATGTTAACAAGTCTTGCAAGCTTACAAGAGGTACACGACCATGTTGTCGTTAGCTCAACTGTGTTGCGGGTTAGCTACCCTATTATGCACACAGGGTCAATCAATTGAGATTAGCAGTACCTTTGCAGCATGTCCTGGGTGATTGAGTTGGCCTTGTACATAGTACACAGAACCTTTTCGAGAGATATAGTTGACCCTTTCGGGGGATATAGTTGACCCTTTCGAGGGATGTAGTTGACCCTTTCGAGGGATGTAGTTGACCCTTTCGAGGGATATAGATGGCCTATCACCGGTTTTCCATCACGCATATAGTTGGGGTATTGCTCACTGGTCCATACAGAAAGTGAGACACAAAGATAAAAGTTTACAAAACAGACAAGGCATACAGTAAAGAGAACGGACAATATTTGTTCATATAGTTGATGCGTGCTCGCCTATACAATACAGAGTTGTATTTTACAGAAAAGAGTATTTTCTTATACAACATATAGAAAGTATTTTATTAGTTATAAAACTAGAGCTCACTTAGCAACGCTAACTTTTATACATTTTCATTTGGCAGGTAATTATTGCTGAGGATGGCACGAGGTTGAAGCTACTCGGCGGGGAAAGTCGACATCCATTCGTACTCTGTGTTGCTGTTGTTTTGTAATGCATATAAACAAGTCTTTTGTAATAAGTTAAACGATGATGTATTGCTCAACAACAGTGGTTTAAATGAAATGAATGACTTTCGATAAATTATTTCCACTGCTTAAGTTTGTTTAATTGTAATGTTTAATGTGTTTATTGCTATGATTGACCAACTGTGAGGTTTCCGGGAACGGGGCCTTACAATTTTCACACCCCCGCTAAGAGCGGAAACACGAGGATGTAACAAGACGGGAATCGTCATAACACATGGTAAGCGATAGAGATGCAATATAATAATGATGACAAGCGTGTCATGATGACACCCGACAACAAAGCGACTTGTGTCGTGTTTAGTCAGTATTCATGACAACATAGCCATAAGCATAAACATGATATAAGATTCATATAAACATAGATGATAACATTGTATGCAATTCCCACAACCCGGGAACAAGTTACAAAGTATAATGTTGTTTGAAACAGATACAACAATTGTTTTCAAAAGACCAAGTTTAGCCTGACAATGCATCCTAGGGTCTCCACTAAGGCAGCACACCTAGATCTTCAGCTAGCATGATCACCTGAAAAGATATGCTCAAAATGGTCAACAAAATTGTTGGTGAGCTCGCAGGTTTAAAAGTACATAAGTATTGATGCTGTATAAAGTTGTTGCAGAATACCGTGCATGCAATTATAAGTAAGGAAAATCACATAACAAGAGCTTTACAACCAAACCTAATGACATACACAAAGAATCTTGTCGGAATATATTCACCCAAGGCCTGTTCCCGACACCTGTTGGTACTAACTAGTATACCAACACGAGGGTGGGGATGTCAACCCATGTAGTACTACCAATACCTATCCGTCAGTTCCCACACTGGAATTAAATGGTTGTAAGAAAGAACCACAAAGCAGACTCAAGCATGTATCAGATAAGTACTCACAAAGCAGTAGCACGTTGATTCCAAGTATGTAAATTGTATGTAAGTTGTACAGCATGAAAACGGGTGAGCATACTTTTCCCCCATGTTTGTATATGTTTGTAAAGTAGTATAAGCATAAAAAAGGGCCACAAAACTCACAAGTTAAGTGGTAAGTATGAATGATCAAGTTGCCAACGGTTATGCAATGAACAGTGATACACCTATTGACAGTTATTGTTAAGCATTAATGACGTGTATAAAGCATATAGTATGTTTGGTTGGTTTGGGTTGTATGGTTCGGTAATGGGTAACACACACACAAGCGAACACACGTATCAGACCTTATGTAGATCCAAGTATTAAGAGTAGTCGTCATTGCTAATGACATCCGTATGAAGATCCCATTGTTATAAAAGATAGTACCTGTTATATATTTGTAGTCCCAAATGGGTTGTCGATAATCGTAAAAGGTTAGGTTGATTTAAATTGAAATAGTATGTGCATGTTGATAGCATTGACTTTAATCTTTGTGGTCAAGAAGGTTACTGATGTTACCTTGTCATCATCAAACGTACAAGAAGGTAATTCACAAACAAACATCATCAGTCACACAACAGGACCAAACGCTCGACTCAACACTCCATTCGTACGAATCAACCTTCAATCGTACAAATCAGCTTCATTGGCACGATTGAACCTTCATTCGTATGACTGGCATTCAGTCGTACCACAAAACACCCAATTGCACGACTTAACCTCCATACGCACGAATCAACCTTCATTCGTACGAAGCAGCTTCATTCGTACGACTGAACCTTCATTCGTACGATTGGCCTTCAGTCATGCGATACACGCACAGTCGCATGCATTCATTCATCCGCATTGACTCAATCGCACACATATTCATCTGCATTGACTCAATCGCACACACACACTCATCCGCATTGACTCAATCGCACACACATTCATTCGATCGCACAACTCAGTCGCATGACATCCCTAGTCGTACGATTCAGTCGCCCGAATGACACAGTCGCATGACTTAGTCGCACGACTCACCCAGTTGCACGGCTTAGTCGCATGACAGCCCAGTGGTTCGCGACTGTTGAAGTGCAGAGCAGCCTTCGGCTGCCGCAAGCATGGGTTTTACACAACAAGGACTTCCAGAATCATACAATAAACACACACGAACAAGAAGCAATAGCAGAAAGTCATCACACGCACCCACACGACCTCTTGTGTTCGAGTTGACCCGAACACCCGAAACCCTAGAAATGGACAGTAGTAAAACGAGCAAGAAATGGACAACCAAGGTCGTCTACCTGCAAGGATGGAGTAGACTAGGTTGTAGACGAAGCCTAGACGAAGAAAATGAGACCAAATGGAGCGATTTTGGTGCAAAAGTGAAGAAGATGGGTGAAGAAGAAGAAAGTGAAGAAGAAGTCAGGAAGATGGAGAAAAATGGCTAGGAATGGGGTTTTTATACCCGTCCCCTTTGCAAAATGTCCATTTTAGTCCCTGCACTTAGCCCTCGAGTTTCCAAAGTTTGTTTCGGTTGAAAACGACTTTAAGCTGTATGTTATATTAATGTTAAAAGTGTGTTTAATGGTAATTGATGGATTAAAATGGTTTTATTAATGATAATGGTTATAATTAAAATGATATACTTGGCGATAATGGTGATGAAATTTATAAAAGGTTTAGGCTTAGCGCACGTTCACGGAGGAAGTACAGGCACAAGGGTAATAAAGCAAACATGATTTCTCATAACAGGAGTTCATGAAGAAGAGGAAGAATAATTAAAATAATTCTATGGTTAATTATGTTGTTCGACGGAGCTTAAGGTGACCGATGTCACAGTATCCCCCAGTTGAGAGAATTTCGTCCCGAAATTCAGCTGGAGTTAGGTCCAAGAGGGTCATCCATGAATAGGTGTGGATATTTAAGTTTCATCTGATCTTCCTGTTCCCATGTAAACTCTGGCCTTCGCTTTGAATTCCACCTCACGCGAATAATTGGTATTCTACTGGGCTTCAATTATTTGACCTCTCGATCAATGATCTCAATGGGTTCCTCAATAAAATGAAGCTTTTCATCGATTTTGATATCCTCAATTGGTACGTGAAGTGATTTGTCAGCCAAACACTTCTTGAGGTTTGACACATGGAAAGTATAATGCACACCGTTGAGTTCTTGTGATAACCTTAATCGGTAAGCCACTAGACCAATTCGTTCTGTAATCTCGAATGGTCCAACGTATCTTGGGGCTAACTTCCCTTTCTTTCCAAACCGAACAATCCCTTTCCAAGGTGAGACTTTGAGTAACACTTGATCCCCAACGTTGAATTCTAGAGGCTTCCGACGGTTGTCGGCATAGCTCTTTTGGCGATCTCTAGCGGCTTTTAGTCTATCTTTGATTTGGAAGATCTTTTCGGTTGTTTCCTGAATGATCTCTGGGCCTGTTAACTGACCTTCACCAATCTCAGCCCAACAAACGGGTGATCTACACTTCCTTCTCTATAATGCTTCGAACGGAGCACACCCAATGCTGTTATGGTAGTTGTTATTGTAAGAAAACTCAATCAATGGTAAATGAGTGTCCTAACTACCACCAAAGTCGATTACACATGCTATCAGCATGTCTTCTAGCGTTTGTATGGTTCATTCACTTTGGCCATCTGTCTGAGGGTGATAGGTGGTACTCATGTCTAATCGAGTGCCCATCGCATTCTGTAGTGTCTGCCAAAATCGTGAAGTGAATCGGCTGTCACGGTCGGAGATGATTGACACCGGCAATCCGTGTCTTGTCATGACCTCTTTTATGTACAATCTCGCCAACTTGTCCATTTTGTAGTCTTCTCGGATTGGCAAGAAATATGCTGATTTCGTCATTCGATCCACTACGACCCATATCGAGTCATGCCCGTTGCTCGCTCGAGGGAGTTTGGTAATGAAATCCATAGCTATGTTCTCCTATTTCCACTCGGGAATCTCAGGCTGCTGTAACAGTCCCGATTGTTTCTGATGTTCAGCTTTAACTTTTGAGCATGTCAAGCATCTGCTGACGTACGTGGCAATGCCTTACATCATGCCTGGCCACCAGTACCGATCTTTGAGATCGTGGTACATCTTGTCTGCGCCAGGATGAATAGAATATCACGTCTTGTGTGCTTCATCCTTGACTAAAGTACGTACACCTCCCCATTTGGGTACCATATACGGTCCATGAAGTACTGTACACCATCGTCCTTGCACATCAGTTGTTTATCCAACCCTCGAAATTCTTCTCCCGCAAGGTTTTCTTCTTTCAAAGCCTTACTTTGTACAATTCGGATATGAGCTTTCAAATTCGTTGAATGGTCAATCCCAAAGCTCGAGCACATAGTGGTTTCACGCGTTCTTTGTGGCTTAGAGCATCAGCCACCATGTTAACTTTCCCCAGATGATACCGGATTTCACAATCGTAGTCACTAAGAAGCTCTACCCAGCGTCACTGTCGCATATTGAGTTCCTTCTGATCCAGGATGTATTAAAGACTATGATCTGTGTAGATGATGCATTTGGTTCCATACAGGTAATGCCTCCATAATTTGAGTGCGAATACTACAACGCCCAACTCAAGATCATGAGTTGTGTAGTTCTTCTCGTGTACCTTAAGTTGTCGTGAAGCGTAGGCAATCACCTTATCTTTCTGCATTAGTACACATCCAACCCTTGATATGAAGCATCACAATATACCACAAAATCATCAGTTCCGTCTGGGAGGGACAATATCGGTGCATTACACAGTTTATCTTTCAGCGTTCGGAACGCTTGTTCTTGTGCATGTCCCCAATCAAACTTCTTGTCTTTCTGGGTCAGCAGTGTTAACGGCTAAGCGATCTTTGAAAAGTTCGCGATGAAACGGCGATAGTATCCGGCCAATCCTAAGAATTTCTGAATCTCTGAAGGCGTCTGAGGTGTATCCCATTTATTTACCACTTTGAACTTGTTGGGATCTACATGAATCCTGTCCTTGTTAACCACATGACCCAAAAACTTCTCTTCTCGCAGCCAGAATTCACACTTTGAGAACTTGGCGAAAAGTTTCTCTTCCCTTCACAGTTCCAGTATTGCCTGAAGGTGTTCTTCATGATCCTCTTTCGATCGGGAGTAGATAAGTATGTCGTCTATGAATACGATCACAAACTTATCCAAGTAAGGTTTGCACACCCGATTTGTCAGGTCCATAAACATAACTCGTGCGTTAGTCAATCCGAACGGCATGACCAAGAACTCATAGTGCCCATAATGAGTTCTAAACGCTGTCTTCAGTATGTCCTCCTCGAAAAACCTTAGTTGATGATATCCGGAACGAAGGTCGATCTTCGAGAAATACGAAGCACCCTGTAATGATCAAATAGGTCATCAATCCTAGGGAGAGGATACCGATTCTTCATAGTTAACTTGTTCAACTCACGGTAGTTGATGCACATACGGAACGACCCATCCTTCTTCTTGACAAATAACACCGTGCTCCCCAAGGTGAGTGACTCAGCCAAATAAAACCCTTCTCCAGTAGTTCCTGTAACTGGCTAGATAACTCTTGCATTTCAGATGGTGCTAACCGATACGGTGTCTTTGCTACCGGTGTAGCTCCAGGAACCAACTCAATACGAAATTCCACCTCCGTGGAGGAGGCAAACCAGGCAAGTCATCAGGAAATACATCTGGGTAATCCCGCACTACAGGGATATCTACCAATTTCTGCTCCTTTTCTTTCTTTTCCACCACATGAGCCAGAAAAGCGTAGCACTGTTTTCGTAAACATCGGCGTGCTTTCATGCAGGAAATAAGCTTTAAGTTTCTCCCCGGTCTTTGTCCTTGAATTCTGAGTACTTCTCCGTCTGACATAGGGACTCGCACTACCTTGTCCCGACAGACAATCTCGGCTCCGTGTTTTGATAACCAATCCATTCCCACAATCATGTCGAAACTTCCTAACTCAAAGGGTATCAAGTCTATATCGAAGGCGTGGTTCTCCAATAATATCGAGAACTTTCTAATAATCTCGTCGGCCTGAAAAACCCTACCATTAGCCATTTCTACAGAGTAGCTAGTTTCTATCCTACTAGGACTCAAATCAAGTAATTGCACAAACTCAGAAGATATAAAGCTATTGTCTGCTCCAGTGTCAAATAGTACAGATGCAAAGTGATTATTGAGTAAGTGCGTACCCATGACAACATTCGGGTCCTGACGGGCATCGTTGGCTCCAAAGGCAAAAGCGCGTCCCGAGCCGTATTCCCTTGATTTGCCGGGCCTTGATTTCCAGCTATAGCCATCACCTGTTGCAGGTTGTTCCCTTGTTGACCCGGTGCGCGATTCAGTTTGGGGCACATGTTTCTGTAGTGATCAAGGCTTCCACATTTGTAACAGCCCCTGGCATTCCTGGCGGGGTTAACCGCGTTGACTCGTGCGACCATATTCGGCGCTGTTCTACAGTCTCTTGCTAAATGCCCCGGGCGTCTACAGTTCGCGCACACCGGGCACGGCATAGCTGGGGGATGATGAAAGTTGCACCTATCACATTTGGGGTGCGCACCCATATATTCTCGCCTGCCCTGGGTCACGGCCAGAAAATTTCTGGTTGTCTTGGCCCTTTTTTCAAATTTCCCGGCACTCGACCGGCTCGATTCCCCAACATCTCTCCTTTTCTCTGCTCCCCTGCCCAATACCCCTATTCTCACCATCTCATCAGTTAGAGCACCAGCCTTCAGAATTGCGCTCTGGATAGTAGGAGGAGCAGCTGCGGTACCATTGCCCGGATTTGAGGCGCAAGTCCCCAAATATACCTCTCTATCCTTTTTGATTCCGGGGTGACCAGATGCGGAACCAATCTTGCTAGCTCATGAAAACGATCAGTGTAAGTTGCATGCCCAGCCCCCACCATAGCATGATTCCAGAACTCATGCTCAAGTTTTTGCATCTCGTTGAGAGGACAGTACTCCTCGGTGATTAGGGCTTTGCACTCATCCCACGACATTTGCATCGCCGATTTTCTTCCTCTAGCCTGAATCTGGGTGTTCTACCAAGTTAGTGCCTTGCCCTGTAGTGAGCACGTGGCATACTTGATCCTTTGATTGTCGAGGCATTCGCTGATGTCAATCACTGCCTCCATCTTTTCAAGCCATCTATTCAGGGCTATGGCTCCACCTTTGCCATCAAACTCTCTCGGTTTACAAGCCATAAATTCCTTGTATGAACATCCCCGTCTAGCATTTACAACCCCGGTCTCATTAACAATCCCAGTTTCATTACCGGCTGTACCACCATTCCGGTCTCCTGATTGCTTTCATTCCCAGCTGGTTCCCATTATCCTCGTTTTCATTGCCACCATCCCCGTGGGGGTGGTGATTCTGAAGAGCATCACTCACTTGGGCCACGATAGTCGGAATCAGTGTGGCCAACTGTTGAGCAATTAAGGCTACCATGTCAGAGTTTCCTGTTCCCTGATTGACATTGGTAGGACCATCACTTGTTCTCGGTGCTCTACCTATGCCTCTGCCTCTGCCCCTTGGGCTTCACTTCCGCCACTATGGCTGCGGGTAACTCTTCGAGGCGACAGTTCTAATCATAAGAATAGTAAATGCATAAGTTTTAACCATTGCAAGGCACATTATCCATGTCACATTAAGGTCTAACATTCCGGGTTAATACCATACTTAAAGTTGTCACACATCGCCTACAAATCATGTAATTCTCACACCATGTATAGGTATTGTCCAAACAGTAGTCCATCATAATAATGGCATATCCATGCATGAAATCAAGTTTAGTCTAGCGGAGGTTGCCTATTTCCTCCTCTCTCGAGGTCTCAGACATAACCTCCTCGAGGTAAATCCCAGTGGCTAAGGTCAACCGTAATAGCATTATCTATGAAGTTCTCTTCGGGTTCAATACCAGGATTGATAAAACAACTCGTTGCGCAGAAGGAAACGGAAGATCCAATAGAAGCATCCCGTAAAGAGTGAGCACAAGGGCTCCCTCACAGGGTGAAAAGATCACGAAACAGATAGATAAATGAAGAAGTAATGAGGAATACGTATGAGATATAAAATGCACACAACCCTGGCATGCAAATCTACATGAAGGTTCCTAGGTTATAGTCTAGGTCAAGTGTATTGCCTAATTCTCTATAACCAATGGCTCTGATACCAGTCTGTCACACCCCCGCTAAGAGCGAAAACATGAGGACGTAACGAGACGGGAATCGTCATAACACATGGTAAGCGATAGAGATGCAATAATAATAATGATGACAAGCGTGTCATGACAACACCCGACAACAAGGGGACTTGTGTCGTGTTTAGTCAGTATTCACGACAACATAGCCATAAGCATAAACATGATATAAGATTCACATAAACATAGATAATAACATTGTATGCAATTCCCACAACCCGGGAACAAGTTACAAAGTATAATGTTGTTTGAAATAGATACAACAATTGTTTTCAAAAGACCAAGTTTAGCCCGAAAATGCATCCTAGGGTCTCCACTAAGGCAGCACACCTAGATCTTCAGCTAGCATGATCACGTGAAAAGATATGCTCAAAATGGTCAACAAAATTGTTGGTGAGCTCGCAGGTTTATAAAGTTGTCGCATAATGCCATGCATACAGTTATAAGTAAGCAAAATCACATGACAAGAGCTTTACAACCAAACCTAACGACATACACAAAGAATCTTGTCGGAACATATTCACCCAAGGCCTGTTCCTGGCATCTGTTGGTACTAACTAGTATACCAACACGAGGGTGGGGGTGTCAACCCAAGTAGTACTACCAGTACCTATCCTTCGGTTCCCAAACTGGAATTAAATGGTTGTAAGAAAGAACCACAAAGCAGACTCAAGCATGTATCAGATAAGTACTCACACAAAAGTAGCACGTTGATTCCAAGTATGTAAATTGTATGTAAGTTGTACAGCATGAAAGCGGGTGAGCATACTTTTCCCCATGTTTGTAAATGTTTGTAAAGTAGTATAAGCATAGAAAGGGCCCACGAAACTCATAAGTTAAGTGGTAAGTATGAATGATCAAGTTCCCAATGGTTTTATGCAATAAACAGTCAAACACCTATTGAAAGTTATTGTTAAGCAATAATGACGTGTATAAAGGCATATAGTAATGTTAGGTCGGTTCGGGTTGTATGGGTTTGGTCGTGGGTAACAAACACACAAGCGGACACACGTATCAGACCTTATGTAGATCCAAGTATTAAGAGTAGTCGTCATTGCTAATGACATCCGTATGAAGATCCCATTGTTATAAAAGATAGTACCTGTTAAATATTTGTAGTCCCAAATGGGTTGTCGATAATCGTAAAATGTTAGGTTGATTTAAATTGAAATAGTATGTGCCTGTTGATAGCGTTGACTTTAATCTTTGTGGTCAAACAATGACACTTTTACTGATGTTACCTTATCATCATCAAACGTACAAGAAGGGAATTCACACACAAACATCATCAGTCACACAACAGGACCAGACGCTCGACTCAACACTCCATTCGTACGAATCAACCTTCAATCGTACAAATCAGCTTCATTGGCACGATTGAACCTTCATTTGTATGACTGGCATTCAGTCGTACCACACAACACCCAATCGCACGACTTAACCTCCATACGCACGAATCAACCTTCATTCGTACGAATAAGCTTCATTCGTATGACTGAACCTTCATTCGTACGATTGGCCTTCAGTCATGCGATACACGCACAGTCGCATGCATTCATTCATCCGCATTGACTCAATCGCACACATATTCATCCGCATTGACTCAATCGCACACACACTCATCCGCATTGACTCAATCGCACACACATTCATTCGATCGCACAACTCAGTCGCATGACATCCCTAGTCGTACGATTCAGTCGCCCGAATGATACAGTCGCATCAGTTAGTCGCACGACTCACCCAGTCACACGGCTCAGTCGCATGACAGACCCAGTCGCCTGAACTGCAGGTTCGCGACTGCTGAAGTGCAGAGCAGCCTTCAGCTGCCCCAAGCACGGGTTTTACACAACAAGGACTTGCAGAATCATACAACACACACACACGAACAAGAAGCACACGCAGAAAGTCATCACACGCACCCACACAACCTCTTGTGTTCGAGTTGACCCGAACACCCGAAACCCTAGAAATGGACAGCAGTAAAACGAGCAAGAAATGGACAACCAAGGACCTCTACCTGCAAGGATGGAGTAGATTAGGTTGTAGATGAAGCCTAGATGAAGAAAACGAGACCAAATGAAGCGATTTTAGTGCAAAAGTGAAGAAGATGGGTGAAGAAGAAGAAAGTGAAGAAGAAGTGAGCAAGATGGAGAAAAAATGGCTGGGAATGGGGTTTTTATACCCATCCCAGGTTTGCAAAATGTCCATTTTAGTCCCTGCACTTAGCCCCCGAGTTTCCAAAGTTTGTTTCGGTTGAAAACGACTTTAAGCGTGTTTGTTATATTAATGTTAAAAGTGTGTTTAATGGTAATTGATGGCTTAAAATGGTTTTATTAATGATAATGGTTATAATTAAATGATATATTTGGCGATAATGGTGATGAAATTTATAAAAGGTTTAGGCTTAGCGCACGTTCACGGAGGAAGTATAGGCACAATGGTAATAAAGCAAACACGATTTCTTATAACAGGAGTTCATGAAGAAGTGGAAGAATAATTAATATAATTCTATGGTTAATTATGTTGTTCTACGGACCTTAAGGTGACGGATGTCACAACGATACTCCAATTTATCATCCTTCTAGTTTTATAGTGTATGTAATGACATTGGTAAGTGGCACAAGTCTAAGTTTGTGAAGAAGAAAAAACTATCAAAGAAAATGGAGACGCTAAGTTCTCACTTTACTCTTTAGTAATGAACTTGTCATTCATGTCCAAGATACGCTAGACACATTCTCTGATAAAAATTTCGGGGTTAAAATCTTATATTTATATTGTTTCTAAACTTCAATACAAGCTACCTAGAATTTTATTTGTATGGGGATAATTTACCAGCTGTGCACAAAATCATTCATCAATAAAATAAATTAATAGAAATCAATGACTCAAAGTAAATCATTCACTAGATATGGAAACGAACAAGCTTACATTGGTGTGAACTAGCATGTTGGATTAAAGCTAAATCAAAGCTATGAATTACAAATGTTATATTTGATAGAGAATAGCATAAGCAAGAGCACTCTTCTCTATCCTTGTCCAACCCTCTCTATATTATATTTAAACAATGATCGAAGAGAATGACATAGTAGGAGCATGCTAATTTTGTTTCTAAATTAATCAAATGGTTTCCGTACAAAAATTAATCGGAACGGTTATACGAAACCCATGAACAAGAGACTTTAATTGGTAAATTACAAATATAACCCTCTTAATTATTTGTCATTTAAGTTACTAAAATTATGTAAAAATAAAATGAGTGGTTGTAGTTGGTTCTTTTGGTTTTTAACAAAAAAATAGTTCTCATTTGAAAGTCCCTCTATACGTATATATGTACATATATATACGTGTATACATACATATATACATATATATATATATATATATATATACATGATATATATGTATATATACGTATATATAATATATATATATATATATTATATATATATATATATATATATATATATATATATACGTATAATATATATATATATATATACATGTATATACATGTATATATATATATATATATACGTATCTATATATATGTATATATATATATACGTATCTATATATACGTGTATATATATATATACGTATCTATATATACGTCTATATATACGTATATATATACGTATCTATATATACGTATATATATACGTATATATATACATATGTATATATACGTATATATATGTTTAAGTATATATATATACATATATATACGTATATATACATATATATTATATTATATACGTCTATATATATATACTAGTTCAAGACCCGCGTGATGCGGCGGCGACAATTTACGACACGGTACCCATTATTGTTAGTTAATGAATACTCTAGTAAATTCTATCATAAAGTATTTTTGTTAGCTCTCTTATTTATATATTGGTGTAATCAATTTATGTCATTAGACTCTCGTATCTTAACTAAGTAATAATACACAAATAATTAAAAATCAGTTAAAAACGTTGTACTTAACAAATAGATATCCAAACACAAATACAAGTCCTAAACATATATTATAAAAATAATAAATCACATGTCTACTACTTGATTATGATTATGATGAATTATATTCTAAAGCAAATGATAAATAATAAAAAATAAATATATGATGACTTGATAATTGTATCCGACAAATATCTGCTAACCATGAGCGAGTTGCTTACAAGGCAGTTTTCAACTTATTTTTAAAATTTTTTTGTTACAAAAGTCAAGATTTTAATTCAGAAATTAAAATATGAAATCAACCAATTTATATAATGATAAAAATCAGATAACAAAATTTATTTGATCAACCACATTAACAAAACTTTATACATATGAATTGTTTGCTTATATATTTTATTAATAAACAAATGCAAAAGCTACAATTCAACCATTGAGATAACGAACCAACCCGACTCGACTCGAATAAACTCATCTGTGATATGAACCAAAAAAGCAATGGCCTACGTATTTCAAAAAGCATCAGCCCAACATAATTAATTTCTATGCCTGAATATAAAACAAATCTAGTGATACGAAACAAAAGCATTTGCCGTGCATATCTTACAAAGTGAATGGAGACACGTTACCAATTGCAATATGTATAGGATTGCTGATGAGAAGAACATGAAGAGAGTTAGGGAGGATTATTCATTTGTAGTTTCTGGTATATTTTCCAAGGCTTGGTTATCTCCACGAGCACCTGATGCAAGCATATATACAAAACATCAATATCTGCCATACATAAGCTATGTCATCAAGATCAGACTACTTCCATCACAACATATAGTATGTATTTTAAACTATCATTAATTGTAGATACATACTCAAAATGTAGTCTATGCGATTCACTTGATAAAGGTGTGGAGTCCAAGGATGTTTTGTGTGGTCTTTTTCATAACAAAACAAAGATGGTAAATCTGCATGTTGCTATTTAAAGAAAAGGTAAGTCAAAGCCCAAATTATGAAAGTATATATTTATATTTTCAGAAAATATATGTATGTAAATAGTGACTACACATCAGAAAAAAGTGTTAACAAATTGGGAAATAGCTTAATCATAATATCTTTATCATTTCTTAATATATAAAACTCAAAAGTTTGTATCATAATTCGGTTGCATTGTACCTGTACCATAAAGCCACATGCTTTACAATTTTTCCTATAATTTTTCAAATGAATTGTCTTTCTTAATCTAAGAATAGCGTACAGGAATACTGTTATGTCAACATCAAGGATGATCATGAGAAACTTTACAAATAACTAAACAACATTTTATTTATTAATTTTTTTTTGCTTTTTAATCTGTAGTTTTTATTGGGTTGAAAGATGAAAACTAATGTATATGTCCATCTTCCAAGTGCAGTGGCATCTAAACCTGTGTTAGCATAATTTGCAGGTTATTAGCCCTTCTAACCTAATCAAGAATTGAACAAGCAAAATAGAGGGTGAAATAAGTATGTAATTGGAAATTGTTTTCTTCTATTTCCAATTC
>CM046451.1:45395211-45643707 GCA_025506515.1 Flaveria trinervia
TGGAGTGGGAGGTCGACCCTGCTGTGGATCAGAAGATGAAGCTTGCTGAGCATTAGCAGGAGGTCCGGGTTGTGTTGTCTTTGGTTGTTCAACCTTAACCTCCACTTCAGGTGGAGCCTGACTTGGAGTGCAGTGTAAGTCAGTGAGCTCTTCGCTCTTAATCTTCTGCTTGATTACCCTGATATGCTCATCCACAGTGGATAGAGACATGGGTTCAAGTCTCCTTTCGGAGAATCCATACAGCTTCAAGAAGCTCATCATCCTCTGCCTATCAACAGACTTTTTCATGCTCTTTTGGATGATGGCTCTTGATATTGCAGCTTCTTCCCTTAGCTTCTTCTTTGTTGTCTTTCTTTCCTTGACTAACTCAAGCTCAAGTTGTTTTAAGTACTCAAACTTAATATAGTCATAAGGCAAGGGAAGGAGTGCATCTGCCTGATAGAAGCCTGTGGCACTCAGGTAGTTAATCATCTTGATTTCGTCTTCTTCTTTATCTACCTAAGGTTCTTGTTGAACCACATCCTCTTGTTCAGGACTTTCTTGAACTGGGGTGAGGGTAGGCATACCTTTGTACAGTCTTTTTCTTCTTCTGTCTTCCTTGACTTGTACTAGGAGTTCTGCATCTTCTGCCTCCTTCTTCTCTCTTGACCTTTCCAGGTCAACCAGTTCATTCAACTCATCCAAGGGAAGAGAAATGACACTATCTATGTCATAGTTCCTAGTCTGTAGATAGTTTATCCTGACTGCCCTTAACTCATCATTCTAAGTATCTGGTTTGGGGGCAGCCCTGATTGCAGACTCCATGAGTCTTGGAGACTCAACAGAGGAACTTTCTCCCCTTAGCCTCCTTTTCCTCTTTCTCTCTCTCCTCCTCCTCAATCTCCTTAGATGTCATCTTTCTTTTCCCTTTGTCACTCACAGACCTTTGTGACTCAGGGTGGAGAGAGCTTTGGCCTTCATTGCTTGTTGTAGCATCTGAGCTCAGGCCAGAGAGAGGTTGAGAAGCACCTTCACCAACAGGTGTTCAGAAGGAATATGGATCTCTGCAGCAGTTGGAGATGATGAGACAGGGCTCTCAGGTTCTGTCACTGGGCCTTCAGTCAAGGTTTCCCCTATGAAGCTAATCTTAGGGTCTGCCTCAACATCCAGTTGACCGATGACATTGCCTGATTGTGTAAGTCACCTTCTTAAGCTGAACTCTGCAGTGATCATGTCTTGGATTCTTTTAGCCAGTCTGTCAGCTTGTCTTGATTGGCTTGGGTTGACAAGTGGCATGTTGACTAGATCCAGACCTTCATAATAGTCCAAGGTATGAAAACTAAAGACTTCTTGTTGTCCTTGAACTCTTATGATGATTAGGGCCTTCCTGTTGTTGTCATACCTCCACCTAATGATGTGATTGGAAAATGGTGAAGGTGACATAGCCCTTGGTATCCCATCCTCAAACAGACTCTGTATGAAGGAGACTGTGTAGTCCACATCAATGTGAACTAGAGGAGGTTGTTGAGAATGTACAGTTGCAAGTGAGGATGGTGAGTCCTTAATGTCCGTTCTCTCTGAAGAACTCCCAGGTTCGGTAGTTGTAATGACTTTCTCCCCCGTTTTGGTAGCATCACCCATTTGCATAGGTGAGCTGGAAGATAGGTCAATGACATCAACAGGTTCTTGCGTTCCTGGTTGAGCTCTCCTTAAGGGTCTCCCAGCTAGTTTTTCCTTAAGATATGAAATCTCAAGTTGCTGATCATTGATCCTGTTGTGTAGGGTAGTCACCTGAGATTCAAGGTGACTGACCTTTGAGACTAGGTAAGTGCATGTTTTAGACAATTTTTGCACCAGTAGTCTCAGATTCCCCTCATCTTCATCAGAAGATTCATTGGGGGATGAGATGATTGGACCATAGTCCTCTCTCTCACCACCAGCTTGAGGTTATTGGCTGCTAGTTTTCCTCTGCTCACTGGCAATTTCAGTTGACATGTCAGTGGGCTGAGTTGCCATGGTTGAGGTCTTAATAATGTAATCATTTTCAGAAGTGAGAGCCTCTTCCATATGGACATCCTGAATAAGTTCAGGAATGTCCACCTCAGTTGTCGGTGACTGATGTGGGATAGATGTAGGAGACTCAGGAGTACTCATCTTTCTTTGAGTAGGTGGAAAGAAGATAGATTCATTATACTCACTGAAACCTATATCTTCATCAATATAGAAGTCAAGGTTGGGAATTGGTTGGTTGAGATGTATAGGCTGGGGATGGTAACTGTCCCCTAAAGGTTGATCACTTGAGTGTTGAGACTTAGAGTGATGGCTTAAGGCAGTAGGGCTAATGAGCTCATCAGGCTGAGCATGAGGAACCTCAGCACTGATTTTTGAAGAGATGGGAGTGTCTGCTCCTCAAGAGAAGTGGGAGCTCCAGTGTCCACTTCTTCCTGTATGGGTGAGTATATGGGGGCCTCCACAGACTGAATAGCCTGAGTAGGGGTTCGTTTGGATTTTCTTTGGTAAGTGATGGGGATTTGAGGCTGTGAGAGTGGTTGGAAAAAACAGGTGTGGCTTCAACACTAGCTTGTGCTGCTAGGTTGTCACCTTGAGCAATGAGCTCTAACATTTTTTGGACTAGGGCTGTTTCTACCCCAGAGAATCCAATAGTGGACTTTCTCAATATTTTAAAGATACTGGGCTTCATCTGTCCCAATTTAAGAATGTTACCTGCTTCCCTTAACTATGAGCCCAGTTCATAGTTAAGAATGTACTAGACATATCTAGGAACATGTAATATTCTAAGAATGTGCTGAACATACTTTGACTGACTTATGAAGATGCCATCTTCAACTTGCTTCACTTGAATTTCCAAAAAGAAATTGAGTTCCCTCATGGCACTCATTTCAAATCTCTCTTTCATCAGCTTCTCAAAGCCTTTGTAGAGCTTTGGATTAGTTGAACCAAAGATGATGTCATCCACATATACCTGAACTAGCAATATGTCTTTTCCTTGTCCTTTGATGAAGAGAGTTCCATCTATAGTACCCCTCCTGTATCCATGTTTACAGAGATACTTAGACAGTGTCTCATACCACTTCCTGGGTGCCTGATGCAGCCCATAGAGAGCTTTGTCAAGCTTGCAGACATGATCAAGATGATCAGGATCTACAAAACCAGGTGGTTGTTTGATATAAACCTCTTCATCATCACTCCATACAAAAAGGCACACTTCATATCAAGTTGAAAAACCTTGAAGTTCTTGGATGCAGCAAATGCCAGGAATATCCTAACAGCTTCTAATCTTGCCACTGGAGCAAAGACATCAGTGACATCATTGATGTTCTCATCCACAGTGTGGTTAGTGGCATCAAAAAATTCTTGGTCACTGTCACCATCACCATTGTTGTCTTCCACAGTTGAGGTGTTCTTATCTGGTTGTAGAGCCTCTAAGCTGGAATATGAAGGCATACCAGATGTATCAGCTGAATTTGTCATTGTAGGGCTGATAGAAACCTCATTTGCAGAAGTGGTTCCCACTGGAGCTGAAGATATGTGTCTTGAAGATCTTCCTAGCTCAAATCTTGGATCAGGATCATCTGTATTCAAGTTTTCTGCAGATCCTGAAACATTCTCATAAGATTTGTTAAAACAGTTGGTAACCAAATCAAGATCAAACAGCCAATCCGGACCAGAACTAGTAACACAAGGTGTGTGTTCATTGAATGTCACATTGGCTGACTCCTCAACAATTCTAGTTCTGAGATTGTATACTCTATAAGCCTTAGCTTGGGAAGAGTATCCAATAAAGTGTCCATCATCTGATTTCTCAGCAAACTTGGCAATTTGATCTTTGGTATTCAAGATGGTGCAAGGACATCCAAATAACCTGAGAAAACCAATGAAAGGTCTCCTCTTGTGCCAAAGTTCATAAGGAGTCTTGCCATGAGTCTTAACTACTAAAACTCTATTCTGCACATAGCAGGCAGTGTTGACTACCACTGCTCAGAAGGTGATGGGCAGTTTAGAGTCAGACAACATGGTTCTTGTAGCTTCAATTAGTGTCCTGTTTCTCCTCTCAGCAACACCATTTTGCTGAGGAGTCCTGGGAGCACTAAGTTGTCTTGTAATACCCTTTTCATCACATAATGTGTCAAGGATATGGTTCTTCAATTCGGTTCCTTGATCACATCTTATGATCTTGACCTTGTGATCAGATTGATTCTCAATATTTAAGATGAAATTCTTCAGAATCTTAGGAGTCTCATCCTTAGTTCTAAGGAAGAAAACCCAAGTGAATTATGTAAAGTCATCTATGCTCACTAGACAGTATAAGGTCCTTCCTAAACTCATTACACTGGTGGGGCCAAAAAGATCCATATGTAACAAGTGTAAGGGAGTAGTGATTGAGTTCTTTTCCTTAGGCTTGTGAGATACCTTATGTTGCTTCCTTTTTAGGCATGCAACACAGTGCTCATCACTTGTAAACTATTTCTTTGGCATTCCAGTTACCAAGTCATGCTTAATTAACTTATTCATGTTCTTAAAGTTTACATGGCACAATTTTTTATGCCATAGGAAAGACTCATCACTATTGGCTTTAGACGAAAAGCATGAAACTTTTCCAGAGGGAGAGGTTTCTTGCAAATCCATTTTGTACATGTTTTCTTTCCTGGGGGCTCTAAGCAGGATATGCTCATGAGGAATGACCACACCAGGCTTAAGAACAATGCACTCATGCTCAGTAAAGAGCATGTTATGACTCTGATCACAAAATTGAGATACGCTCAGAAGATTGTATCGAAGCTCCTTTAAAAAGTTACCTTTCTATGCTGAGCTTACCATTTGTGACCTTGCCTCTACCAGAAATGTATCCACCTTCATCTCCTCCAAAAGCAACAGGTCCTCCATCAATCCTTTTAAGGTTCTAGAGTAGTGACCTATTACCAGTCCTGTGCCTGGAGCAGCCACTCTCTATGATCCAGACATTTCTGTCTGTCTTCAGCTGTCCCTGCACAAAAGAGAATTATTAGTTACATCTAGAAACACAAGCCTTGCTTGTCTTGGGCTCACTTGCAGAAGGTATTTAACAGTAATAGATCCTATGGTTGTACTAATAGGATCTTGAGCTATTTTTGATGGATAAATTTCAGTTACTTGGTCTTTCTTAGACGTCCACACCACCTTTGGAGTCTTGGACTTGACCTTCAAAACTTTAGAAGCTTTTGGAGCTTTAGAATTTGATGACTTAACCTTCGGAAGATTCTGCAAACACTGCAGCAGACTTCAGTGCTTCGGAAGAACTCCTTTCTTCCGAGACCAAATAATCTTCCGAAGAGAATTTTCCACTTCCCTTCTTGTTAGATTCGGAACTTCTGAAGGAAACCTGTTTTCCTTCCGAATCCTGAATCTTCTTAGAACTCTTTGAAGCCTTTGTTTTTGCCGTATGGATAGTACCTTTCGGATTGAAGGGACAATCCTTTGCAATGTGAGTGGTGCTGTCACACATAACACAATTCATTTTCTTCTTTACAAGAGCCTTGTCTTGAGAGTAAGACTGTCTTTGGTCACTTCCCTTCTCCACCTTCATCTTTGCAGATGCTGAGACAGTCCTCTTGGGCTGAGAACTGTGCTTGGAGTTTGATGGACCAGGCTGTGCAGTAGTGGTACACAGCAGATTAGTCTTCTTCTTGCTGCTCAGATAAGTTGAGCAAGAACCAGAACTCTTAGCAGAGTTTTGGTTGATGTCTTCAGTCCCTACCACTTTAAACCCTGCAGAAATAAAAACTTGTTTCTGCTTAGATTCGAAAGTAGCCTTGATCTCTTGAGCCTTCCTTGCCTTTCTTTTGCTCTTTCTGATCAAGTTCTTTCTCATGGACTTGGTCATCACAGTCTTCACTTTCTCCTCAGAAGGATAGTGGCCCTTCTTGGAATTTTCCTCTTCACTCTTTGTAGAGGGATTCTTCACTATCACTTCTTCATCCTCCTCACTCATAGGATCTATGAGAGGAAGCTCATCTTCACAAGTTCCACACCTAGGAGATCTTACTGACAAGATTGTGTGTGGAGGAGCTATCTCATTGGATCCCGGTCCCTGCCTGCCTTGATAACACACTTTGTTGTGTAGGGATGAGGATATCATGTTCTTGAAGGTCTCTTCTTCAAGAACACTCTTTTTTGCCCTGGCTTTGCTGATCACAAGCTCATCCTGGCACTCAGTTAACTTGGTTATGAGATCTTTGATCAGAGTCCTAATATATGTGTGTTCATGTTTTAGAACTGAAATGGTTTTCTCTAAGTCCTCTATTTTCAACTTATAATCATTTTCAGACTTTCTAAAATCAGATTTTAAAATGTTTAAGGACTCAAGGTCAGATCTCAGTTCCAAGTTGTAGGACCTGTACCTGTTAACTTTAGCAATGCATTCAGGAGTACAGAGATGTTCTAATTCCTTGGCATCATCATGATCAGCCATTAGTTCTTAGTTTGGAGAAGCATCTTCCACCTGAAAGCTCCAGTCAAAGTCTCCTTCTTCAACAGCAATAGCAGCTTGCTGCTTTGACTTCTCATTATGGAGGCTTTGTTAGTGTAGTTTGTTCTGGATTGTGTTTGGCCACCATTTGTTCTAGGTGCCTTACACTCTCTGGCAAAGTGGCCCATCAAGTTACAGTTGTAACACTTGACTTTGCCTTTGTCCAGTCCAAACATTCCACTGGTTGCATTGCTTGGAAACTTCCTTCCAGTCCTCTTGTAGAACTTCTTGGCTCTGTGAGTGAGAAGAGCCATCCGCTGGACTATTTCCATGTATTCCAGATCATCTGGATGGATATAGTCCAGGTCTTCAAGAGTGAAAAGAGAGTTGCCACATCTTTCATCAGAAGACACAAAAGCTTGAGAAGAGCTTGTCTCTTGGAATGGGCTTCCTTGAGTGTAGTTCTCCCTTGGTGTCTCTGGAAGGTGATGAAAGGACCCTTTGGTGAATTGTAAGGGTAGCATAAGACATGATGTTTGGGTTCTATGCTATCCCTTTCAATCACATGTAGGGCTGAACCCATTTGATTATTAGAGTTTCCAGATGAACCTTGCATGTTCATGTCCATCTGGTAGCCACTAAGAATCCCATATAACTCTATCAGAGTAAGAGTTTTGAGATTATCAGTTCTCTTGATCACCACACAGTAGTGTGTCCATTGCCTAGGAAGTGAGACATGAACTTCCTTACAATGTCTCTGTTTTAAAGAGAAACTCCTCCATCCACTAGGGTATCCACAATCTAACATACCTAAAATACTGCTGAGTCATGGTTTCACCTGTCTTGAAGGTGAAGTTTTCAAACTGCTGCTTCAGGAGAACCTTCTTGTTCTCCTTGGCTTCAGAAGAACCCTCATACATCAGTTTCAGTGCATCCCACAGCTGCTTGGCTGTTTTACACTTCTTGAAACCTCTGTACACAGAGTTTGGAAGGGCAGTTTGAAGAGTTGTCATAGCTTTTCTGTCTATCTCTACTCTCTTTCTATCTTCATCAGAGTAGTTAGCCACATCTTTGGGGTTCATACCAGCACCAGTAGCAGAAGGTGTGCTGGTATGAAAGGTCCATTCTCAATAGACTCCCACATTCTTGAATCAAGAGACCTGATGAAACCTTCCATTCTTAACACCAGGTGTCAAACTCATCAAGAGTGATCAGTGGGGACTTGTTCATGGTTCCAGTTTCCATATCAGTTTTGGAAATGGCTGCCATTTGAAAAGTTTAGTATTTGTGTGTGTGAGGGATCTAAGATGGTGAGATCTTATATCAAGAGCCTGGAGTTCTCTGATACCAAATGCAGGATCGCTGAAGGGTGAAGAGTTACAACACAACAACATAAAGAGGAGCTAAACTAAACTTAGATCAAACAGTAAACTGGATTAACCAAGTGGTGACCCTAAGAACACAAGTAATATATGAGACATAACACAAAGAACACAAGTGTTTGGTTTTCAAGAATGCAGTATATTGCCTTCTCTATGTTCTATTGCAAGTGTTACAAAAGCATATTTGAAAGATACAAGAACATGAGATACCTATACAACATCCTATAGCCAGCTATACTTTGAAAGCCAATAGGATACAATTGACTAGACACACACAAAATCAATTGTAGAGTCAAAAGGCAGATTGCCTTTTGACTTGTGACTATGACATGCCATAACTCACATCCTTATCTATTACAAAAACGATAAAGTACATAAAGTAGAAAGTTACAGACTCAAGACCTTAATGTACGGTTACCAAAAGCATGGACCTTTTCACCAAACCCTGTTAGTTGGTGACTTGCAGAGTTGCAGCGGAAAGGTGTCCAGCTTTATGGAATAGTACATCAGATAAAGCATGTTACTAAAAGTCTTTGGAAGAAATCTGTCTTCATGAACTTGAAGCTTCGGAAGACTTTGTCTCTGAGGCTTCGGAAGACTTCATCTTTGGCTTCGGAAGAGTTGGTCTTGGCTTTGGAAGATTTCACACTTAGAGTATTTTTGTTGCACATGTGAAACTTCCGAAGCATTCCACTTCAATGCACTTGTGCAGCATGTAGGAAAGACTAAAGATGTTTAGGTTGCATCAGCCTCTTCATTGATCTCTACAACCAGCAACACAGGGTGTGTGTTCATTGAAACTCACATTGGCTGACTCCTCAACATTCTAGTTCTAAGATTGTACACTCTATAAGCCTTAGCTTGGGAAGAGTATCCAATAAAGTGTCTATCATCTAATTTCTCAGCAAACTTGGCAATTTGATCTTGGGTATTCAAGATGGTGCAAGGACATCCAAATGACTTGAGAAAACCAATGAAAGTTTCCTCTTGTGCCAAGTTCATAAGGAGTCTTGCCATGAGTCTTAACTACTAAAACTCTATTCTGCACATAGCAGGCAGTGTTGACTGCCTCTGCCCAGAAGGTGATGGGCAGTTTAGAGTGAGACAGCATGGTTCTTGCAGCTTCAATCAGTGTCCTGTTTCTCCTCTCAGCAACACTATTTTGTTGAGGAGTCCTGGGAGCAATGAATTGCCTTGTAATACCCTTTTCATCACAGAATGTGTCAAGGATATGGTTCTTAAATTTGGTTCCTTGATCACATCTTATGATTTTGACCTTGTGATCAGACTGATTCTCAATCTTTAAGATGAAATTCTTTAGAATCTCAGAAGTCTCATCCTTAATTCTAAAGAAGAAAACCCAAGTGAATCTTGTAAAGTCATCTGTGATCACTAGACAGTATAAGGTCCTTCCTAAACTCACTACACTGGTGGGGCCAAAGAGATCCATATAACAAGTGTAGGGGTGTAGTGATGGAGTTCTTTTCCTTATGCTTGTGAATCATGCTTAATTAATTTATTCATGTTTTTAAAGTTTACATGGCACATTCTTTTATGCCATATGAAAGACTCATCACTATTGGCTTTAGACAGAAAGCATGAAACTCTCCAGAGGGAGAGGTTTCTTGCAAATCCATCTTATACATGGTTCCTTTCTTAGGGGCTCTAAGCAGGATATGCTCAGGAGGAATGACCACACCAGGCTTAAGAACAATGCACTCATGCACAGTAAAGAGCATGTTATGACTCTGATCACAAAATTGAGATACACTCAGAAGATTGTATCCTAGCTCCATAACAAAGTTTACCTTTTCTATGCTGAGCTTACCATTTAGGACCTTGCCCCTTCCAGAAATGTAGCCATCTTCATCTCCTCCAAAAGCAACTGGTCCTCCATCAATCCTTTCAAAGTTCTAGAGTAGTGACCTATTGCCTGTCATGTGCCTGGAACAGCCACTGTCTATGATCCAAACATTTCTGTCTGTCTTTAGTTGTCCCTGCACAAAGAGAATGATTAGTTACATTTGGAAACCCAAGCCTTGCTTGTCTTGGGCTCATTTACAAAAGGTAATTCAACAGTAATAGATCCTATGGTTGTACTAAGAGGATCTTGAGCTTTTGTTGATGGAGAAATCTCAGTGACTTGGTCTTTCTTAGACATCCACACCACCTTTGGAGTCTTGGACTTGACCTTCAAAACTTTGGAAGCTTTTGGAACTTCGGAAGTTTTTATATCTAAACCTTCGATGAATTTGCAGACACTGTAGCAGACTTCAGTGGTTCGGAAGAACTCCTTTCTTCCGAGACCAAATTTTCTTTCGAGGGTAATTTTCAACTTCCCTTCTTCTTAGACATGGAGCTTCCGAAGGAAACAGGTTTTCCTTCCGAAGCTTGAATCTTCTTAGAACTCTTTGAAGCCTTTGTTTTGGTCATATGGGCAGTACCTTTAGGATTGAAGGGACAATCCTTGGCAATGTGAGTGGTACTTTCACACATGAGACAATTCATTTTCTTCTTGACAAGAGTCTTTTCTTTGGAATAGGACTGTCTTTGGTCACATCCCTTCTCCACCTTCATCTTTGCAGATGATGAGACAATCCTCTTGGGCTGAGGACTGTGCTTGGAGTTTAATGGTCCAGGCTGTGAAGTAGTGGTACATAGCAGATTAGTCTTCTTCTTGCTACTGAGATGAGTTGAACAAGAACCAGAACTCTTAGCAGAAGATTTTTGGTTGATGTCTTCAATCCCTACCACTTTAACCCTGCAGAGATAAAAACTTGTTTCTGCTTAGAGTCAAAAGTAGTCTTGATCTCTTGAGCCTTCCTTGCCTTTCTTTTGCTCTTTCTGATCAAGTTCTTTCTCATGGACATGGTCATCACAGTCTTCACTTTCTCCTCAGTAGGATA
Source organism: Flaveria trinervia (assembly GCA_025506515.1). Taxonomy (NCBI): domain Eukaryota; kingdom Viridiplantae; phylum Streptophyta; class Magnoliopsida; order Asterales; family Asteraceae; genus Flaveria; species Flaveria trinervia. Next base: position 45,405,945 of record CM046451.1, read on the forward strand.
GTGGCCCTTCTTGAATACTCCTCTTCACTCTTTGTAGAGGGATTCTTCATTATCTCTTCTTCATCCTCCTCACTCATAGGATCTATGAGAGGAAGCTCATCTTCACAAGTTCCACACCTAGGAGATCTTACTGACAAGATTGTGAGTGGAGGAGCTATCTCATTGGATCCGAGTCCCTGCCTGTCTTGATAGCACACTTTGTTGTGTAGGGATGAGGATATTATGTTCTTGAAGGTCTCTTCTTCAAGAACACTCTTTTTTGCCCTGGCTTTGCTGATCACAAGCTCATCCTGGCACTCAGTTAACTTGGTTATGAGATCTTTGATCAGAGTCCTAATATATGTGTGTTCGTGTTTTAGAACTGAAATGGTTTTCTCTAAGTCCTCTATTTTCAACTTATAATCATTTTCAGACTTTCTAAAATCAGTTTTTTAAATGTTTAAGGACTCAAGGTCAGATCTTAGTTCCAAGTTGTAGGACTTGTACCTGTTAACTTTAACAATGCATTCAGGAGTACAGAGATGTTCTAATTCCTTGGCATCATCATGATCAGCCATTAGTGCTTGGTTTGGAGAAGCATCTTCCACCTGAAAGCTCCAGTCAAAGCCTCCTCCTTCAACAACAACAGCAGCTTGCTGCTTTGACTTCTTGTTATGGAGGGCTTTGTCAGTGTAGTTTGTTTTGGATTGTGTTTGGCCACCATTTGTTCTAGGTGCCTTACACTCTCTGGCAAAGTGGCCCATCAAGTTACAGTTGTAACACTTGACTTTGCCTTTGTCCAGTCCAAACTTTCCACTGGTTGCATTGCTAGGAAACTTCCTTCCAGTTCTCTTGTAGAACTTCTTGGCTCTTGAGTGAGAAGAGCCATCTGCTGGACTATTTCCATATATTCTAGATCATCTGGATGGATACAGTCCAGGTCTTCAAGATTGAAAAGAGAGTTGCCATAGCTTTCATTATAAGACACAAAAGCTTGAGAAGAGCTTGTCTCTTGGAATGGGCTTCCTTGAGTGTAGTTCTCCCTTGGTGTCTCTGGGAAGGTGATGAAAGGACCCTTTGGTGAATTGTCAGGGTAGCATAAGACATGATGTTTGAGTTCTATGCTATCCCATTCAATCACATGTAGGGCTGAACCCATTTGATTATTAGAGTTTCCAGATGAACCTTGCATGTTCATGTCTATCTGGTAGCCACTGAGAATCCCATATAACTCTGTCAGAGTAAGAGTTTTGAGATTATCAGTTCTCTTGATCACCACACAGTAGTGTGTCCATTTCCTAGGAAGTGAGAACATGAACTTCCTTACAATGTCTCTATTTAAAGAGAAACTCCTCCATCCACTAGGGTATCCACAATCTTAACATACCTAAAATACTACTGAGTCATGGTTTGACCTGTCTTGAAGGTGAAGTTTTCAAACTGCTGCTTCAGGAGATCCTTCTTGTTCTCCTTGGCTTCAGAAGAACCCTCATACATCAGTTTCAGTGCATCCCACAGCTACTTGGCTATTTTGCAGTTCTTGGAACCTCTGTACACAGAGTTTGGAAAGGCAGTTTGAAGAGCTGTCATAGCTTTTCTATCTATCTCTACTCTCTTCCTATCTTCATCAGAGTAGTTAGACACATCTTTGGGGATCATAACAACACCAGTAGCAGAAGGTGTGCTCGGTATGAAAGGTTCATTCTCAATAGACTCCCATATTCTTGAATCAGAGACCTGATGAAACCTTCCATTCTTAAAGACTAGGTATCAAACTCATCAAGAGTGATCAGTGGGGACTTGTTCATGGTTCCAATTTCCATATCAGTTTTGGATATGGCTGCCATTTGAAAAGTTTAGTATTTGTGTGTGTGAGGGATCTTAAGATGGTGAGATCTTATATCAAGAGCCTGAAAAGATCTGATACCAAATGCAGGATCGTTGAAAGGTTAGTTACAACATAACAACACAAGAAGAGATTAACTAAACTTTAATCAAACAGTAAACTGGATTAACCAAGTTAAGATATTAAGAACACAAGTAATGCAGAGATAGAATACAAAGAACACAAGTGTATGGTTTTCAAGAATGCAGTATATTGCCTTCTCTATGTTCTATTACAAGTGTTCAAAAGCATATTCAAAAGATACAAGAACATGAGATACTTATACTACAGCCTACAGCCGGCTATACTTTGAAAGCCAGCTGGATACAATTGACTAGACATAAACAAAATCAATTGTAGAGTCAAAAGGCAGATTGCCTTTTGACTTGTGACTATGACATGCCATAGCTCACATCCTTATCTATTATAAAAAAGGATAAAGTACTTAAAGTAGAAAGTTACAGACTCAAGACCTCAATGTACAGTTACCAAAAGCATGGACCTTTTCACCAACTCATGTAAGTTGGTGACTTGCAGAGGTGCAGCGGAAAGGTGTCCAGCTTTATGGAACAATACATCAGATAAAGCATGTTACTAAAAGTCTTCTGAAGAAATCTGTCTTCATGAACTGAAGCTTCGGAAGACTTTGTCTCTGAGGCTTCGGAAGACTTCATGTTTGGATTCGAAAGATATTGGTCTTGGCTTCGGAAGAGTTCACACTTAGAGTATTTTTTTTGTTTCATGTGTGAAACTTCCTAAGCTTCTTCTTTAATGCACTTGTGCAGCATGCAGGAAATACTTAAGATGTTTAGGTTGCATTAGCTTTTTCATTAATCTCTACAATTCATATAGTTTATGCGTGCTCGCATATATAGTAAAGAGTTGTATTTCATAGAAAGAGTATTTTCATATAGAACATACAGAAAGTGTTTTATTACTTTTAAAACTAGAACTCACTCAGTAACTCTGACTTTTATACATTTTCAGTTGGCAGGTAATTATTGCTGAGGATGGCACGAGGGTGAAGCTACTCGGCCAGGAAAAGACTGACATCCATTCGTATTTTATGTTCCTGTTGTTTTGTAATGCAGTTAAACAATTCTTTGGTAAACAGTTAAATGATGATGTATTGCTTAACAACAATGTTTTAAATGAAATGAATGGTTTTTGATAAATTATTTCCGCTGCTTAAGTTTGTATAATTATAATGTTTAATGTTTTAGCTGCTGTGATTGACCAACTGTGAGATCTCCGGGAACGGGGCCTTACAAGTGTATATATATATATAATATATATATATATATATATGGTTAGAAATTTTTCAGAACCACTAAATATCACGAGAACCGTAAAAAATCATCTTAAATTATTTGATCAATGGTTAAATTTGACTATTACATAATAGTTACTAAATTGATATCTAGTGAGAGTAATTATTTTTCACTATTACATAATAGTTACTAAATTGATATCTAGTGAGAGTAATTAAATAAGACAAAGATAATATTGAGATTTACACAATCATTCAATATCATTCTTAATTTATCTCCTTCAATCACTCTCTCTCAATTGAAAATTATATTCTATATTCTCTTGATTCACTAGAATTTCAGTCTGGATAAAATCTCTTATGATTATAGTTTGGTTTGAATAAAAAATAACCACTCCACAAAAGTTTTAATCGTACTTTTGGTATTTGATAAGTTGCATCAATTGCTAAAAGATATGCAATTATCCTCAAGATCGTCTTCAGTAAAAATCGACTCTCACCTGATACATGAGGACGAATACTATTTGAATTTAAATTTTAAGGTTATTGTCTTTTTTTGTATATTAATTTCTTTAGCAAGTCTTCCCAGTTATGTTGTAATTTAACCTATAGATCTGAATTGTATGGTTATCTATTGTTTATTACATTAATCTAAATTCTATGGTTATCTATTGTTTATTACATTAAATCTAAATTGTTTGATTTTTATTGTTTATTGATGAGACTCCACGTATCCTTTTGTTGTTCATGATGATAAGGATTAAAATTCTTGAAGCTTGGCAGTAGTGTCTCATTATAGTATATTATATGTGCAAAGTTTTAGTTGGCATTATATTATACTTATATACAATTTGAAACTGGATCTACAGTAATTTAATCTTGTTAAAAGCTCATGATTCAGCTCTAATAAGCATTTGTATTACACGGTTAATTTTAATTAAATATAATAAAAAAGACATTAGTTCAAAACATTTTGTTTAAAAATATTATTTTTATAAATGTCTTTATTATAGCTCTTATTTTAGTTATTTTTTGTTTATAAAAAAATTACTTTTTGAAAACACTAAATTTAAATTATTTTATATTTTTAAATATGTTTGATGTTTAAAAATGAAATTTTATTTTATAAAAAAATGTTTCTTAAAAAAAACTAACATTATTAAAAAAATATATTTCTTAATTTATTAGGAAAACCACATTTAATCTAAAAAAGACTTAAAATAATATTATTTATAATTAAAGTAATTATTTAATAGAAGAGAAACAAATTTTTTTTGTGAGAATGAATGTGGTGTTGTCACGCGTTCTCAATAGTTATATTTTATTAGAGTATATTTAATAACAAGTAGTGAGGGGGAATTTGCCAATAAGTCCTATATCAACTGGTTTTAGAAGAAACATCCTATGATTTTTCAAAGTGAAAATCATGTGTTAGAGTCTTACTAGGAGCGATATATTTTAAGTAGGCCAAAAGTTTTACTAAAGTGGGTATTTGACTGGTGGATTTCCCTTGAACAAATTCTATATGGATGTGGCAAAGAAAATATCAAAATTAAATGATATTCAAGGAATTATAGAAAGTTAATATTGAAGATTTGTGTCTAAAACATTTTGACAGAGGGAAGCATCTGCGGCGGCAAAATAAACACACACATGATGATGTAAACAAAGTGTACCTTTCGCTTCGTTTGATTTAATATAAGGAGAAAATGTCATACTTTTTCTTCACCGCTAATTGCAAGTAGTAAATGCGATTAGAGCCACTCTTTCCAGTAATTCCACACTAAGCACAACCTTTATTATGTTAGTAGAAAAGAACATAAAACATATACTAATAACATAAATTCCTATGGGATTAACGTGGAACTTTTATTGAAAATGTAAAAAGAGCAAATGCCTCACATGAGATCCAGCGGCTGCAATCTGTGAACACGGCCGTATTGGGTACAGGTGGCAAAAGAAGTCCATGAATATAATTTTGGGTTATAACGGATGTTTTAAAAATAGAGATGTGTTAGAATGGATTGAATAAAAAACACAAGGGGGTCAAGATGGGTTAAAAACTTTTTTGAAAAAAAATAAACATAGGTCAAGATGGGTTTTTAAAATTAGAGCGTTAAGTCACAATAAGTCAAAGTTTCTTTCACTCAAATTGGTCACCTTCATCGAGTTTCATCGCGCACCATCACTGCAACACCATCGAACCACCACTGGTCCACCGCACCACCACTAGTCCACCTGTAAGGCCCCGTTCCCGGAGACCTCACAGTTGTTCATTCATTGCAAATAAAACATTATAATTATATTTGCCTTACGAAAACATTGCAGCGGAAACATAGATATATATAACTTTTCATATCATTACAAATGTTTTTGCAAGTTAATACAAGCGTTCATTTCAAAACATCATTCGTTCGCATTACAATGCGAAAATATTAACAAAAGAATGCCATCCAAAAGAGCTGAGTAGCCGTCTCGTGCCATCCCCAGCAACATATACCTGCCAACTGAAAAAGTATAAAAGTCAGCGTTGCTGAGTGAGTTCTAGTTTTATAAATAAAACATACTTTTCTTTGGTAAAACCGTTCTTTACTTTCTTTCAAAATCATACTATACTCTTCATTCATTCGTGTTCATACGTACATACAGATAATATCATCATTATCTTCTTTAACCTTTCATGCTTTACTTTTCCTTTGTCACAACCATAAACCCTTCCTTTCTGTTCATGGTACTGGACCTAGGCCTATCATAGACTTGTATAACGGTGCATCGCACCTCGTGGTCACAGTACCTAGGGTAAGATTTAGGTTTACTATGCAATACCTTTCTGTTCGTGGTTCTGGACCTAGGCCTCTCATAGACCTTCTATAACGGTGCATCGCACCTTGTGGTCACAGTACCTAAGGTATGAATGTAGGTTTACCATTGCCATATGCAATACCTTTCTGTTCGTGGTTCTGGATCTAGGCCTATCATAGACCTTCTATAACGGTGCATCGTACCTCATGGTCACAGTACCTAAGGTATGCGGCAATAGTTCTATGGAAATGGTCAATCACAATGAAAGACCCCGATGTACATGCCGTGCTTACAAGACAATCTCTACTTTCATTACTCATTAATGCATGCATTCTTACTTCATGTTACTCTTTCCTTTATCTTTCACTTTACGTTACATAATACTTCATTTACTCATTAACATCACACGTAAAGTCATTGGAAAGATAAACATACATCATCATAAGGAACATAAACATATCATTCATACATCATCAAGCAGGGCATCATACACGCATAACATACATCATGTATAACCATACAACATCATCATCAATCACATAACATAACATGCCCATCATACCATCTATGACCCCAAAAGTCAACTTACCTAGCCCCCTGGGAATCTCCCAAGTCAAAGCCTACATTACACTTTTTCCCAAAAATCAGAATATATTTTAAGTCCTTAGGCGCATGGGCATTATGCAGGCGCATGGACACTACGCAGGCGCATGGGGGAACACTTAGGCGTATGGGTAACTTTAAGGCGCATGGGCACTATGCAGGAGCATGAGGGCTTAGGCGCATTGGGAATCCTGGATGTCTGAACACTTAGTCAATTCCAACCCAATTCTAGGCGCATGGGTACTATTCAGGCACATGAGCCACTTGGGCGCATGGGCACTATTGGGGCGCATGGGCACTATTGGGGCGCATGGGCCTACACTTAGTCGTCCGACCAATATTTCTAGGCGCATGGGCCACCGTTCAGGCGCATGGGCTATACTTAAACATTTTTAAGGTAATCTTAGGCGCATGGGCTACTGTTTAGGCGCATGAATTACACTTAATCTTTCTAAGGTATTTTCAGGCGCATGAGCCTTATCTAGGCACATGGACCCTCTGTTCAACATGTTTTCGGTATGTTTTCAACCCAATCATCGAACCCATCTGTTCTAAGCTTAATGTGGCTATTCTAAACATGAACAACCTATAAGCATTCAAGAACCAACATTCAATCATGCACATTACATACGGGTAAACATACAAAAGCTTTGAAAATCATTTTAATACATTTTCAGCCCCAAAGATAGATTAAAACAAGTAAAAACCAGGGTCTAGAACTCACCTAATACAACTTGGGTGTTTCTTCCTTTCTAACCCACTTGCAATGAGTTCAAACACCTAAAAGCAACACCAAACACAAACACCCGAGCACATACACAAACAGATAAGCACATAAACACATAACCGGATAAAACCCATCATAAACTCATAAAAACCACGAATTCATACCTTGAATTCGTTCACTTCTTCTTCTTCTTCTACAAGCCGAGAGTTTTCCCCTGCTCTCTCTTTCTAAAACCGAAGAATTGTTGATGTGAGGTGAGGATGGGCGGCCATGCCCACCTTTACACCAACTTTTTCAATGTTTTGTCCTTTTGGACACTTTTAGTCCCTCCACTTGAACTTAATTGCCTTTATTTATTTTTATTCCTCATATCTTGTCTTTTAAAAATAACCGGATGTTACAAGTCCACCCCCCTTATATAGGTTTCGTCCCTGAAACCTGTTATTCCTCAAACAGACGAGGATAATGCTGCCTCATCTCCTCATCATTTCCCAGGTAGATTCGGATCCCTTCCTGTGCTTCCACTGTACACGCATAAGAGGATCCACTTTATTTCTCTGCCTTTTCTTTTACAATCAATGATTGCCACATGTTGCTCCACATAATTGAGCATTTCGTCTACTTCAATATCCTCCAATGGAACAATCATGTCTTAATCAGCTAAACACTTTCTTTGATGAGATACATGGAATGTCGGGTGAATCCCACTTAACTCATCCGGTAATTCCAACCTATAGGCCACCTCTCCTACTCGAGAAATGATTTGGAAAGGGCCTATATATCTTGGGCTCAACTTACCCCGCTTCCTGAACCGGATAATATCCTTCCAAGGTGAGACCTTCAACATAACCCGGTCACCCACCTGGAACTCGATTGGTCGGCGTCGTCTATCGACATACGACTTCTGCCTATCTTTAGCTGCCTTCATGAAGGCTTTAATCTTCTCAAGCTTCTCGGTCGTAGCCTCAATGACCTCGACGCTCCCCAATTCCTTTTGACCAATATCACCCCAACAAACGGGTGTTCTGCATCTCCTACCATGTAGCATCTCGTATGGTGGCATACCAATGCTAACATGATAGCTGTTGTTGTACGAGAATTCAACTAATGTTAAGTGATCATCCCAATTTCCCCCAAAATCAATCACACATGCCCGAAGCATGTCTTCCAGTGTCTGAATGGTCCTTTCTAACTGACCATCAGTTTGGGGATGATAAGCCGTGCTAATATGTAACCTCGTCCCCATAGCATCGTGGAATTTCTTCTAGAATTTAGATGTAAACCGGGTGTCACGATCAGACACAATGGACACCGATATACCATGACGAGTTACAATCTCCGTGATTAACAGGTCAGCCAACCTCTCGGATGAATATGTCTCGCGGATCGATAGGAAGTGAGCACTCTTCGTCAAACGGTTACAATCACCCATATGGCATCATACCCCTTCGAGTACGTGATAGCTTTGTAATGAAATCCATGGTGATGTGCTCCCACTTCCATTCCGGTATATCCAAAGGTTGGATATTCTCATACGGCTTCTGATGTTCGGCCTTCACTTGCAGACAAGTAAGGCACTTACTCACATACTCCACCACGTCAAGCTTCATACCCGGCCACCAATAATCTTTCTTCATATCATGATACATCTTTGTGGCACCAGGATGAATGGAGTATCGAGTCTTGTGAGCTTCATCCAAAATCCTCACACGTAGATCCCCGAAACGAGGAATCCACACCCGTCCAAATCGAGTTCTTACACCAAGTGTGTTTTCACCCAATTCCCCAACCAGACCTCTCATCCTTTTAGAGTTTAGATGATCTTGTTTTGATGCCTCATCTTGAAACTCCTTGACTTGCTTCATTACAACAGAGGTCATGATCAGTTGATATGCTTTCACCCGAATAGGCTCGGGCCTCTCTTTTCGGCTAAGAGCATCAGCCACCACGTTGGCTTTGCCCGGATGATAATGGATCTCATAATCACGATCATTTATGAGCTCCAACCATCTTCTCTGCCTCATGTTCAGATCTTTTTGTTCGAAGAAGTACTTCAAGCTTTTGTGGTGAGTGAAAATGGTGCACTTTGTCCCGTGCAGATAGTGCCTCCAAATCTTTAGTGAAAAGACTACGGCTGCTAGCTCCAAGTCATGAGTAGGGTAGTTGACCTCATGAACTTTCAACTGTCGGGATGCATAGGTATAACCTTCCCTCTCTACATTAATACACATCCCAACCCCGAGTAGAAGCATGTGAATATACCACCAAATCCTCGCTTCCTTCGGGTAATGACAAGACTGGAGCTTGAGTCAACCTCACCTTTATCTCCTCGAACGCCTGTTCTTGAGCTTGACCCCATATAAACTTTACATCTTTTTGGGTCAACTTGGTCAGTGGAGAAGAGATCTTGGAAAAGTCCTGAATGAACCTTCGATAATACCCTGCCAACCCCAACAAACTACGAATCTCGGATGGTGTCTTTGGAGACTTCCGTTGCATCACTGCCTCCACCTTAGCGGTCCACCATAATCTCGTCGGGATTCACCACATGACCCAAGAACTGAACTTCACGCAACCAAAACGCGCACTTGGAGAATTTTGCATACAACTCCTCCCTTCTTAATGTCTCCAGAACCTCCCGTATGTGACCGGCATGCTCAATCTCACTCTTCGAATAAATCAGGATATCATTAATAAACCCAATCATTGATTTATCCAACATAGGCCGACACACATGGTTCATCAGATCCATAAAAGCAGCTGGCGCATTGGTCAAACCAAACGACATGACAAGGAACTCGTAGTGACCGTAGCACGCACAAAAAGCTGTTTTAGGGATATACTGCTCCTTCACCTTCAGCTGATGGTAACCAGATCGAAGGTCTATCCTTGAAAACCATTGGCACCTTGAAGCTGGTCAAACAGATCATCTATTCTCGGTAAGGGGTATCGGTTCTTCACCTTCAACTTGTTCTGCTCGCGGTAGTCAATGCACATTCTCATACTACCGTCTTTCTTCTTCACAAACAGGATCGGAGCACCCCAGGGAGAGATACTCGGTCTAATGAACCCCTTATCGAGCAGCTCCTACAACTGCCCCATCAGTTCTTTCATTTCAGTCGGAGCTAACCGATACAGTGATTTGGCAATGGGTTGAGCACCAGGTATCACATCACTTGGAACTCAATCTCACGATTCGGTGGCACACCGGGTAAGTCTTCCGGGAATATGTCCAGAAAGTCACACACAAGTGGTACATCAGATAGTTGTGGTGTTGGCGTGTCCACGTCCTTTACGTAGGCCAAGTAGGCACTATATCCACGCCTCATGCACTTTCCCACCACTGCCATCGAAATCACCTTCGGGATCGTCGTGACTCGATTGCCATAAACCGTCACCTTATCCCCATCAGGTGCTGTTAATCGGATAATCTTCTTACGACCCACAATATTCGCTTCGTAGTCCGCCAACCAATCCATTCCTAGGACTACATCGAAACCGCCTAAGGTCATCACAAATGGTCTAACAGGAAACTTATGACCGTCTAGTTCTATGTCACAACCTTCTATCACCTTAGAAATCCTTATAGACTTACCTATGGCAGTTTCTACCTTGAAGGGCTCATCAATACATCTACTCTTACCGGGAAACTTAGCACAAAAGGCAGCAGAAATGAAAATCCTACTTGCACTAGAATCAAACAACACAGATGCAAGAGTTTGGTTTACTAGAAACATACCTGACACCACGTCGGGGTCTGTCCTAGCCTCCTCCTGAGTAATCATGAAAGCTCAGGCGCTTGCCTTCTGTCCTTCTCCTCTAGCCTTCTTCGCTCCTGAATTCTCAGCCTTGGGCTTCTTAAAATCCTTGTTCACGTGGCCCTCCATGCCATAGTTAAACACCGGACCGTACGACAGTCCTTGGCTACATGCCCCGGCTTCCCGCATTTGAAGCATACATTCAACCCTAGGCTGCATTCCCCGCTGTGTTCTCTCCCACACCTATCACACCTCCTTGCACTCGCACCCGATGCGACCACACGACGGTTGTCCACCTGTGCCTTCTTGTTACCCATCGAAGCATTAGTCCGACCAAATCTTTTCCCCTGCCAGTTACGATCACCACCACTCTTCTTTCCACCTTCATTCACCAACACCGTCCTCTTATCATACAGTCTCCCTGCCAAATTCACTATCGACCTAAACATGCTTGGCCGGGCAGCGATCATGTGTGTGCGAATATCCGCTGGCAAACCTTGAATGTACCTCTTGATTTTTCGAGATAGAAGTGTCAGTTGATCGAGCACCAGACGTGCCATCTCCTTGAATTTCGTGGTGTACTATGGGTGCGTCATAGTTCCCGCCTCCAGTTGCAGGAACTCCCTTTCGACCTTGTTCATTTCCCGATGAGGACAAAACTCTTCAATCACTAACTTCTTTAGCTCAGACCATCTCATCCTCCCGATGGCCCTACTACCCTCGGCTTGGACAATGTTGCCCCACCAGCACAAAGCCAAATCCACAAAAGAGTGGGTAGTGAACTTCACCTTTTGATCTTCCCGGCACACGGTAATATCGAGGACAACCTCCATTTCCCTCACCCACCGGTGAGCAGCTGCAGCAGTGCCATTTCATCGAAAGTAGGGGCTTGCATCTCATAAACGCCCTATAGTTGCAGCCTCTAGTCGCCTCGGCATAGGCTCCTCTTCTTCCTCCTCATCATAAGAGAGAATCGTTTCCGGCTCTGGTTGTTCTCGTCCCCCCGGGGACCTGTTCCTATCCTTCCTTTCCCCATCCATTACTGCCTTGGTCACTTTGGTCACCATAGACGGTAGAATTGTCTGCATGACCTGGTGAACCTCTTCCACCACAACCTCCTTTACTGAGGCTCTCAGATTGGCGCTCTTGTCGCCTCCCTCCGGATGAGGGGTCTTTGGTTCTTCATGAACCACTTTCTCGACTCTGGGTCTCCCTCTCTTGGGTCGCGGAGCAGCACCGTGACCCCACCACGAGAGGCTTTAGAAGATCTATTGCCATCCATCCTCTAAAAGCACACTATAAGATTCAAACACTAATGCAGTCATTCAAGGTAATAACTCAGTTTATGTCAAGTATAGTAAGTCATGGAAAAGAAAAACATACATCATCATAAGGAACATAAACATATCATTCATACATCATCAAGCAGGGCATCATACACGCATAACATACATCATGTATAACCATGCAACATCATCATCAATCACATAACATAACATGCCTATCATACCATCTATGACCCCAAAAGTCAACTTACCTAGCCCCCCCGGGAATCTCCCAAGTCAAAGCCTACATTACACTTTTTTCAAAAATCAGAAAATATTCTAAGTCCTTATGCGCATGGGCATTATGCAGGCGCATGGACACTATGCAGGCGCATGGGGAACACTTAGGCGCATGGGCAACTTTCAGGCGCATGGGGACTATGCAGGCTCATGAGTGCTTAGGCGCATTGGGAATCCTGGACGTCTAGCTACTTAGTCAATTCCAGCCCAATTCTAGGCGCATGGGTACTATTCAGGCGCATGAGCCACTTGGGCGCATGGGCACTATTGGGGCGCATGGCCTTACACTTAGTCGTCCGACCAATATTTGTAGGCGCATGGGCCACTGTTCAGACGCATGGGCTATACTTAAACATTTCTAAGGTAATCATAGGTGCATGGGCTACTGTTTAGGCGCATGGATTACACTTAATCTTTCTAAGACATTTTTAGGCGCATGAGCCTTATCTAGGTGCATGGACCCTCTGTTCAACATGTTTCTTGTATGTTTTCCACCCAACCATCAAACCCATCTGTTCTAAGCTTAATGTGGCTATTCTAAACATGAACAACCTATAAGCATTCAACAACCAACATACAATCATGCATATTACATACGGGTAAACATACAAAAGCTTTGAAAATCGTTTTAATACATTTTCAGCCCCAAAGATAGATTAAAACAAGTAAAAACCGGGGTCTAGAACTCACCTGATGCAACTTGGGTGTTTCTTCCTTTCTAACCCGCTTGCAATGAGTTCAAACACCTAAAAACAACACCAAACACACACACCTGAGCACATACACAAACACATAAGCACATAAACACATAACTGAGATAAAACCCATCATAAACATATAAAAACCATGAATTCTTACCTTGAATTCGTTCACTTCTTCTTCTACAAGCCGAGAGTTTTCCCCTGCTCTCTCTCTCTAAAACCGAAAAAATGTTGATGTCAGGTGAGGATGGGCGGCCATGCCCACCTTTACACCAACTTTTTCAAAGTTTTGTCTTTTAAGACACTTTTAGTCCCTCCACTTGGACTTAATTGCCTTTCTTTCTTTTTATTCCTCATATCTTGTCTTTTAAAAATAACCGGGTGTTACACCACCATATCACCACCTGTCCACCGCATCTACACCCTTCCACCTCCGTCAAGTTTCATCGTTCACCACCACCGCACCATCACCGCACCTACAGTCGGGTTTTGCATCAGTCAACACCTTTGTTGAGTTTCATCACTCACCATCACCACACCTACAATCGGGCATTCGCTTTATTATCGCACCATCATCGTCGCTTTATTGAAGGTACCACCCTTTATAGATGAAGTCGTATATGTATATTTTTAAGCTCATATAAGCATATGTTTATATGTGTTGTTGGATTATAGAAAACTAGTAAAATAGTATTGGCTTTAAAAAAATGATCCATCTTGACCCGAACTCATCCTAACCCAACCCATCTTGACCTTTTTCTCTAAATGATCTATCCTAACCCAAACCCATCCAAACCTAAATCCATCCTAACCTAACAACCAACCCAATCCAACCCACCCATTTTGCCACCTATAATATTAGGTTATGTTTCATTTGAAATGTGTAAATTGTCTAGCAATTAGACCCAATGAAAGTCATCTAAACCATATATTCATACATAATGCCTGTTAAAAGTGTTTGGGATTAGTAAATTTGAGCACTACGCCACTCCACCCTAAATGTTAAGAGTTATAGTTTCTAATAAATATGTTAGGTTCGTTCGCTGCATATTCTATAAATGTTTCAAGAATATACAACTATTAACCATCTGTTTCTTCTCTCAATGTCAATATTTAATTCATCACATTCTTTAACAGAAATCATGTTTCATCAAAAGTCAATTACTTCATTTTCTTTAAATAGATGCAAAAAATTATACAGAAGATTTCATTCATCATTACCACAAAAGTTTTACTTTCTTCAAAAGCAGTAAATAAAGCTATAGAACCAAAATCTAATGACAAATTTAACATAGAATTTGCAGGTTTTAAAATATACAATTGTAATGTATAAACAACATTATAACTTCAACTACTCTACAAGATAATACATTTAAAACAATGTGACCACTAAGTAAATTCAACCATTTTTAAAAGAACCTTCGAGGGTTGCGTCTTGTTGCTACACAAATCTTAATCAAAATATTAAGGCTTAGGAGCAGTGCGAGAATGAGACTTTTACTAAGGATCAGGCTGGAACTTGGTCTGGAATTCGGCTGACGGGAGGTCGTTAGGAAGTGAGTTGCAGCGGCTGAGCAGAGTATTTATGAGACAAAAACAACACCGTGAGCCTCGCCTCGGGCAGAAGGGGTTTTCTCCCCGAGACCACACTCCAACGTGAGAATAAGTATGTGTATTGAGAGAATTTGAAAGAGGAGATAAGTAAGTAGCTAATTGATAGTGAAAGTGTTGAGAGGATGTGTGTTCTACCTATGGAATGAAAGAAGTATTTATAGTGCTTATGGTTGAGAACAAGATATGACATGGTTTTATTCTTGGAAGTCTGTGGTCAACGACATGAGCCTGAAATTCCCTAGTCAGGAGGTTTTATACCTTTCTGATGCAAAGGGTTTCTGACTTGGAATTAATGTCATTTGTCTTTGTAGTTGACTTGGGGATTTTGTGGGCTGCTCTGACCTTCTGTAAACATTTTGGTTTTATTCGTTTTGTCATCTTATGTTTCTCTTTTATTCTCCTATCATCAAAGAATGAATTTCGTTATCATATTACGTGTTTGAAAGTGGAAACTCAAGTTGTGTTCCTGTGTCTCGCGGTGGAAACTCATGTCATGGCTTAGGTTTAACTTCCTAGCCGCAACCTGTCTTGTCGGCCTGATGGGCCGTGGTTTCAACTACTACATAAGTGGGCCATGACTTGAGTCACTGCTTAAGTGGGCCTAGGCTTAAGCTCGTTGGGGTGACCCGCGGCTTGGCTTGCCGCTTGGGTGAACCCCGGCTTAGCTAACAGACCGGGTGAATGGTGGTTTGGGCCACCGCTTGGGTGAACCGCGGCTTAACTGGCAGACCGGGTGTAATACGGTGGGCCTCATTGGGCATCATCTAGATCTTACGTTTATCGGCTCGGGTTTTGTTTGGCTTTTTAGGGTGATACCCCTTTATGTCCCCCAGTCTAATGTCATGATACCAATCATGTCATTGGAGTAATATTGCATAGGTTTTGACAATTGTACTTTTGTCATCTTTCTATCAATCAAACACCTGTCCCATCTATCTTGAGCCACGGGACTAGCCATTGTCCATCAATCTCATCATCTTTCCATGAGCCGCGGCCCCTGCCTTGTCAATAGATTTCTTGTCAATCGTTCCTCGAGCCGCGACCTATGCCATTATCACCTCCTCGAGCCTCGTGAACTTGTTGGAATTTTTCCACTTGATGCCTATATAAGCCTCCTCTCCCTCATTTTTCATCCTTAAACTTCTTCATTTTCTCTCATCTAACAACACACATCTTTCTGGTAAGTCTTCCGAACACGCTCTTTGCGTCTCTAGTGGATTGTAGGAATGACATGGTCTTCAAACCTCGATCATTTCCTAATATTTTCTAACTAACTTTATGCTTCGCCATGGTATTCCCCCCAAGCTTAGCCCCACTGTCCCTCCCTACTCATCGACCGTGAGGAATGCTTTGGCTGGGACGATAGCTCTTTATACTTTGTTCTTTAGCTTTTGTAACTTTTGGGTTCCAGTTAGCCGCTTTTTGTGCCTACTTCTTAGGTATTATGATATTTATTTATCGCAAGTAGTTCCTTTAGGTTTGGTGACGGTATACCACTTTGAGATATCATGTCGTGCCCTTAGCTTAGAACCCGAAACAAACCTTTTTAGGGCATTTTACAAGTTGACTAGGGTAGGCGATTGGCTAACATTTGAGAAAGAAAAGCTCCCAAACCTTCTCTAGTGTTATGAACCATAACCAGTTTGAAACATTGGAAGGACCATTTCTTCTTTATTTCTGCTAATGTAGTTCCTTTTGAGATGCATTGGTTGGCAACTAGTAGGTGCATTCAAGACCCTTTTCCCGTACCCCACACGTATGACCTGTCCGCCTATGATCTCTTGAAAGCCGAACCAACTCCCCTTCATAGCTATTCTGAGCAATTTCTTATGATGGCTAGTGTTAGTTGTAACTGGACCGACCTTAACATGGTTCTGTTCATGACTTATCAAAGGAAATGTAAGTTGCCTCCCCGTATGCCTTAATGTATATGTTCATGCACCTGATTATTCTTTATATTTTGTGCTTTAACAGGGATGGGGCTCTTTGAGGGCATGAAGCTATCTACCAAGGAAGATGTTACTGAGCAGGTTGAAACATTTCCTGAGGGCGCAACTCCTATATTGGAGACGACCGCTGGCTTTGTCGTTCAACTGGGTGAATCTCTGCTACCGCCCTCCGCAAGTGAAAAAGCAATGACGAAACTGTGACCCCTGTGAGCCAACCCAAATGAATCTCCAGAAAGGGTTAGGTGGTTCGGGGCTCAAACCGAGGTCATCGCCCCCTCTTGCATCTGCCGCGGCTTGCAGGGCAGGTCCCTCAGCCATGACTGGGGTGTCTTCTAGCTCAGAGTCGGGCAGTGCTAGTTCTGTACCCTTGTCTTCTGATGGCCAGTCTGTTGGTGGCTCCAGTAAATGAAATATGGCTACTTCTTCTGAGGACACTGACCTGAATATGGAAGAGAAATTTGTTCCCGATTAGGATTTGACTAATGGGACTATCTTTGAAACTCTAGAGTCGTGTAGGGAGTTTATGTTAGCATCTCACACGCCTGCTGAGTTTTATGGTGGGGAGGTCTGAAAAACAGAGAGTTGTCGAACACTGGTTGTTTAGCTATAGTGAATGGTTTGTTTTTGTTTGTTGATATTCATGGTCGTTGAGTTGAAGGTGTTAATGAGATTCATGATCTCAAGAAGCAAGTGTCGAAATTGGAGGCTGAGAATGCGTCTCTCAAGTCTCATTATGATGTGTCTGAGCTTGCTAAAGAAAAACTTACCCATGATCTCAGTGGTGTCTAGGAGGAGCCTTGTATTCAACATGATATGATGAAAAAACTTGCTTCAGAATTGAAGGATAATAAAATGGCTTCCGAAAGTTGTATTGCTAGCCTTGAGGAACAAGTAGCACATCTCACGTCTAAGAAGAAGTGGATCATCTCAGATGGTGTCGGTTGGCTTTTAATAAGATATGTGATAGTGACGAGTTTCTTGATGCTTTGGCCAGGATCAATAGTCTTTCAGACAAGGTGGGGTACAATTCGGGTCTGTTGGATGGAGCTCGCCTTGCTATGGGGGGCAAGAAACCCGAGGAAGCCAAGAACATTGACAAAAACGCATGGAAAAAACTACGAGCTGAATCTGACTGCTTTGATAAAGCCACTTTTCCTATGGCTGAGACTATCGTTGCTATATGCGACTCGAGCATTGAGGAGATCAAATTGTTCCTGGCCCCTCCCGCTGAAGACCCAGCTTGCGTTTAGTTAGTTCGTCTTTGGGTGTTTTTTCTCTATTGTGTTTGTGTATTGTTTGTAAACGTGTATTTGACTCTATGTTGTTTCCTTTTGTAATGGTATTAAACTTTGACACCCTATATGTATGTTTATAAACTGTGGTTGGTTATTGGGTTCGTTCGACTTTCTTGACAAGAACTTGGTTTTTTGCATGTTTTTGGCGGTGACTCCCTTTGAGAAAAATAGTGTTGGTCACGGCTCGTGTTGTAGCTATTTCTTTAGTCGTAGCTTTCCTTGTGGTTGTTGGTCTTGTTGTCGCGACTCACCTTGTGATAAGTACATTGGCCTTGGCTTGTTTTGTGACTTCGGCCGAGGTAGGTCTTGGGATTGTGACTTCGGCCTCGACACTTCTTGAGTTGTCCTTTGACCGCGACACGTCTTAGGGTTATGACTTTGGCCGCGTCACGTCTTGGGGTATGACTCTGGCCGCGGCTGGAGGCGGTATGAACATGTTTTTAGTTGTAAACGGTGTATATTTTGTGCAAGGTGTTATTTCACCTTATGCTTTGCTGGCATGGTGATAACTCGGTTGTGGCTCCAATATTGGTTTTGGCCATGGTACGGTCTATATTTTTGTAACTGCAGGATAATCACACTTGAATCAAATCATGAAGATTATAAATCAAAATATGATAATCACAATTAAAACCCCTTTAACCTTCAATTAGATTGCAAAATATGTTTATAAGTAATCCCTTAATCTATTGGTCATTCGACCATTTACAACACTAATGACAATTAACCTATTATAGTCTAGATTAAGCTAATTAATGAAATTACATATAAAGCATTAAAATGACTCAAACAAAGTAAATATATTTTGTTCACACAAAATATATTTATTACAATAAAACTCCTAGTCATATTAAACTTCAACGTCTCGTCTCGGTTCTTCGTCTCCAATGTGTCGTGTTTGACTTTTGCGTTGAAGTTGTCTTTTGTTGACTTTGACTTTGTTGATAGTATGACTATCTTGTACAGCTCAAAAATTTTGTTTAAAATTGACAACTTTCTGATTCATTTTGATTTCGAGTTACTTGTATTTTCTAGCTTTGATTATTTACTGAGTGAGAATGCATATTTTCGAGTGGCACTAATTGTCTGCCAAAGTACAGCCATGTATTCGAAGTGACATATTTGGTTTTCTTCAAGATCTGGTTACAAATAATAAGTTCCACTATCAAGCCTTGAGAATAGCTCATACTTGCTTATTTGTTTGCTCTTGTCATGACTTTTTTTGTTTCGTTTAACTTGGTTCGGCAAACGTTAGATTGTTTGGTTATTTATTGTACCGCTCACAAACATCGCTTGAGTGGTTACGTCGGTACATCACTTGTTTTTATTTGCTCACGCGTCATTGTTTGCTCACGCGTCATTGTGGTTTCATGACTTGTATGACACTGGTTATATAAAAAGATTCATTGATCTGGTGTAACTACTGGTGATCACATGCACCTTTTTAACGAAAAACAAGTTACAACATTAAGATCCTACCACCTATTACATGTAGCATCACCGGAGCTGAGCTTCATTCCATGTTCGGGGAACGAGCGTTTCGTCTAACTTTCCTATTTTGTAAGCTCCATTCACTCCAACTTTGATTTTTTGATATGGATCTCGCAATGAGGTCCGAGTTTACCATGGCTTTCGACTCTACTTGCTTCATTGCTTCGCAAGACGTAGTCTTCTGGCTTGAAAGATTGTTTCTTCACCCTTGAATGTATATTTTTAATTCTTTCTTATGTCTTGCCTCACGGATAGCCGCTATTATCCTTCATTATTCAAGTAAGTCCAAATTTAGCTGAAGTTCTGCTTCATTGTTGGTTCGTGCAGCTTGTAAGACGCGAGTTGATGACATTCCAATCTTAGTATGTATCATGGCCTCTGATCCATAGGTCAAACTGAATGGGGTTTCTCCATGACTAGTCTTTGGCATGGTTCTATGGGCCTATAGGACACTTGGTAATTCTTCGATTAGTTCTTGCCATCTAAGCCCAGACGTGTCTTAATTTCTTCCACAATACTTCTGTTCACTCTTTCAACCTGGCCATTTCCTTGGGGATGAGCTACCGAAGCTAGAATCTACTGGATCTTCAAATCTTCGCACCATGATTTGAAAGGGTATTTAGCGAATTCTTTGCCATTATCTATCATGATGAACAGTGGAAGCCCAAAACGACATATGATGTTTTCCCAAACAAACTTCTTAACATGCTGCCCTGTGATTGTTGCAAGGACTTTGGCTTCCACCCATTTCATGAAGTAATCTACTACTACTAACAAGAATTTAATTCTTCCAGCTGCTTCTGGGAATGAGCCGACGATGTCCATCGCCCATTTTTGAAAAGGCCAAGCATGGCTAATAGGGATCATATCATTTTACGGACGGTGACACATAGGGGCATGGTTCTGACAACTTTCACATCTTTGGATCTCTTTTGTCACCATGGATGATGATCAAGAGATACAGAAAAATTAACTATTCAACCGTATTTGTTGAAGTAAATGTGGAAATTTTACTCTGCCGCATTTACTACAGTGAGCAAATGCTGATCAACTTTGTTCAACCGTATTTGTTACAGTAAGCAAATGCTGATCAACTTTGATCAACCGCATTTGCTACAGTGAGCAAATGTTGAACAACTTTGATCAACTGCATTTGCTACAGTGAGCAAATGCTGATTAACTTTGTTCTTCCGCATTTGTAACAGTGCGCAAATGCGAATAGCCAAAATCTTAAGTATTCCACTTCCGCATTTGCTATAGTGCACAATTGCGCTTGACCAAATTCTTAAGTTTTCCACTTTCGTATTTGCAACAGTAACCAAATACGGATGTCTAAAACCTTTCCGCATTTGCTACAGTGTGAATAAAATTTGACCGCATTTGTTCTTAAACTTGTAAAAACTTGTAAAAGCTATTATTTAACTATTTAAAGTAATTTCAAAAGGTCATTTAATACATCTCAAATTTGAGAGACTCTAAAGTCCGACGAGCGAAAAACACACTGTTCATCTTCGTCGATCATCATCACCATTAACAAGAGTTCTTAGATTCATTTCATCTAATCTATCCCATCTTCGATTCTACACAACATTAGTATTGAAGAAAAGGTGAAATCCTTCAAATTTTGTAACCTAAAATGTCAGACATTTGGACTGATAATGAACTTAGAACCCTAGGTCAATAAAGAACACTCAAAATCAGATTTGTTCTAAGAAAAGATGATCATTTTTTACTTCAATGAGCATGCAAACTAAGAAGAACACCAATCAACAAGGAAACTTCAAAGTCATGTTCATCGTATGAACAAAGCATGATAAAATTAGAAATGTTGAAACCAAATTTTGAAATAAAAGATGATTAAAGGTTAACAACATCAAAAATCATCTCTTCAAACATAAAAAGCAAAATAACAATGATTATTCTTGATAACATCACGCTTTGAAGTGATTCCTATAGAACAGTACCTTCAAACATTCATCTTTGCCATCAAAAGTCAAACTGATGAAACTTGCATAATGTATAACTTATATGCTGATAAATATTCTCATCAATCTAACTCATATGCCTCTAATGCAGGGTACATGGCTAATCTTACCTGGAGCAAACTCCACAATGTCAGTGGTCATCTTGACCCTATTATACCTGAGGCAGAAGGTCTTAGATATATGATCAGAATCATTCTACTACAAGAGTAGCTCATGCTACCACAGTTAGACCTGTTATTTGTGAGAGATTCATAAGGTCTTTCTAGAGTACTACTATAGTGACAGATGTAGATGGTGAGAAGACTTTGTCAGGAAGAATTAATGATGATCATTCTCTAACCATCACTGAACAAACTGTGAGACAGTGTCTATAGTTTGGTGATGATGCAAACACACCACTAGACCTCGAAGATGATGAAATCACTACCTTCTTTGCCAACATTAGTTATGAAGGAGAATATGAAGGCAAGCAGATAGTGAAGGGACTAGTTGACTTACGATGGAGGTTCTTGATTCACCTCTATCAACATTGTTTGTCAAAGAGAAATACAGGATGGAATGATATTCTTGTGATCACATCATCAGCTATCGACGCTCTATGCACTAGTGGCCATTTAACATGTCTGCCTATGTGTTCAATGTTCTAGTCTCTAACATTTAGGAAGGAAGAAAACACATGTTCTTGATGTACCCAAGGGTCATACAATGTCTCATCAATGAAGCATTCCTGACATTGTACCTGAAGGACCTGTTTTGGATATCCCTCACTATGATGCCAAGTCCTACAAGTACATCAAAAAAAGAGATCCAAGGAACTTCTATAGTGGAGCCCATTATCCTCTATTACCCTGGATGCTTCAATAGATCAATCTTGAAGAACAAGTTGAAAAATAGAAGGCTCCTGTTGATGAGCCAATTCAAGAAGAAGAACTAGCTACTATGACTAGCAAACTGCTGATGAGCATGTTGGAGAAAGAGATGAAGGTCAAAGGTCAGTGTCACCCCAAGTGGATGTAGGGGGTGATCTTCACACTGGACCTCATGTTCATGATATTGATATGGCATCACCATTTTACCCTCACCAATACCATCTCCCCAAAGTGCACCATTACCATCACCTCACAGATCACCAATCCCATCACCTCAAGCACAACCTATCACATCTCCAATATATCTCCAACCCATCATTCACCCATATTACATGCTCAAACATCTCCCATTACTACCGAGCCTGTTGAGTTTGATGATTCTACCAACTCTTTAGAGAAATCCAAATCATCATCTGATGAGGAGGATCTTCCAAGCCAAATGCCTATCAAGAGAGTCACTTCTGAGGTTCCTCCTTCAGAAAGTTTTGCAGAATCTGGATTCAACAAACCTGATACGAAGGATGAGTTAATTTCAGAGCTAATGCAAAAGCTAGCCAGATGGAAACACTACTCAACAGAAGATCTAGTATTATTCAAGACAGACTTCTCGAGATGGATGAGAAGGAGAATTAATTAGAAGAGATGAAAAAGAAATATGAGGCTGAAAAGAAAGAAAAAGATAAAGAGATTGAAAAGTTAAAGGCTGCTCTTCAACAATACAAAGATGAAATAAGTGGTCATGTGGACACTTTAGCTATTCAGACAATCGCTATGGAAGAACAAGAAGGATTGACTGAAAAAACAAGCTGACATCATTATTGACTTGCAGAACCAGATTGAAAGCCTAAACAAGAGAGTATCTGAACTGGAACTGCTTGTTGAAATCAAAAGAGAAGCTGAACCAGAATTGAGAAAAGATGATGAGAAAAGAGAGGGTGTCAGTGAAAAAGAAGCTATAATGAGAGCTCATCAAGAGAGAGTAATGATGACTCTCTTCTGCTAAAAGAATGAGATTCTCTAAGATTAAGAAGGGAGAAGAAACAAGTAAGACAAAGCATGATGAGTCTAGTATGGAAATGGTCGTTTATTCAGAGAAAACGGTCGATATGCACACTGAAGAGGCAGAATTCAGTGATATGATTAAAGCTCTTGAGAGCTTCATAGTTGAGAATTTATCATTGATGATGACTTTTGGGATATCATAGTTGAGTAGAGGACTGTTACTGGACCAATAGTTGTTCTTCCTCAATCTCCAGTCCCTCTTGAGAAGTAATTGAGCATGAAACTAGTGCCTGCTATATCACTAACTGAAGAACAAAAAGAGCTGATTAAAAGATTATAGAAGAGCAACAAGAGAAAAAAGAATCAGTTTTTGCCATTCATGAACTAGAACAATCAAAGGTTGAGAAATTGCCTCAAGAAGTTGAACAGCTTGAAACCTCCTCTGGTCTATTAGTGCAAACATATACCAGGAGGAGGAAGTACTTTAGAGAGAAGGCTAAGGGAAAAAGGCCAATAGTAGAAGAAGAACCAAGTAAGAAAAGCAAAAAGGATGATCCTTGAAGCATTGCAACTATTGCTGAATTTTTAGAAGAACATGAACAACATAAAGCTCAACTGAAAGAGATGGCTGACTTTGTAGACCTTGAAGAATGAGAAATTGAGGGTGGCTATGTGGTTGATGAACCAATAGCAGTTGATAGCCCTATGCAGGAGGAAAAATTAGTTCAAGACATGGTTGAAAAGACACAAACTAATGATCTGATGGTGAAATCCAGGTTCCTAATCAATCATGGATATGACCCCGATAAAGCATTTGGCATGAGTTAGGAGGGAATGAAGGTAGAAGAAGAAAAACTAAACAAGCTGCTGGACCCCACCTATGAGACTGAGTATGAGAATGCCCAAATTATCCTACATGAAAAAGCAGACATCTACTCCTCACACATTATATCCTCATCCCTACAACATGTCTAATAAGGAAATGAAGGATTATCTCTCTAGTCAAGGGTTCACAAAGAGAATACTTGGAAATATGAAGACCAATTTCTAAAGGCTGCCATCCTCAGGTTGAATAATGAGAAGAAAGAAAGGCTAAAGAAATTGGAAGAAGAGATTACCGGTAAGAAGCCTAGAACAAGAGTGTCAGCTCAAGATATGCAGCTCACCCATAGAGATCTTGACTCTTTGGCACCTATTTTACACAAATACCCTAAGTGGTTTGCAGAGCCTTCACAATTGAAACTTCAAGAAGGTTTGACCACTGTAGAAATGATTAAAGGTGTGTCTACTCCCAAAGGCAAGACTGATCAGAAGATTATTGCTTGGAAGTATGACAGTGACTGGAACATGTTTATGGTCAAAAGGATCTCAGGGCTGGTGCAATTCTTTACAGAGTACTCTTCTCTTGTAAATGCCTTGGAGATTCATGACTTGAAGGAACTAGCCAATTTGGAAATGATAAATCATAAGGCTATGTTCAGGGGGTATGAGTTTGAAGAGATACTCAGAATGTTCAAAAGAACCAACAACTTCAAATCTCTAAAGGCTATCTGTATGAGGAAGATAGATCCTCATCAACCCACTTAAAAAGAAAAAGACTAAACAAGTAGAAGAAGTTGTGTTTCCTGAGTTAAAAGTGAAGCCAATTGAGTCTTTATAGAGAAAGATGGTGTCTGGCACTCATTCCTCCACTCCAATTTCTAATATTTATTATGATGAGAAGACTTATGAGCTAGTAATTGATAGAAAATGGGGAGGAAAGGAAGGTGCAGAGATTAGATTGCTTAGTGGATATGAGGTGAGACTACTTGATGAATCATAGATCCACTACATTTACACCAGACACTTCAGAGAAATAACAAACAAGTTGGTAGCAGAAGACATGCACTTCTTCTTAAAGTGCATTAAAATACTAAAAAATGACATATGATCAAATCATTGCCAAAAAAGAAAAAAGAAAGAAGAAAAAGACTCCTCTGCAATTGGGAAACATTGTGAAGCTAGAAGTTGATGTGGATGGAGGTTTGCTAATACATAGGAATGGGTTGTCTACTTTATCCATATGGGAAGCAGGTTCTTTTAAGAAACTACCCTTAGAAGCCATGTGCACTATGAGTCAGATGAAGATTCACGTGCTGAACAGAGAGAAGATGTCAAATGCAAATGAATTTGTCAACATGATAAAGACCATTTTGGATCCATCTCAAGAAGAACCTCTAGTGCCTCCACAAGACCCAGCAGAATCCTCACAACCTCAACCACCATCAAACTATTAAAGAACATAGGCTGTATAATCCTTAGGGGGAGTATTGTTGGACCCTAAAAGGATCATACATGCCAATTCAATTGGTGAGTTGATGGTTGTTTTGCTGGAAATCCCATAATTCCAAGAACCAATGTCGATGAAGAATCTGCTAAGAAGAATAAGTGTTGGCTAACCACATTTGTACATACGGAAGACATAGAACAAATGCTGGCAAGTGTTTGTTCTTCCGCATTAACAAATGCGGATAGCCTAAAAGATATGCGGACAAGATTTGCTCATCCGCATTTGCAAATGCAGATAGTTGGACAACAAATATGCACAAGTATTTGTTCATCCACATTACTGAATGCGGATGACCAACTACTAATGCCGATGAAAAAAGAAGAAATGTTGTCAAGTCCAACTCATCCGCATTTGTCAATGCTGATGAATAAAAAATGCTGATGAAGAATTAGACTAGTTCTGATGTATAGGTCAGGGGTAGTTTAGTAATTTAAAAAAAGGCATCTTGTTAGCCTATAAATAGAATAGAAAACCTCGTACATGAGGTGACTGTTGATAGACACTCTGAATATTTTGTGTCATACATTCTCAAGGGTATTATTACTGTCTAATGTTCAAACCCTAGCATTTATTGTAATCAATCACCTTTATCAATACAAACAAGCATTTATCAGTATTTCTTGCATTGAATGTTTCTTGATTGTTGATTCCGCCATACAATCATTAACTCGATCATCATATTCGATCCTAGTGAGAATCTCAATCTCACTAACCAGTCACATATGAAGTAGCTTCAATGAAGAATTGTTTGTAGTCATAAGCTTTGGTTTGTAGGAAGATTTATGTTGTTTCCCTTTAAGGCATGTTGAATAGTGATCAACAAAGTGAAATTCTTTTTGAGGTAAACCAATGACATGGTTTCGTTTGAAATATCTTCCGAAGTCAATTTTGCTTCGAAAGCTTTCCATCAAGAACTTCCGAAGCAAAATAACCTTTGGAAGATTTCTTGATTTCAAGAAAACTAATTTTTGGGCAAAAGAAAACTACCTTTTCAGAGGTGGGACCAACTTCTATATTTCAAAGTTTACCCTTTTTCATTAACTTTGACTCTGATGTTTTTCACATATAAACCCAACGGTTCCCCCCTCCTTCAATATCTTCTTCATTTGCATTATTTCTCTGACCTATATTCCCCCAAACCACCTTTGCTATTCATCTTTATTCACTCTTAAGCTTCTCAAAATGGTCAATCTAAATCTCAAAAACAACCCTTATTTCTCTGTGCAACTTCACATGCAACACAACTAGGTTGCTATGTTGAACTTTGATAAAGATGATAGTTTCTCAGAGGTTTTCCATTATCTAGCTTCGTCAAACTATTCCACCTCCCATACCATTGATCCTACTCTTTATGAGGATCACTCGCTTGAATTTTAGAAGACCTGCCAAGAGGTTATTATGGATGGGGAGAAGGCATTGTCTACCACAGTGCAAGGGAGGACAATCTTTATCACTCCGGCTATCATCAACAATCATCTTCAGCTGGATGATGAAGAAGGTGAGTTGTTCTCCTAAAGGAGGTTGTCAATCATTCTTTTGAGCAGATGGGCTATGAGGGAGATATCTCTGTAAAGACCTTCAGGAAAGGCAAGGTCTCATCCTAGTAAAAATACCTACTTCATGTGGTTATCCACACTTGTCCAACAAGCATGGAGGGTGGGATCAGATTCCTGAGGATCTCTCGTTCATAGTGCATGGAATAGTTCAAGGGGTCAAGATCAGGTACTCTCAGTTTGTTTATAGAAATATGATTGCTAACTTGGACTCCTTAGAGTATTACATGTTTCCTAGATATGTTCAGCACATTCTCAACTGTGAACTAGGCTCACAGTTGAGGGAGATAGTATATTCTTAAATTGGGACAGATGAAGCCCGACATCTTTAAAATCTTGAAGAAGACAACTGTAGGCTTCTCAGGGGTAGAAACATGTGACATCCGTCACCACAAGGTCCGTCAATTGACATGGTTTTCGTTAACTTTTTCCTTGATCGTTCATTCTTCATCTTTGTTAACTGCTCGTGTGGATATCATACTTGCTTTATCGTCCTTATTCTTGTGTTCTTATGGTTAACGTATGTTACGCTTAAAACTTTTCCAAATTCCATCACCGTTATCACTAAATATACCGATTATATATGATATTATTGTCATTAATAAAACCATTTTCTTAGTTTCCAATTATCATTAAATACATTTTTATCATCAATATAATTAGCATATTAATGTCATTTTCAACCGAAACAAATTTGGGAATTCGGGGATTTAAGTGTAGGGACTAAATGTGCTATTTTCCAAACTTGGGCTGGGTATATAAACCCCATTTTCCTAGCCCTAGCCTTCATTTTTCATCTTCTTCTTCTTCATTCTCTTCTTCACTTTCATCTCCTTCCTCGCACCAAAACCGCCCCGTTTGGTCACGTTTTCTTTATCTAGACTTCGACTACAACCAAGTCTACTCCATTCTTGTAGGTACATGACCTTGGTCGTCCCATTTTCTTGCTTTTTCACTGCTGTCCACTTAGGGTTTCGGTGTTCGGGTCCAACCCGAACACATGTGGTCGCGTGGGTGCATGTGATGTCTTTCTACGTGTTCTTCTTGTTAGTGTATGCTAGTAGAGTGTTTCTGGAAGTCCTCATGGTGTGAAACTCATGCATGGAGCAGCCGAAGGCTGCTCTGCACAGTTGCAGTCGCGAATCTGCCATTCTGGCGACTGGGTCTATCTTGTGACTGAGCTGTGTGATTGGGTGAGTCGTGCGACTGAGTCGTGCGACTGAGTCGTGCGACTGAGTCGTGCGACTGAGTCGTGCGACTGAGTCGTGCGACTGAGTCGTGCGACTGAGTCGTGCGACTGTGTCATTCGGCGACTGAGTTGTGCGACAGGGTATGTCGTGCAACTGAGTCGTGTGATAGAATGAATGCATGCGATTAAGTCAATGCGGATGAGTGTATGCATGTGATTGAGTCAGCGACCGAATGAATGTGTACGATTGTGCGTGTAACACATGACTGAAGGCCAAACGTACGAATGGAGGTTCAGTCGTATGCATGAAGCTGATTTGTATGAATGAAGGTTGATTCATGTGTATGGAGGTTGAGTCGTGCGATTGTGTGTTGTGTGGTACGACTGAATGCCAGTCGTGCGAATGAAGGTTCAATTGTACGAATGAAGCTGATTCGTACGAATGAGGGTTGATTCGTGCGAATGGAGTGTTGAGTTTTGCGTCTGGTCCCGTCGTGTTATTGATGATGCTGTGTGTGTGAATTTCCTTCTTGAATGTCATGTGATGATAGGGTAACATCAACATGGTTGCCATTGCTCGACCACAAAGATTAAAGTCAACGTTGTGAAGGCAACAAATACTATTCCAAATCAAATCAACCTAACATTTTACAATTATCAACAACCCATTTATGACTACTAATATTTAACAAATACTTCTCTTATAACAATGGATCTTTTACACAATATCACCAGCAATGGCAAAGGTTCTAGTACTTGGATCTACATAAGATCTAATACGTGTGTCAGCTTGTGTGTGTTGCACGCGACTGACCCGATACACCCGAGCCGACTGAACATTACTATTTACTTTAAACATATCATTAATGCTTAACATAACTGTCAATAGGTGTTTGACCGTTCATTACATACTACATTGGGGGAACTTTGATCATTCATACTTACCGCTTAACAAGTGAGTTTCGTGGCCCCTTTTTATGCTTATGCAACTTTTCAATCATTTACAAACTTGGGGGAAAAGTATGCTCACCCACTTTTCTATGCTGTACAACTTACATAGAATTTACATACGTAGAATCAGCGTTTTACTGTTTTGTGAGTACTTATTTGATACTTACTAGTATGGGAACCGACAGATAGGTATTAGTAGTACTACTAGGTTGACACCCCTGCCCTTGTTGGTTGGCATACTAGTTAGTACCAACCGTAGCCAGGAACAGGCCTTGGGTGAATATATTCAGACCAGATTCTGTGTGTATGTCATTAGGTTTGGTTGTAAAGCTCATGTCATGTGATTTTGCTTACTTATAACTGTATACACGGTATTCCACAACAACTATTATACAGCCATAATTACTTATTTACAATTTAAACCTACGAGCTCACCAACAATTTTGTTGAGCATTTTGAGCATATCTTTTTAGGTGACAATGCTAATTGAAGATCTAGGTGCACTACCTTAGTAGAGACCCTAGGATGCATTTTGGGACTAAACATGCTTAACGAACATTGTCTTTTTGGAACGTTTTTGTAGTCTGCTTTAAACATAATACTTTTGTAACTTGTTCTCGGGTTGTGCGAAATACATTACAGTATTATCTTCTTGTTTATGTGCATCATGTATCATGTTATGCTTATGGCTATGTTGTCGTGAATATTGACTAAACACGACACAAGTCTCCTTTGTGTCGGGTGTCGTCATGACACGCTTTGTAATCATTTATTATATTGCGTCTCTTATGTTTACCGTGTGTTATGACAATCCTGTCTCATTACATCCCCGTGTTTCCGCTCTTAGCGGGGGTGTGACAGACTGTTATCAGAGGCATTGGTTATAGAGAATTAGGCAATTCACTTGTCCTAGACTATAACCTAGGAACCTTCATGTAGATTTGCATGCTAGGATTTGTGTGCATTTTATATCTCATGTATGTGTTCCTCTTTACTTGATTCGTTTATCTATGTGCCTTGTGATCTTTCCACCCAATTAGAGAGCCCATGTGCTCACTCTTTATGGGAAGCTTCTATCGAATCTTCGGTTCCCTCTACGCACCGAGTTGGGTTATCAAATCTGGGTATTAAACCTGAAGATCTCCCCAGATCATGCTATTGCGCTTGACCTTGGACATTGAGATTTACCCTGAGGAGGTTATGTTTGAAACCTCGAAAGAGGAGGAGATAGACAACCTTCGCTAGACTAACGTGTTTATATGCATGGGTTTGCAACTATTATGATGGATTACTGTTGGAACATTACCTATACATGGTGTGAGAACTACATGATTAGAAATGGTTAAAGCTTATGTGTTTACTACTTGATGAGTGGTATGGTTAATATGATTTGAAATGGTTAAAGCTTATGTGTTTACTACTTCTATGATTAGAAAATGCCGCCTCGAAGAGTTACCCGCAACAACAGTGGCGAAAGTGAAGCCCCGAGGGGCAGAGGCAGAGGCAGAGGTCGAGCACCAAGAACAAATGATGGCCCAGCCAGCAACAATCAGGGAACAGGAAACACTAACGTGGCAAATCACTCAACGGCTGGCCGCACTGATCCTGACTATTGTGGCCCAAGTGAGCGATGCTCTTCAAAATCACCACCCCCACGGGGATGGTAGCCATGATAAAGAGGATAATGGGAACCCGACTGGGAACGAGAGTAACCAGGAGACCGGAAATGGTGGTACAGCCGGTAATGAGACTGGGGTTGTTAATGCTAGAAGGGGATGTTCGTACAAGGAGTTTGTGTCCTGCAAATCGAAAGAGTTTGATGGAAAAGGTGGAGCGATATCCCTGACCAGGTGGCCTGAGAAGATGGAGGCAATGATCAATATTAGCAAATGCCTCGACAGCCAGAAAATCAACTATGCCATGTGTTCACTACAGAGCAAGGCACTAACTTGATGCAACACCCAGGTTCGGGCTAGGGGAAGAGAATTAGCGATACATATGTCATGGGATGAGTTTAAGGTCTTAAGCACTGAGGAATACTGCCCCCTCAACGAGATGCAAAAACTGGAGTATGAATTCTGGAATCATGCTATGGTGGGGGCTGGGCACGGCGCTTACACTGATCGTTTTCATGAGTTGGCAAGATTGATTCCACATCTGGTCACTCCGGAATCAAAGAGGATCGAGAGGTATATTTGGGGACTTGCGCCTCAAATCCGGGCAATGGTAACAACATCTGCTCCTCCTACGATTCAGAGTGCAATTCTGAAGGCTGGTGCTCTAACTGACGAGATGGTGAGAATAGGAGTATTGGGAAGAGAAGCAGAGAAGAGAAAAGATGTTGGGGAAACGAGTCGGTCGAGTGCCGGGAAATTTGATAAAAGGGCCAAGACAACCAGAAATTTTGTGGCCATGACACAAGGCAAGAGAGAGTATGTTGGGCCGCACCCGAAATGTGATAGGTGCAACTTCCATCATCCCCCAGCAATGCCATGCCGGGCATCTAGCAAAAGACTTCAGAACGACGCCGAATCTGGTGGCACCGGTCAACGCGGTTAAACCCACTGGGAATGCAAGAGGCTGTTATGAGTGTGGAAGCCCCGATCACTACAGAAACATGTGCCCCAGACTGAATCGGGCGCCGGGTCAACAAGGGAACAACCAACAACCGGTGATGGCCATAGCTGGAAATCAAAGACCGGCGAATCAAGCAAATACAGCTCGGGGACGTGCAT
This sequence comes from Flaveria trinervia, assembly GCA_025506515.1. Lineage (NCBI taxonomy): Eukaryota > Viridiplantae > Streptophyta > Magnoliopsida > Asterales > Asteraceae > Flaveria > Flaveria trinervia. The sequence continues at coordinate 45,438,197 of CM046451.1, forward strand.
TCGTCATTGGAGCCAACGATGCCCGTCAGGAACCGAATGTTTTCACGGGTGCGCACTTACTCAATTATCACTTCATATCTATATTATTTGATACTGGAGCAGACAATAGTTTTATATCTTCTGAGTTTGTTCAATTGCTTGATTTGAGTCCTAGTAGACTAGAAACAAGCTACTCCGTAGAGATGGCCAATGGTAGGGTTCTTCAGACTGATAAAATTATTAGAAAGTTCTCGTTGATATTGGAGGACCAGGCCTTCGATATAGACTTGATACCCTTTGAGTTAGGAAGTTTCGACGTGATTGTGGGAATGGATTGGTTGTCAAAACACAGAGCTGAGATTATCTGTCGGGATAAAGTAGTAAGAATCCCTATGCCAAATGGGGAGGTACTCAGAATTCAAGGAGAATGATCGGGAAGAAACCTAAAGCTTATTTCCTGCATGAAAACACGCCGAAGTTTACGAAAACAGTGCTACGCTTTTCTGGCTCATGTGGTAGAAAAGAAGGAAGAAAAGATGAAATCGGTAGATATTCCGGTAATACGGGACTACCCAGATGTATTTCCTGATGATTTGTCTTGTTTGCCTCCTCCACGACAGGTGGAATTTTGTATAGATTTGGTTCCTGGAGCTACACCGTTAGCAAAGACACCATACCAATGAGCGCCGTCTCAAATGCAAGAGTTATCCATCCAATTACAGGAACTACTAGAGAAGGGATTTATTTGGTCGAGTCACTCACCATGGTGAGCACCGGTGTTATTTATCAAAAAGAAAGATGGGTTGTTCCAAATGTGTATCGATTACCATGAGTTGAACAAGTTAACTATGAAGATTCAGTATCCTCTCCCCAGGATGGATGATCTGTTTGACCAGCTACAAGGAGCTTCGTATTTGTCCAAGATTGACCCTCGTTTTGGATATCATCAACTAAGGGTTTTCGAGGAGGACATACCGAAAACAACATTTAGAACTTGTTATGGGCACTACGAGTTCTTGGTCATGCCATTTTGGCTGACTAACGCACCAGTTGTGTTTATGGACCTAATGAATCAGGTGTGTAAACCTTACTTGGATATGTTTGTGATTGTATTCTTAGACGAGACACTTATCTACTCCTGATCGAAATAAGAGCACGAAGAACACCTTCGCGCAATTCTGGAAGTGTTACGAGAAGAGAAACTTTTTGAAAAGTTCTCAAAGTGTGAATTCTGGTTGCGGGAAGTGAAGTTCTTGGGTCATGTGGTTAACGAGGATGGGATTCATGTAGATCCCGGCAAGATTGAAGCGGTGAAGAAATGGGATGCATCCCAAACACCATCAGAAATATGACAATTCTTAGGATTGGCCGGATACTATCGTCGCTTCATCGTGAATTTTGCAAAGATCGCTCAATCGTTAACGCCGTTGACTCAGAAAGACAAGAAGTTTGATTAGGGACATGCACAAGAACAAGTGTTCCATACGTTGAAAGAGAGGTTGTGCAATGCACCAATATTGTCCCTCCCGGACGGAACTGACGAGTTTGTGGTATACTGCGATGCTTCACATCAAGGATTGGGATGTGTACTAATGTAGAAGGATAAGGTGATTGCCTACGCTTCGCGACAACTTAAGGTGCATGAAAAGAACTATACAACTCATGATCTTGTGTTGGGCGCTGTAGTATTTGCACTAAAGATATGGAGGCATTACCTGTATGGAACCAAATGCATCATCTACACAGATCATAAGAGCCTCCAACATATCCTGGATCAGAAGGAGCTTAATATGCGTCAACGACGTTGGGTATAGTTTCTTAGTGACTACGATTGTGAAATCCGGTATCATCTGGGGAAAGAGAACGTGGTGGCTGATGCTTTAAGCCACAAAGAACATGCGAAACCACTACGTGCTCAAGTGTTGGGATTAATGATTCAAACGAATTTGAAAGCTCAGATTTAAATTGCACGAAGTGAGGCATTGAAAGAAGAAAACCTTGCGGGAGAAGAATTCCGAGGGTTGGATAAATAAATGAGTTGCAAGGATGATGGTGTACAGTACTTCATGGGTTGTATATGGGTACCTAGATGGGGAGGTGTACGTACCTTGGTCATGTATGAAGCGCACAAGACACGATATTCTATTCATCCTAGTGAAGACAAGATGTACCACGATCTTAAGGATTTGTACCGGTGGCCAGGCATGAAGAAAGACATTGCTATGTATGTAAGCAGATGCTTGACATGCTCGAAAGTTAAACCTGAACATCAGAAACCGTTGAGATTATTGTAGCAACCTATGATTCCCCAGAGGAAATAGGAGAACATAGCCATGGATTTTATTACCAAACTCCCTAGAGCGAGCAGCAGGCATGACTCGATATGGGTCGTAGTGGATCGGATGACGAAGTCAACTCATTTCTTGCCGATCCGAGAAGACTACAAAATGGATAAGTTGGCGAGATTGTACATCGAAGAGGTCGTGACAAGACACGGAGTACCGGTGTCAATCATATCCGACCGTGACAGCCGATTTACTTCACGATTTTGGCAGACGCTACAGAAAGCGGTGGGCACTCGATTAGATCTGAGTACAGCCTATCACCCACAGATAGACGACCAAAGTGAACAAACTATACAAACATTGGAAGACATGCTGAGGGCGTGTGTGATCGACTTTAGTGATAGTTGGGACACTCATCTACCACTGATTGAGTTCTCTTATAACAACAACTACCATACGAGCATTGGATGTGCACCATTCGAGGCAGTGTATGGAAGAAAATGTTGATCACCCGTTTGTTGGGCCGAAATTGGTGAAAGTAAGTTAACAGGCCCAGAGACCATTCAAGAAACAACCAACAAGATTTTCCGGATCAAAGACAGACTAAAAGTTGCTAGAGATCGCCAAAAGAGCTATGCCGACAACCCTTGGAAGCCTCTAGAATTTAACCTTGGGGATTAAGTTTTACACAAAGCCTCTCCTTGGAAGGGAATCATTCGATTTGGAAAGAAAGGGAAATTAGCCCCAGGATACGTAGGACCATTTGAGATTACAAAAAGAATCGGTCTCGTGGCTTACCGATTAAGGTTATCACAAGAACTCAGCGGTGTACATGATACTTTGCATGCGTCGAACCTCAAGAAGTGTTTGGTTGACGAATCCCTTCACGTACCAATTGAGGTCATCAAGATTGACAAAAAGCTTCATTTTGTTGAGGAACGCATTGAGATCATGGATCGAATGGTCAAGCAATTGAGCGCAGTAGAACACCAATTGTTCACATGAGATGGGATTCAAAACCAGGGCTAGAGTTTACATAGGAACGAGAAGACCAGATGAAACTTAGATATCCACATCTGTTCGAGGATGACACTCTTGGACCAAACTCCAGCTGAATTTCGAGATGAAATTCTCTCAATTGGGGGATACTATGACATCCATCACCACAAGGTCTGTCAATTGACGTGGTTTTCGTTAACTTTTCTTTGATCGTTCATTGTTCATCTTTATTAACAGTTCATGTGGATATCATACTTACTTTATCATCCTTATTCTTGTGTTCTTATCATTAACGTATGTTACGCTTAAAACTTTTGCAAATTCCATCACCGTTATCACTAAATATAGCGATTATATATGATATTATTGTTATTAATAAAACCAGTTTTTAGTTACCAATTATCATTAAATACATTTTTATCATCAATATAATTAGCCTATTAATGTCGTTTTCAACCGAAAAAAATTTGGGAATTCGGGAATTTAAGTGCAGGGACTAAATGTGGCATTTTCCAAACATGGGCTGGGTATATAAACCCCATTTTCCCAGCCCTAGCCTTCATTCTTCATCATCTTCTTCTTCATTCTCTTCTTCACTTTCATCTCCTTCGTTGCACCAAAACCGCCCCGTTTGGTCACATTTTCTTCGTCTAGACTTCGACTACAATCGAGTCTACTCCATTCTTGCAGGTAGACAACCTTGGTCGTCCCTTTTTCATGCTTTTTCACTGTTGTCCACTTAGGGTTTTGGATGTTCGGGTCCAACCCGAACACATGTTGTCGCGTGGTGCGTGTGATGTCTTTCTGCGTGTTCTTCTTGTTAGTGTATGTTAGTAGAGTGTTTCTGGAAGTCCTCGTGGTGTGAAACTCGTGCACAGAGCAGCTGAAGGCTGCTCTGCACAGCTGCAGTCACGAATCTGCCATTCTGGCGACTGAGTCTGTCATGCGACTGAGTTGTGCGACTGGGTGAGTCGTGCGACTGTGTCATTCAGGCGACTGAGTTGTGCGACTGGGTATGTCGTGCGACTGAGTCGTGCGATCAAATTAATTCATGCGATTGAGTCAATGCGGATGAGTGTATGCATGCAATTGTGTCTGCGACCGAATGAATGTGTGCGATTGTGCGTGTATCGCACGACTGAAGGCGAAACGTACGAATGGAGGTTCAGTCGTACGAATGAAGCTGATTCGTACAAGTGAAGGTTGATTTGTGCATACGGAGGTTGGGTCGTGCGATTGTGTGCTATGTGGTATGACTAAATGCCAGTCATGTGAATGAAGGTTCAATCGTACGAATGAAGCTGATTCGTACGAATGAGGGTTGATTCGCGCGAATGGAGTGTTGAGTTGTGCGTCTGGTCCCATTGTGTGATTGATGATGCTGTGTGTGTGAATTTACTTCTTGAATGTCGTGTGATGATAGGGTAACATCAACATGGTTTCCATTGCTCGACAACAAAGATTAAAGTCAAGGCTACCAAGGCTACAAATACTATTCCAAATCAAATCAACGTAACATTTTACAATTATCAACAACCCATTTATAACTACTAATATTTAACAAATACTTCTCTTATAACAATGGATCTGTTACATAATATCACCGGCAATGGCGACGGTTTCTAGTACTTGGATCTACATAAGATCGAATACGTGTGTCAGCTTGTGTGTGTTGCACGTGACCGACCCGATACAACCCGAACTGACTGAACATTACTATTAACTTTAAACATATCATTAATGCTTAACAATAACTGTCAATAGGTGTTTGACCCTTCATTACATACTACATTTGGGGAACTTTGATCATTCATATTTACCACTTAACAAGTATGCTCACCCACTTTTCTATGCTGTACAACTTACATACAATTTACATACATGAAATCAACGTGTTACTACTTTATGAGTACTTATCTAATACATGCTTGAGTTTGCTATGTGGTACTTTCTTTACAACCATTTAATTCCAGTGTGGGAACCGACAAATAGGTATTGGTAGTACTACTGGGTTGACACCCCCCCCCTTGTTGCTTGGTATACTAGTTAGTACCAACCGTAGCCAGAACGGGCCTTGGGTGAATATATTCCGACAAGATTCTGTGTGTACATCGTTAGGTTTGGTTGTAAAGCTCATGTCATGTGATTTTGCTTACTTATAACTGTATACATGATATTCCACAACAATTATTATACAACATGAATTACTTATTTACAATTTAATCCTGCGAGCTCACCAACAATTTTGTTGACCATTTTGAGCATATGTTTTCAGGTGACTATACTAATTGAAGATCTAGGTGCGCTGCCTTAGTGGAGACCCTAGGATGCATTTTGGGACTAAACATGCATAACGAACATTGTCTTTTTGGAGCATTGTTGTAGTCTGCTTTATACATCATACTTTTGTAACTTGTTCCCGAGTTGTGGGAAATACATTATAGTATTATATTCTTGTTTATGTGCATCATGTATCATGTTATGCTTATGGATATGTTGTCGTGAATATTGACTAAATAGGACACAAGTCTCCTTTGTGTCGGGTGTCGTCATGACACGCTTTGTCATCATTTATTATATTGCATCTCTATTGTTTACCATGTGTTATGACGATCCCGTCTTGTAACATCCCCATGTTTCCGCTCTTAGTAGGGGTGTGACAAAACAACCCTTGTCCCCAAAATGATAAAGCTCATTGCTCAAGGTGACAACCCAACAACACAAGCTAGTGTTGAACCCACACCTTCTACCTCCCAACCATGAAAAAGCCCTCAAATCACCCACACTTACAAAGAAAATCCAAACGAACCCCTGCTTAAGCTATTAAGTCCTGAGGAGCAAACCCATCCCATTACTTCAAAGATCAGTGCTGAGGTTCCTCATGCTCATCCTGATGAGCTCACAAACCCAACTGCCTTAAGCCTTCACTTTGAGTCTTAATACTCAGGTGAACAACCTTCAGTGGATAGTTAGCATCCCGACTGTAGACTTAAACCACCCATTTCACAACCTTGTCTTCTATATTGATGAAGATTTTAGTTTTAGTAAGTACCATGAGTCTCTATACTACTACCCTAGTCAAAGAGAGACGAGTGCTCCTGAGTCACTTATGTCTAACCCACATCAGTCACCTATTACTAAGGTGGATACTTTGGAACCAGTTTAGGAAATCCATATGCAAGAGGCTCTCACTTCAGCAAGTGATTACATCATTCAAAACTCACCACGACAACTCAACCCATTGACACTTCAACTGAAGTTGTCATTGTGCAGCGGAAAACCAGCAGCGAGGAACTTCATGCTGGTGGTGAGAGAGAAGACTTTGGTCCAATTCCCTCATCCCCCCATGATTCTTGATGAAGATGAGGGGAATCTAAGGCTAAAGGTGCAAAAACTGTCAAAAACATGCACCTACCTAGTCTCCAAGATTAGTCATCTTGAATCTCAGGTGACTACCCTGCATAACCGGGTTATTCATGAGCAACTTAAGATATCTTATCTTAAGTAAAAACTAGCTGGGAGGCCTTTGAGAAGAGCTCAACCAAGAACACAAGAACCAGTGAATGTGATTGATCTAACCTCTAGCTTACCTATGCAACTGGGTGATGCTACAAAAAAGGGGAGAAAGTCATCACAAACACAAAACCTGGGAGTTCTTCACAGAGCATGGACATTGAGGACTCACCATGTTCACTTGCAACTGTCCATACATAGCAACTTCCTCAAGCTCACCTTGATGTGGACTCAATAGGCTCCTTCATTCAGAGTCTTTTTGAGGAAGGTATACCAAGTGTCATATCATCTCCACCTCAAGGAACTTCCAACTACATCATATGTGGATGTATGATGCATATAGAAGAGCCCTGATTCTTCAAAGAGTTCAAGGATAGCAAGAAGTCTTCAATTTTCAAACCTTAAACTACTATGAAGGTCTTGACCTGATCAACATGCCACTTGTCAGTCGAAGCCAATCTAGACAAGCAGATAGGTTGGGACAAAGGATTCAGGATAGAATTACAGAAGAGTTCAGTCTAAGAAGGAGACAAAGGCAATTAGGTAATGCTATTGGTCAACTAAAATATTAAGGCAAACCCTAAGAGTAGCTTTAAAGTAGAAACCTTGACTGAAGGCCCAATGGTAGAGCCTAAGAGCTCTGTCACACCTACAACTACTTCAGCAATTCATTCCCTAGTGAAGCACATGCTGGTGAAGGTGTATCATAACTTTTCTCTGGCTAGAGCTTGGAGGTTACACCAAGCAATGAAAGACAAAGCTCTCTCCACCCTGAGCCACAAAGGTCTGTGAGTGACAAAGGGAAAAGGGAAATGACTTCTGAGGAGATTTAGGAGGAGATAGAGAGAGGAAGAGGAAGCTAAGGGGAGAAAGTTACTCTGGGCCTGCATGATACATGGAAGCTGCAATCAGGGCTACTCCCAGACCAAACACTCAAGATGATTAATTAAGGGGAGTTAGGATTACTTACCTGCAAACCAGAAACTATGTTAGGATCAGTGATCTATGTTTGATTGATTAGAGAGTATAGCAGCGGAAATCGAACAATGAATTAGCCAATTCACAAGAACGAAACGATATTCAATGAAGAACAAAGACGGTTATAGAGAGATAATTCTACAAATATATTTCATTCAATATTCGCTTTCGTGGTAACGAAATGTCACACTTACAATTAGGTCGACACCTCTTATATAAGAGATGTGATGTCTGCTGATGTCACTTGATAGTGACATCTAACAGAATTATTACAACTGAAACACAACTACTGAAGATGTCAAAACAGCTGACATCTCCTTACAAAAATGCTAAGTGTTATCAGTTGTTATAACTACGGAAAAACATAAAACTACTGAAACTACAACGACTGAAGAACAAGCTCTTCAGTCGTTTTACAAAACTACTGAAAGTAAAAACATAAAACTACTGATATCACAACTACTGAAGAAGTACTCTTCAGCTGTTGTGACAAACTACTGAAACTTCAGTACTTGATCTTCAGACTTCAACTTCAGACGTTTCATCAGCTGATGACTTCAGTAGATATCATCAGCTGATGTCTTCAGTCTTTGTCTTCAGACTTTGTACATCAGTTGTTGATCTTCAGCACTTGTAAACTCTTCAGTTGTTGTACTTCAGTACTTTGAACTTCAGCTTCAGCACTTGTGTTCTTCAGCTGTTGAACTTCAGTACTTTAGTCTTCAGCTGTTGAGGTCTTCAGCACTTGATCTTCAGCTGTTGGAGTTTTCAGTACTTGTCAAACTGCTGATGAAGCTTTCAGCAGTTGTTGTGATATCATGTGGGACTTAGAGGTTTTCTGATCTTGGCTCATTGGTTCTTTTGGTCCAACAAACTATAACATTGATTAAATTATATCTCTCCCCTTAGAGGAACTTAATGAACTGGCTGACATGGAATTGTGAAGACAGAAGAAGGAAGAAGAGAATGCAGAGTTACTTCTCCAAATCAAAGAGGAAAAGAGAAAAAAGAGATTATACAAGAATGTTCCCACACTCTCTCCAGTTCAACAAAGTCCTTCACAAGAGGCTAAGGCTTCACAAGAACCTCAAGTAGACATAGAGACTGATAGGATCAATATGATCAATTACTTGAGTATCACAGGCTTATACCAGGCATTTGCACTTCTTCCCTTGTCCTTTGAGTACATAAAGTTTGAGTATCTCAAACATCTTGAGCTTCAAGTACTCAAAGATCAAAAAGCAACAAAGAGAAAATTGAGGGAAGATATTGCAAGGTCAAGGGCCATCATTCAGAAAAGCATGAAGAAGTCTAATATAAGACAAAGGATGATGAGCTTCTTGAAGCTGTATGGATTCTCCAAAAGGAGACTTGGCCTATGTCCCTATCTACTATGGATGAGCACATTAAGGTGATCAAGCAGAAGATCAAAAGAGGAGAACTTGTTGACTTACACTCCCCACCAAGTCAGGCCCTCAAGAAGTGGAGGTTAAGGTTGAACCTTTTGAGACAAAACAACCTGGACCTCCTGCTGAGCCTTAGCAAGCTTCATCTTCTGATCCACAGCCGGGTCAAACTCCCTCTCCTTCTAAAACCTGTGAGGGAGGAACACGCAAATGAGCAAGACAAGACTGATCAACAAGGTGCTGCAGACCAATCTTCGCAGTTAAAGTCATCAAAGAGGAGAAGAGCATGACATCTAGACCAAAGTCAAAGAAGAACAAGAAGTCTAAACCATCCACCTCCATAGCTCAGGTGAGTCACACCAACCTGAGGAAGTGCATGAAGAGGCAGCCCAATCACCTCCAATTCAAGTGGCTCCTCTTCATTCTGAGAGACCCATCTTATCCTGGACCTTCACAACTAATCCAAGAGATGGCATGTGATTAGAGATCAAGGTGGCGAGAATGTCTACACAAGGCAAGCCTTATTCAACCTAACTATGCATGATCTCTTTGAGATGAGAAGATACTATGAAAGTCTGAGTGATCCTGACCATCTAATAAAAGCCTGGTCATCATCATGATGAGGACTGTGAACTAATGAAGATCATCAAATGTTTTGGTAGCATCAGCCTAGGGGGAGTTTGTAAGTGTTTGGTTTTTTGGATCATCTTCATAGTTGTTTAACCATTTAAACAAGAAAAATGCAGTGGAAACAAACCTTAATATTATATTTTGTAAACTGAAAATGAAGGCAAATAACTTAATATCAACAAACCCAAGAACATAGGATCAAATATATGTGTATGAACTAGCTATCAAGAAGAAAAAACAACCAAAAGCAACACATACAAACTACCTTTGTAGAGCTGCTGAAAAACGTGAAAATGATGAAGAGAATGAGGTTCTTGAACTACCAAAACACCAAGGAGAGGTGTCCTCAAGCTTCCATACCCACAAGCATCAAGCAAAGCACCTTGTTACTAGGATTTGTACACCAAAAACAAACCAAATAAGCTGCTGAAAGACCTTTCAACCGTGAATCTCTCTTCCAAAAGAGGGAGATTAGTTCTTGTGGTATTTGGATGCAAGAGAGAGAAGGAGGTGGAGTGTGTGACTAGTTAATGAAGACCTTGTTCAAGAAAACAAAAGGCACACACCCATCTAAAAGGGGTGGCCGAATTTTGGTCTTCAAATCGAGTTTCCCCCCAATTTTATTTACCTTCTAATTGTTAACTACTTATTGAACTAGTTATGTAATTAACCATTTAATTACATAACTCACACGCTCTATTATTCTTTGGTGTTATTTAACCAACTTAAATAACATTACATAACACTTTGTCTGTATGCAAACTCATCAGGATGATTCCCTTCGAGTAACAGACTAAGCTCATTTTGTTTGAAATTCTCAAGCCTCTTGTAGACTAACCCCTTTTTAATAAGTCTGTTCTCTAGCATCTTCTGGGGTGGTTGTTTAGTCTCGTAGGCCTTCTTGAAATCTTCGACAATCTCCCAGGGTGATACTACAAGGGCCACTGTGATCTCTTCATCTACGATCCTCTTGATTTGACCCTTGTATCTCGAAGGAATGTCTTTCTTTACAATCCTGTGAGCCACCGTCGGATCAGGCCATACTCTCACCCTTTCCTTCTGATATTGAAATGTGTTGGCGAGAGTGTACAACCTCAGAGCTTCTTTCTTCATACTGATAATTGATGATGAAGCAGCATAAGTTTTGTCAATGCTTTTCAGCATTTCATCATCATGAAGCTTTTGCTGCTCCTCTTCTTCAATCTTTACTCTCACAGCATCCATTTGTGAGGTGGGAGTGATAGGCATAGGTTTGTCTTTCGCCAAAGTTAGGACTGCAGACAGAGGCAGCCTATCTTCTTCCACATCATCTTCTTCTTCTTCTTCTTCTAGCCTCAACACCCTTCTCTTCTTCTTCTTAGGTGCATCATCGGCTGTTGGTTTAGATGGTAAGGGAGTTGGTTTGTGGGTTGAGGAAGTTTGGATTTGGGCTTTGAGATTGGTTTGGAGATTTGAGGGGTAGGCTGTTTTTGAGTGGGTGGAAGGGAAGGTTGTTCCAGCATTTTGGTTGTGAGTTTACCTTTGTAAGTCTTGCCATTTCAAACCTTTTTCCAGCCCCAGCCTCATCGAGGGCTTCAATGATAATCCCCTTATGGAATTGCTCAGACAGATAGATTCTGGTGGCTATAGCCAGAATACTGTCTCTGGTCCACACACGAATCTCCATCAAAGATCTTCCTAAGTATTTGGCAATGAAACGGATCATGATCTCCAATCTCTCCTTCTCCAGTACATCATACCCAGCCCATCGGGTTTGAATCTCCTCTACTTCCAACTTCCTGATCTTACTGTCTAATGTGGCTGTATCAAAACCTTGCTTGAAGAGTTGCTCAATGATTTTATCCATGGATCGGCTGTGTGTGTCATCCGCATCTTTTACCAGCTCTTCCAAGGATTTTTCTTCAGCAGTAGGTTGATCATCAGCACTTTTCTTTCTTTTATAGGTGATCAATTGTTGCTTTTCTTTTTCTAACTCCTGGAATTGTTCTTTTGCCTTCTCATCCTCTCTTTTAACACTTTGTAATAGAACTTGAGAAGCAATATACTGTATTCTTGAAATTCAAATACTTGTGTTGCTATCTTGTTCTGTCTCTCTTTTACTTGTGTTCTTAGCATCTCGTATTGTAGTTAACCAGTTCCCTATTTGATTTGTTAAGCATTCTAATGAACTCTCCTCAGTTGTGTTATTGTGTTGTAAAGTGCATCACCCCTTCTTACGGTCTTGCAATACATAGCACTATCAGCTTGTTGCTTTCAAGTTCTCTTGATTCAAAACTAGATGCTTGATTATGGTTTTAAGTTCTTGCACACTCTAATTCACATTGACAACACAACAGTTGTTTTTGTTATAAGTAATCCAGTTCAACACTCAAAAACAAAACATATTGAAATTAGATATCACTTTTTGAGAGACTGTGCTGAAAAAAAGTTAACTTCAAGTTCCCACTAAAAATCATTTGCTGATTTATTCACCAATGCATTTGAACCTATTATCTTTGAATTTCTAGTTCAATAAATTGGCATGATTAACCTTGAATAAAATAAAAAAAATAAAAAATAGTTTAATTTGTTATAAAATTACAAAAAGTAGTCATTTTTGATTAAGAAAATGATGTATATACCTTGGGAAATGATATAATTACAGTCATTATATCATTCACTGTGCTTAATTCAAAATTTGAAAGACTTACATGACTTACCTGATATGTGGGTAGGCTCAACTTAGAAGAGAAGATATATGTTGTGATGAATTAAAATAATATTCAATGGTCAAAAACACTCATCTCAAAGTACGGGTATGTATCGATCCAAAGTGGATGTGTGTGTATTTACCTAAACACACGAGGTATATACTTATGAATTTCTTTCACCTACAGCAGTTTCATCTCTTTTTTGCTAAGCAAAGACCTAAAGAACAAGCAAATGTATCGATCCAAAGGATTCTCAATAAGGAACACATCGAAATTGGATGAATCTATAAAAGAATACCATCCTTATGAATGAACAAAAAGAATCCCATAATGGATCACCTTCCAATATGAAGTGAAAAGAATCCCAATATGGATCAAATCATGAAAAGGATCAAAGTGAAAAGAATCCTAATGTTGATAAATCATGAAATGATCAAAGTAAAAGAATGCCAATAAGGATCAGTGAAAATGAGATCTCATAACTTAAGTGACCTGGTCAACCAAGTTGTGAAATAGTTCTACCATACATTACATGAGGTCGGTTGATCAAACCATGTGCAGGACCGTTAGCAGGGTGCAATGCACTTATACAACACAACAACACAAGTGGAGAGAATTCAATAACACTTAACAGATGAAATGGGAACTAGAGAACTAGTAAATATGAGAGCAAAAAACACAAGTAATAAGAGACAAAACTAGAACAAAACCACACAAGTGTTTGGTTTTCAAGGATGATGTATATTTCTCTCTAGTTCCTTACAAGTGATTACAAAGCAATGATATAAGATACAAGGACAACAAATACTTATACTACATCCTACAACCGGCCATATTTTGAAGGCTAGCTGGATACATGATCTAGACAACAACAAAATCAATGTAGAGTCAAAAGGAAGTTTGCCTTTTGACTAGTGACTATGACATGCCATAGCTCACATCCTAATATATTACAAAAAGGATAAAAGTACATAAAGTAGAATGTACAGACTCGAGACCTCAATGTACAGTTACCAAAAGCATAGACCTTTTCACCAACTTATGTAAAGTTGGTGTCTAATCAGAGTTGCAGCAGAAAGGTGGTCCAGCTTTATGGTAAGGTACATCAGATAATAGCATGTGTTCAAAAGTCTTCGGAAGAAATTTGTCTTCAAGAGCTGGCATCGAAAGACTTCATGTTTGGCTTCGGAAGATATTAGTCTTGGCTTCAGAAGATTTCATAGTTAGAATGTTTTCTAAGGAAGAGTGTGAAACTTTCGAAGCATATACTTCAGTACACTTGTGCATGCATGCAGGAGAGACTTTGGATGTTTTGGGTTGCATCAGTCTTATATGAAACCTTACAAACTCCCCTAGGCTGATGCTACCAAAACACATGAAGACTTCAGATATCAACAATCCTCATCATGATGATGACCATCCCTTTCTCATAAGATGATCAGGATCACTCAGACTCTAATAGTGTCTTCTCATGTCAAAGAGATCATATTGAGGTATATTGAACATGTCTTTCCATGTGTAGACATCTTCAACACCTGGATCTATGATGACATGCCATCTTTCTAGATTTATAGTGTATGTCCAAGACATGATTGGTCTTTCTGATGCTAGAGGAGCTATTTGAATTGGAGTTGGTGTAGCTTCCTCTTGTTGCACATCCTAAGGATGTTCTTACTCATCCTGAGGTTTGGAGATGGATTCCTCTTTCTTCTTTTTCATTGGCTTTGGTTTAGAGGCCATCCTTTTTCTCCATTTTGTACCACTTAACTAGAAGACTTGCCTACAACACCTTATTGATCTTCTTTGTCTTTCTCTGTAGGGTTTTCCTCTCTCACAAGTTCAGGTTGAGAAGGGACAGACTCCTGCTGTGGATCAGAAGTAAAATCTTGCTGATGCTCAGCATGAGGTTTAGGTTGTTTTGTCTCATGTGGTTCCACCTTAACCTCCACTTCGTGAGGGATCGTACTTGGTGGCGAGTGTAAGTCAACTAGTTCTCCTTATTGAATCTTCTGCTTGATCCCCCTTATATTCTTATCCATAGTGGATAGAGACATGGGGCCAAGTCTCCTTCCAGAGAATCCATACAACTTTAACAAGCTCATCATCCTCTGCCTATCAGCAGACTTCTTCATACTTTTCTGGATGATGGCTCTTGACTTTGCAGCTTCTTCCCTTAACCTCTTCTTTGTAATTTTTCTTTCTTCGGTTACTTCAAGTTCAAGCTGTTTGAGATACTCCAACTCAATGTATTCAAATGATAAGGGACATAGTACATTAGCATGATAGAGGGTTGTGCCACTCATGTAGTTGATCATTTTAAACCTATAAGTTTCTTTCTCTGCCTGAGGTTCTTGTGAAGCCATATCCTATTTTACAAGACTTTCTTGAATTGGGGAGAGGGTAGGCACATGCTTGAAGAGTCCTCTCTATCTTCTTTCTTCTTTGATTTGAAGAAGTAATTTTGCATCCTCTACCTCCTTTCTTTCCATTGACACTTCTATGTCTACCAGTTCATTTAATTTATCTAAGGGGAGAAAGATGATATTATCAATATCATAGTTCCTGATCTGCAAATAGTTTATCCTGACTGGCCTTAACTCATCATCGAGAGTGTTTGGCCTAGGGGCAGCCCTGATAGTAGCTTCCATGAATCTTGCAGACCTAGTAGAGGAACTCACTCCCCTTAGCTTCCTTATCCTCTCTCTCTCTCTCTCTCTCTCTCTCTCTCTCCTACTCTCCTCAATTTCCTTAGAAGTCATTTTTCTTTTTCTTTTGTCACTCACAAACCTTTGTGACTTAGGGTGGAGAGAGATTTGGCCTTCATTGCTTGATATAGCATCCAAGCTCTGGCCAGAGAGAGGTTGTGATGCACCTTCACCCATAGGTGCCTCATTGAGGGAATGAATTTATGAAGTAGTTATGGATGTGACAAAGCTCTCAGGCTCTACCACTGGGCCTTAAGTCAAGGTTTCCCATTCGAAGCTAATCTTAGGGTCTGCCTCAACATCCAATTGACAAATAGTATTACCTGATGGCCTTTGTCTCCTTGTATGTCTAAACTCTTCAGTAATACTATCTTGTATCCTTTGAGCCAGCCTCTCAGCTTGTCTAGATTGGATTGGGTTGACAAGTGGCATGTTGATAAGGTCAAGACCTTCATAAGAGTTCAAGGTCTGAAAGTTTAAGACTTCTTTTTGCCTTTGAACTCTTTGAAGAATGAGGGCTCTTCTGTTGACATCATACATCCACCCTATAATGTAGTTGGAAGTTCCTTGAGGTGGAGATGACACTACCCTTGGTATCCCTTCCTCAAAAGGACTCTAAATGAAGGAGTCTATAGAGTACACATCAATGCGAACTTGAGGAAGTTGTGAGTATGGATAGTTGCAAGTGAGGTGGTAAGTACCTCAATATCCATATTCTGTAAGGAACTCCCAGGTTCTGTGTCTGTGGTGACTTTCTCCCCCTTTTCGGTAGCATCACCCACTTGCATAGGTGAGCTAGAGGATAGATAAACCATATTCACAGGTTCTTGTATTCCTGGTTGAGCTCTTCTTAAAGGTCTCGCAACTTGTTTTTCCTTAAGATAAGATATCTCAAGTTGCTGATTATTGACCCTATTGTGCAAGGTAGTTACCTTAGATTCAACGTGACTAACCTTGAAGACTAAATAGGTGCATGTTTGTGTTAGTTTTTACACCTTTCGTCTTAGATTCCCCTCATCTTTATTAGAAGAATCATTAGGGGATGAGATAATTGGACCAAAGTCTTCTCTCTCACCACCAGCTTAGAGTTATTGGCTTGTTGTTTTCCTCTGCTTAACGAAAACTTTAGTTGAAGTGTCAGTGGACTAAGATGCTATGGTTGAGGTCTTAATTATGTAATCACTTGCTGAAGTGAGAGCCTCTTCCATATGGATATCCTAAACAGGTTTAGAAGTATCAACCTCAGTGATAGG
The DNA here is from genome assembly GCA_025506515.1 of Flaveria trinervia. Taxonomy (NCBI): domain Eukaryota; kingdom Viridiplantae; phylum Streptophyta; class Magnoliopsida; order Asterales; family Asteraceae; genus Flaveria; species Flaveria trinervia. The sequence continues at coordinate 45,454,635 of CM046451.1, forward strand.
TGACTGATGTAGGCTGGACATAGGTGAGTCAAGAGCAGTCATCTTTCTTTGAGTAAGGGAGGAATAGAGAGACTCATGATATACACTGAAACCTAATTCTTCATCATCATAGAAGTCAAGTTATGGAATTGGTTAGTTGAGGATGGTAGCTATCCCATGAGGTTGTTCATCTGAGTGTAAAGACTTAAAATGAAGGCTTAAGGCTGTTGGGCTTGTGAGCTCATCAGTCTGAGCATAAGGAACGTCGGGACTCATAGTAGAAGGTGTGGGAGTGGTTTCCTCCTCAAGAGATGTAGGAGCTCTAGATTCCACTTCTTCGTGTCTGGGTAGAGATATGGGGGCCAACAGAGACTGAATAACTTGTGTAGGGGTTCGTTTGGATCTTCTTTGGTAAGTGAGGGTGATTTTTGGTTGTTTTGGTGGTTGAGATGTTGAAGGTTAGGGTTCAACACTGGCTTGTGTTTCCAGGTTGTCACCTTGAGCAATGAGCTCTAACATTTTTAGGACAAGGGCAGTTTCTACCCCAGAGAAGCCAACAGTTGCCTTCTTCAAGATTTTAAAGTTGTTAGGCTTCATCTGTCCTAGTTTAAGAATATTATCTATTTCCCTCAACTGTGAGCCCAGTTCATAATTGAAAATGTGTTAAACATATCTAGGAAACATATAATATTAAGGAGTCTAAGTTTGCAAGCAGGTTTTTATAGACAAAATGAGAATACCTAAACTTGACCCCCTGAATCATCCCATGCACTATGACGGAGAGATCTTTAGGAATCTGGTCCCAACCCCCATGCTTATTGGATAAGCTATGGATGACCACATGGAGTAGGTACTTCCATTAGGATGAGACCTTCCTTTTCTTGAAGGTCTTTACAGAGAAATCCCCCTCATAGCCCATCTGCTGGAAGGACTTGTTAACAGCTTCTTTAGGAAAGGACATCTCACCTTCTTCATCATCCAGCTGAAGATGAGTATTTATGATGGCTAGAGTGATCAGAAATCAAGCAAATGATCCTCATAAAGAACAGGATCGATAGTAAGGGAGGTGGAGTAGATTGACAAAGCCAAGAATTAGCAAACCTCTGAGAAGTGTGGATCTTTCTTAGAGTTTAATAGGGCAATGTAATTGTGCTGCCTGTGTAACTACATGGAAAAATCAAGGTCATTTCTTCTATTAAGGTTGGCCATTTAGGAAAGCTTAATGGTGAAGAAAGGAAAGAATGAAGGTGGTTGTAGAGAGAATGTTGGGGATTTAGGTTTGGAGGAAAGATGAAGATAATACAAAGAGGGGGAAACCGTTGGGTTTATATGAACAAGATTTAAGATAAAGTTAATGAAAAAGGATAAACTTTGAAATCCAAATGTCGGTCCCACCTCTAAAAAAGTAGTTTCCTTTTTGCTCAAAAAGTAGTTTTCCTAGAATTCGAAAATCTTGCGAAGGTAAATTGTCTTTGGAAGTTTTAATGAAAAAGGATCCAAAGCCAAAATAACTTCGGAAGAATTTCTTGAGAGTTTTTGAAAATATTGCTTCGGAAGAAAAATTATGACTTAAAAGTTTTATTCATTTTAAAATAAAGTTTCCAAGAGTTAATTTGTTTCGGAAGAAAATTGTCTTTGAAAACATGTAGGTGCCTAAGAGAAAATTTTAAGCTTCGGAAGAGATTTCAGACATTTCTTCTGAAGACAATTTACTTAGGCAGTTATTTGTTTTGATGACATAAGTTGCTTCTCAAGATAAAACTATATCTTCTCAAGGAAAAAGACCAAGATTTTCAAAAATTCTAAGGGAAGTTCTTCTAAAAATATTTTTATCCAAAGAAAACAAGTGCTTATAAAGGTGATAGAATAGACAACTTAGGACATATGTTTTAGAAATAATATGATTATGTTTTAAGAAATACTACTCAAAGTTAGTCATCCTAATAGCTGATATATGATACTTGAATCTTTGTTCATGAAAAGCTTGATACCTGATATTGATGTGCTTTGTCCTTGAGTGCTGCACATGATTATCTATGATTGAGATATCACTGTTGTTGTGTATATGGATGGGAGTCTCCTTGAAGTTTAATCCATAGTCAAGCATCTGATTTTGAATCCAAAGAACTTACGTACAACAACTTGTAGTAGCAATATATTCAGCATCAGCAGTTGATGCATAGACACAGGATTGTTTCTTGCATTGCCATGAGACAACCCTTCCACCAGGAAGTAACATCCCCAAATGTAGACTTTGCAGTCATATTGCAGCCACCATAATCACTATTTGTATATGCATACAGATTGAAGTCAGAGTTCTTAGGATATCAAAGGCCAAGTGTTAAGGAACCTTTGAGGTATCTTAGAATTCTTTTGGCAGTGATAAGATGTGACATCTTGGGGTTGGCTTGATATCTTGCACGAATACATATGGCAAACATGGTATTAGGCCTGCTAGCTGTAAGACACTTGAGAGACCCAATCATAGCCCTTTATAGGTGTTCATCCACACACTCTCCCTCAAGATCAGGTCCAAGGGAGTGGTTTCTTGCTATGGGTGTCTTAGCAATCTTACAATCAATCATGTTGAATCTCTTGAGTATGTCCGGAACATAATTTGACTAACTTATGAAGATGTCATCTACAACTTGCTTCACTTGAATTCCCAGAAAGAAATTGAGTTCCCCCATGGCACTCATTTCAATTTCTCATTCATCGGCTTCTTAAAGTCTTTGTAGAGCCTTAGATTAGTTGAACCAAAGATGATGTTATCTACATATATACTTGAACTAGCATTAAGTCATTTCCCTATCCTTTGATGAAGAGAGTTTCGTCTATAGTACCCCTTCTGTATCCATGCTTGTAGAGATACTGAGATAGAGTCTCATACCACTTCCTTGGTGCCTGCTCCAGCCCACTTGCAGACATAATCAGGATAATTAGGATCTGCAAAACCAGGTGGATATTTGACATACGCCTCTTCATCAATCTCACCATAGAGAAAAGCACACTTTAAATCAAGTTGATAGACCTTGAATTTTTTGGATGCAACAAAACCTAGGAATATCATGACAACTTCCAGTCTTGCTACAGGAGCAAAGACATCAGTGTAGTCAATTCCATCTTCTTGTGTGTAGCCTTGAACAACTAGTCTAGCTTTATTCTTGATGAAAATTCCTCTATCATCTTTCCTATTCCTAAACACCCATTTGGTTCCTATAGTAGTCTTCCCATGAGGAAGAGGACATAGGTTCCAAACCTTTTGCCTTTTGAATTGAAGCAGCTCCTCTTGCATATTCTTAACTCAACTTCCATCCTTTAGACCCTCATCAGTCTTCTTGGGCTCTATCTAAGATGAGAAGAAAGAATGAAGAAAAACATTTGCTTCATGGGTTTGTCCTCTTGTTCTTACCCCTGTGTCAACATTTCCAATGATGTTTGTGGTGGGATGAAACTTCTAGATCCTTAGTTGAGGGATCACAACAAGTTGCTGAGAGAGATCTAAATTAGAGAAATTTAGATCTGGCATTGATGTTTCTCCTACCATATCAACACACTTATCAAGAGAGACTTAATCCAAAGAGTGTGTGACATCATTGATATTGTCTTCTATGGAGTGGTTGTCAGCATCAAGAAATTTTGGACACTATCACCACCACCATTTTCTTCTACAGTTGAAGGAATCTCAGATGTAATAGTAGAATTTGTCATTATTGTGTTGATAGAAATCTCATTTGCAGAGTTAGTTACAACTAGAAATGAAGATGTGTAGCTTGAAGGTCTTCTTAACTCAAATCTTGGATCAGGATCACCTATAGGTACTATGTCTGTAGATCCTGAAACATGCTCACAAGATTTGTTAAAACCATTGGTAACTAAATCAAGATCAAACAACCAATCTGGACCAGCACCTTTCAAACTAGGAGTGTGCTCATTTAAAGTAATATTGGCTGACTCTTTAACTACTCTAGTTCTAAGATTGTATACTCTATAAGCCTTAGCTTGGGAAGAGTATCTAATGAAGTGTCCATCCTCTGATTTCTCAGCAAACTTGGCAATTTTATCTTTGGTATTCAAGATGTTGTAAGGATATTCAAATGACTTAGGAAAACCAATGAAAGGTTCCCACTTGTGAAAAAGTTCATAAGGAGTCTTACCATGAGTCTTAACCACTAAACTCTATTTTACATAGTGCAGGCAGTGTTGACTACCTCAGCCCACAAGGTGATAGGTAGTTAGAGTCAGAAAACATAGTTATTGCAGCTTCAATAAGTGTCATGTTTCTCCTCTCAGCAATACCATTTTGCTGAGGAGTCCTGGGAGCACTATATTGTCTTGTAATACCCTTTTCATCATAAAATCTATCAAGGATTTGGTTCTTGAATTTAGTTCCTTGATCACATCTTATGGTTTTGACGTTGTGATCATATTGATTCTCAATCTTTAAGATGAAATTATTTAGAAGCTCAAGAGTCTCATCCTTAGTTCTAAGGAAGAAGACCCAAGTGAATCTTGTAAAGTCATTTTTGATCACTAAATAGTAAGATTCCCTTCCTAGACTCATTACACTGGTGGGACCAAAGAGATCCATATGTAACAAGTGTAGGGGAGCAGTGATGGAGTTTCTTTCCTTTGGTTTGTAAGATACCTTGTGTTGTTTCCCTTTCAGGCATGCCATACAATGGTCATCACTTGTAAACTCTTTCTTTGGCATTCTAGTTACCAAATCATTCTTAATAAATTTGTTCATGTTTTTAAAGTTTACATGGCACATTCTTTTATGCCAAAGGAAAGACTCATCACTATGTGCTTTAGATAGAAAGCATAAAACTTCTCCCGAGGGAGATGTTTTTGACAAATCCATCTTGTACATGTTCCCTCCCCTAGGGGCTCTATGCAGGATATGTTCATGAGGAATGACCACCCCAGGGTTGAGAACAATGCACTCATGCTCAGTATAGAGCATGTTATGACTCTGATCACAAAATTGAGATACACTCAAAAGATTGTATCCAAGCTCCTTTATAAAGCTTACCTTCTTAATGCTGAGCTTACCATTTGTGACCTTGCCTCTTCCAGAAATATAACCACCTTCATCTCCTCCAAAAGCAACTAGCCATCCATCAATTCTTTCAAAAATTTGGAGTAGTGACCTACTGCCTGTCATGTGCGTGGAGTAGCCACTATCATTGATCTAAGCATTTTTGTTTGTATTGAGCTCTTCCTATACAAAGAAAATGATTAGTTACATTTGGAAACCCAAGCCTTATTGGTCTTGGGCTCATCGAAAGAAGTAGAAGGTAATGAAACAGTAATAGATCCTATAGTTGTGATTTGATGATTTATTTTTGTTGTTGATGGAGAACTCTCAGTCATTTGGTCTTTCTTTATCTTCCACACCACCTTTGGAAGTTTGGACTTGACCTTCTATACTTTGAAAGCTTTTATGGCTCTGAAAGTTTTTATGACTAGACCTTCGGAAGATTCTGCTAGCACTGCGGCAAACTTCAGTGCTTCAGAAGTATTCATTTCTTCTGAGACCAAATTTTCTTTGAAGGTAATTTTCCACTTGCCTTCTTCTTCACTTTGGAGCTTCCAAAAGAAACAAATTTTCCTTCTGAAGCTTTCTTCTTCCTCTCCAGACTCTTAGAAGTTTCTTTCTTTGTGATGTGGAGAGTACTCTGTGGAATGTAGACACAATCTTTAGCAAGATAAGAGGTACTCCCACATAGAACATAATCCATTTCTTCCTTCTAGGAGTATTCTTTAGAGAATAAGGCTGAACTTGATCACTTTCAAACTCCATCTTTATCTTCTCAGATGATGTATAAATTCTTGTGGGGTTAGAACTATCTTTGGAGCTTGATGGTTCATGTTGTACAATAGTGGTGCATAACTTATCAGCCTTCTTCATGATGATAGGATGACTTGGACATGAACAAGAACTCTTGTTGTTTGAGTTCAAGTTTGTGTCCTCAGTTTTAACCACTTCAAATCTAATAGAAACAAATACTTGATCTCTTGAGCTTTCCTTGCTTTTCTTTTGCTCTTTTTGATCATGTTCTTCCTCTTGGACTTGGTCATCATAATAGCTTTACTCTCCTCATAGGGATGATGAACATTCTTAGAATGCTCATCTTCACTCCTTTCAGAGTCATTCTTTATCATCTCCTCTTCATCTTCTTCGCTCAAAGGATCTATGAGTGGAAGCTCATCTTCACAAGTTTCACACCTAGGAGATCTTACAGAAAAGATTGTGTGTGGAGGAGCTATCTCATGAGATCCTAATCCCTGTTTATTCTGATAACACACTTTTGCATGCAAGGACAAGGATATCATGTTCTTGAAGGTCTCTTCTTTAAGAACACACTAGTCTGCCCTTGCTTTGCTGATCACAAGCTCAGCATGACATTCAGTCAAATTAGTTATGAGATCCTTGATTTGAGTCCTATAATTTGTGTGCTCATGTTTAAGAACTAACATGGTTTTCTCTAAGCTCTTTATCTTTAACTTATAATCATTTTCAGTCTTTTTAAAATTAGATTTTAAGATGTTCAAGGACTCAAGATCAAATCTCATCTCTAAGTTGTAGGACCTGTATCTATTAACTTTAGCAATACACAGGAGTGCAAACATGTTCCAATACCTTGATTTATCATGGTTGGCCATGAGTGCTTGATTTAGAAATGCATCTTTCACTTGAAATCTCCGGTCAAAGCCTCCTTTTCAACAGCAACTGCAACTTGCTACTTTTGCTTCTCATTCTAGGGAGCTTTCTCAATGTAGTCTGGTCCGGATAAAGTCTGGCCACCATTTGCTCTTGGTGCCTTGCACTCTCTAGCAAAGTGTCCCATCTTGTTCCAGTTGTAACACTCTACCTTGCTTATATCCAGCCCAAACTTTCCACTCGCTGCATTGCTAGGAAACTTCCTTCTTGTGCTTTTGTAGAACTTCTTGGATTTGTGAGTGAGAAAGTTTCCTGAGGATTCATCAATAGAGACATCTGCTGAACTATATTTATATACTCAAGATCATCTGGATGGATACAGTCCAAGTCTTCAAGAGTGAAGAGAAAGTTTCCTGTGGATTCATTAATAAATAAAGGCATGAGAAGAACTTGTCTTCTGGAAGGGATTTCCTTTAGTGTAGTTTTCTCTTGGAGTCTCTTCGAAGGTGATGAATGGACCCTTTTGTGAGCTTTCAGGGTAGCATATAAGATGATCTGGAGGTTTTATGCTATCCCTTTCAGTCACAAGAAGGGCTGAACCCATTTGATTTCTAGAGTTACGAGATGAATTTTGCATGTTCATATCCATCTGGTATCCATTGAGAATATCATACAACTTTTTCAGAGTAAGAGTGTTAAGGTTCTTATTCCTCTTGATAACAACAAAATAATGTGTCCCTGTTTTCAAGAGTTACTCCAACATACATTAGAGTGTCCATAATCTCAACATACCTAAAGTATTGTTGAGTCATGGTCTCACCTACTTTAAAGGCAAAGTTTTCAAACTACTACTTGAGGAGATATTTCTTGTTCTCATTGGCTTCAGTTGAACCCAAATGTTGCTTCCCATAGTTGCTTTGCAGTCTTGCACTTCTTAAAGCCTATGTAGATTAAGTTTAGAAGAGCAGTTTGAAAGGCTATCATGGCTTTTTGTTCAATCTCTATTCTCTTCCTGTCTTTATCAGAGAAGTCAGCCACAGCCTTAGGAATCATAACACCACTAGTAGTAGATGGGGTACTTGGTATGTAAGGTCCTTCAACAATAGAGTCCCACATCCTGGAGTCTTGAGAGTTGATAAAGCCTTCCATTCTTTGACACCAAGTATCAAAGTCTTCATGAGTGATCAGTGGAGACTTTGTCATAGTTCCAGTTTCCATGTCAGCTTTAGAGATAGCTACCATTTGAGATGTTAAGTATTTTTTGTGTGTACGGGATCTTAAGATGGTGAGATCTTATATCAAGAGCCTGGAATGCTCTTATACCAAATGCATGACCGTTAGATGGGTGCAATGCTCTTATACAACACAACAACACAAGAAAAGATAATTCAACAACACTTAAAGATTCAAATGGGGAACTAAAAAACAAGTAAATATGAGAGCTAAGAAACACAATTAATAAAGAGACAGAACAAGAAAAGAACCACACAAGTGTTTGGTTTTCAAGGATGATGTATATTTCTCTCTAGTTCCTTACAAGTGTTTACAAAGCAATGATAATAAGATACAAGGACTAGAAATACTTATACTACATCCTACAGCAAGCCATACTTTGAAGGCCAGTTGGATACATGATCAAGAAAACAACAAAATCAATGAAGAGTCAAAAGGCAGTTTGCTTTTTCACTAGTGACTATGACATGCCATAGCTCACATCCTACTATATTACAAAAATGATAAAAGTACTTAAAGTAGAAAGTACAGACTCAAGGCCTCAATGTATAGTTACCAAAAGCATGGACTTTTTCACCAACTTATGTAAAGTTGGTGTCTAATCAGAGTGGCAGTGGAAAGGTGGTCCATCTTTATGGTAAGGTACATCAGATAATAGCATGTGTTTAAAAGTCTTTGGAAAAATCTGTCTTCAAGAGTTGGCTTTGGAAGAGTTTGTCTTTGAAGCTTCAGAAGACTTCATGTTTGGCTTCAGAAGATATTGTTCTTGGGTTCAGAATATTTCACACCTAGAACGTTTTTTAAGAAAGAGTGTGAACTTCCGAAGCATTCTACTTCAGTACACTTGTGCATGCATGCAGGAGAAACTTTGGATATTTTAGGTTGCATCTGCCTTATATGAAACCTTACACCATGCTTCTGTGTGAGGTACATGTTGGGTAATGAAACAAACCAAAACACGATAAATATCACTTACATTAAAATATTAACCAGGTATGAGTCTAAGAGGACAAGCATACCTTCAATCAATAAGTTCTTAAACATGTCCATTTTACTACAAAAGAATAAATATGTGTAATGTAAGATTGATATGATCCCAACAAAAGGTATACTTTCTCTTCATGGTTAAATCAGAAAACAAAGACATCAAAAATATTTCATATTCAGAAGTTTGAAGTCTTTAAAGTTTTCTATCTAGGTATGGATATAAAACTTAGGGGGAGTAATTTAAAAGTTTGATCAGTTTGTATAGATATTTACATTCTTAAAACTTATAAAACAAATCAAAAAAGAATCTGTCTGTGTTGGTGTAGAAGTAATACTATTATATTACAGCTTATGCGGATTGATGAAAGCATAAGAAGTCCAAGATCAGTCAAACAATAGGAAACTTGTATCTCTTCTCATAACAACTCAATCCAAGCACGAATTGACAACCCAAGAACATTGAAGAACTTCATAAGACACAAGTCAATCAAAGACAGTTCTTCATACAAGAAATAAAAATAAAAGAGGAAGAAATAATTTCTTTGCAAAAACATTAAGTTTTGATTCAAGTTCAAAATTTAATGCGGTTAAGTGCATTGGTTAACGCAGGCGGTGCTAACCCTTTCATATAACGAATGCGGGTAACTATTTATGTCATTTATAACAAAGTGAAACTAATGCGGACAAGACAACTCTACCACATTTGTGTCAAAGAAGTATACATAAAAATTTTGAAGTGTTAAAAATCTATGCAGACAAATGTGTTCTACCACATTTGTTTATGTGGTAAACTTTTGTAATGCCACATTTCTTTTTACTCATCCACATTTCTAGTATATGGTTTACATCCACACTTTTCATCTGTATCAAAATGAATAAACAAAGTGCTTAATCTCTTCTGTCATGAACGTTAATAAATGCGGACATCTTCATTTGTCTGCCATATTTGTTGAAATAAATATGGATAAAGGAATTTTACACTACCACATTTGTTACAGTGAACAAATGCTAACTAACTTTGTTCAGCCGCACTTGTAACAGTAAACAAATGCTGACTAACTTTGTTTAGCCGCATTTGTAACAGTAAACAAATGTTGACTAACTTTGTTCAACTGCATTTGCTACAGTGAACAAATGTTGTTAAGTTTTTACTCTTCCATATTTGTAACAGTACACAAATGCTGATGAACAAAATCCTTCCGCATTTGCTATAGAGATTTTAACAATTGACAACATTTGTCGTGAAACTTGTAATTTTTGTAAAGGACATTAATTACTATTTAAAGCCATTTCAAAAGGTCATTTAATACTTTTAGAATTTGAGAGACTTTATAATGCGACGAGCGAATTTCACTGTTCTTCACCAATCATAATCACCATCATCAAACTAGTGTTCTACCTTCATTCTATCTTATTTGTTCTCTGTTTTGATTCACTACAACTGTAGTATCGAACAGAAGGTGATAATCTTCGAAATTTAAGACCGAAAATGTTAGACTTTTGAACCTGTGATGAACTTAAAACCCTTGGTCAAAAATGGATACTTAAATCATGCTTGGATTAAGAAAGATGATGATTTTCAACTGCAATGAACAAGTTAACTAAGAAGATAACAACAAACAAGTGATTTTCAAAACCTTTTTCATTATATGAACACAGCACAACAAAAGAGTGAAAATGTGAAATCAAATCTTGATTCTAAGAGTTAAAAGAGGTTAAGAACAACAAATATGATCACTCCAAACATGAAAAACAAAATAACACTGATTATTGAGGATAACATCAAGTATAGGCTTGATTCCAATGGAATAGTACCTACAAACATTCAAGTTTGACCATAAAAAGTCAAACTAAGAATTTTCACTTGGTGCATGCTTTACTATCTATTTAGTATTATTCATTCTTCTAATTCATATGCCTCTAATGCCGGATACATCGTAAATCTCACTTGAGGTAAGCTCCATAATGACAGTGGTTATCTTGACCCTTATGTACCCGAGGCAAAAGCTATGATCAAATTTATATCGACTACTAGAGTTGCTCATGCAATTACAGTTAGATCAATTATTTATGAGAGATTCATAAGGTTTCGGAGTACTGCTAAGGTGACAGAGATAGATGGTGTAAGAACTCTGTCTGAATGAATCTTTGATGATCATACATTGGCAATTACTGAACAAACTATGTGATAGTGTCTGTAGTTTGGTGATGATGCCAACACTCCCTTAGAGCTTGAAGATGATGATATTACTACTTCACCAACATTGGATATAAAGGAGGATATGAAGGCAAGTAGATTGTAAAGGGGTTAGTTGACTTACAATGGAGGTTCCTCATTCATCTCTACCAACATTATCTTTCAAAGAAAAATACTAGATGGAATGATATTCCAGTGACTACCTCATCTGCTACATGTGCTTTATACACTAACAGGCCATTCAACATGTATGCTTATGCGTTTGATGGTCTGGTATCAAACATTCAGGAAGGGAGAAGACATATGTTCATGATGTATCCAAGATTCTTTCAATGCCTCATCAATGAAGCTCTCCCCAATATTGTACCAGAACGACCTATGCTGGATATTCTTCATTATAATGCCAAGTCTTACAAGTACATCAAGAAGAGAGATCCTAGGAACTTTTATAGTGGAACCTTCTTTCCCTTGTTGCTCTGGATGCTTCAGCGAGTTAATCCATAAGAACAAGCAAATGAACAAGTGGCTCCGATTGATGAGCTTGATGAAGAAGAAGAACAAGTTGTTCATGATCAACAAATTGTTGATGAGCAAGCTGATGAAAGGGATGAAGGACAAAAGTTAGTGTCACCCTAAGTCGATGTAGGTGGTGATCTTCACACTAGGCCTTATGTTTGTAAAGTTGATATAACCTCACCTTTTATGCCCACACCAATACCATCACCATAAAGATCACCAATCCCATCACCATAATCACAACCCATCATCTCTCCACATATATCACCCATACACTCACCTTATATTTCACCAATCCATCACTCACCTATATCTCATGTTTAATCATCTCCACTACTACTAAGCCTGTTGAGTGTGGTGATTCTACCAACTCTTCAGTGGAATCCAAATCATCATCGGATGACGAGGATCATCAAAGACAGATGCATGTTAGGCATGTTACTTCTAAGGCTATTCCATCTGAAAGTTATACTAAATCAGGAGTAAATTGGCCTAATGAAAAAGATGAGATGCTCTCAAAACTATTGCAGAAAGTAGCCAAGATAGAAAGACTGCTAAATAGAATATCTAGTATCATTAAAGATAGACTTCTGGAATTGGACGAAAAAGAGAAGGATTTAATAGATTTGAAAGAAAAGTATGAGGTTGAGAAGAAAGAGAAAGAGAAGGAGATAGAAAGTTTCAAGGCTGCTCTCCTACATTCAAAGGATGAAGTAAGTGGTCATGTTAACACTATAGCCATCCAAACTATTGCTTTGGAAGAACAAGAAGGAATGATTGAAGAACAAGCTAATATCATCATGGACTTGCAGAAACTAATAGAATCTCTAAACAAGAGAGTCTCTAAGTTAGAGCTGCTTGTCATGATTAAAAGAGAAGTTGAAATGGAGAAAGATGATAAGGGAGAGAAAATAGAAGAGAAAAGGAAAAGAGAAAGTGATAAAGATGACAGTGATGAAGGTTCATCAAGGGAGAGTGGTGATAACTCCCCTCCTGCCAAAAAGATGAAATTCATTAAGTCTGAGAAAGAGATAGAAACTGGTGAAACAAAACATGATGAACCTAGTCCGAAATGGTGATCTACAAAAGCAAACAAGAAGAAACTCACACTAAAGAGACTGAATTCAGTGACATGATAAATGCTCTCCATAGCTTTACTCATGAAGACTTAATTATTGATGATGTATTTTGGGAATTCATTGGAGATCATAGACAAGCAATAGAGCCAATTGTGATTATTCCTTAATCTCCTGTCCCACTTGTGATGGAATTGAGTCTTCAAACTGTATTTTTTGTGTCTCTCACTGATGAGCAAAAGGAGTTGATTAAAAAGTAACGTGAAAAGCAACAAAAGAAAGAAGAATCAGCAATTGTTCCTGATGAAACTAGAAAAGTCAATGGCTGAAAAAGTGCCACAAGATGCTGAAATGGCTGAATCCTCTTCTGATCCAAGAATGCAAACCTATACCAGAAGGAGGAAATACTTATCTGAAAAGGCAAAGGGTAAAAACCAATGGTAGAGGAAGAACCTCTCAAGAAAAAGAAAAAAGATGACCCCAAAAGCATTGCATCAATTGCTAAATTCTTAGAAGAACATGAAAAAGCAAAAGCCCAACTAAAAAAGAAGATTGAATTCATTAACCTTCAAGAAGAAAAGATAAAGGGTGGCTATGTTGCTAATGAACCAATAGCTCATGAAATCCCTATGACGAAGGAGTCATCAGTTCAGGAGACGGTAGAGAAAGCTCAATCTAATGATCTGATGGTGAAAGCAATGTTTTTGATCAACCATGGGTTTGAGCCTGATGAGGTATTCGAGTTGACCTATGAGGGAATGAATGCAGAACAAGAAAAGTTAAACAGACTGTTGGACCCTACATATGAGACTGAGTATGAATAGACTCTTTCTCCTAAAGCTCTAGTGGTCAAATCATTTTCAAAGACAAAGCAGACTTCCACTCCTCAACCACTGTATCCTGATCCCTATAGTATGACTAAGAGGGAAATGAAGGACTATCTGTCAAGTCAAGGATTCACAAACAGAAAACTAGGCAACATGAAGACAAACTCTCTAAGGACTTTTATCCTTAGATTGATTAATGAAAAGAAGGAAAGACTAAAGAAAATAGAAGAAGATATTATCAATAAAAAGCCAAGAACTAGAGTCTCAACACAAGACATACAGCTCACCCATGGAGATCATGACTCTTTGGCTCCTGTTTAGCACAAATATTCTAAGTTGTTTGTAGAGCATTCACAGTTGAAACTTCAAGAAGGGCTCACCACTGCATAGATGATTAGAGGTGTGTCTACTCCCCAGGGCAATACTGATTAGAAGATTATTGCCAGGAAGTATGATAGTGACTACAACATGTTCGTGGTTAAAAGGATTTGAGGATTATTTCAATTCCTTACAGAGTACTCTACTCTAGTGAACTCCGTGGAAATCCATGATCTGAAAGAACTAGCCAATCTAGATTGATTAATCAGAAGGCTATGTTTAGGGCTTATGAGTTTGAAGATATTCTAAGGATGTTTAAAAGAACAGACAATTTCATATCCCTCAAGGCTATTTGCATGAGGAAAAATAGATCCTTTGTTACCCTTCTAGAAAAGAAAAGAACACAACCAGCTGAAGAAGTGGTGTTCCCTGAGCTCAAGATGAAACCAACAAAATCTTTAAAAAGAAAGATGGTGGCTAGAACTCATTCCTCCAAACAATTCTCAAATGTCTATTATGATGAAAAGACATATGAATTGGTGATTGAAAGAATATGGGAACGAAAAGAAGGTGCTAATATTAGATTATTTAGTTCATATGAAGTGAGATTGCTAGATGAATCTTATATTGAATACATATACACAAGGCACTTCAGAGAGATCACCAATAAGCTGGGAGAAGCAGACGTGCACTTCTTCTTAAAGCACATTAAGATTTCGAAGATGGTATATGATAGAATCATTACTAAGAGAAAAGAAGGGAAAAAGAAGAAGACTCCTCTGCAGTTAGAAAATATTATGAAGTTGGAGGTGGATGTGGATGGATGTTTACTAATTCACAAGGATGGGTTATTGTTAGGATCAGTGATCTACGTTTGATTAATTAGAGAGTATAGCAGCGGAATTCTAATCAATGAATTAGCCAATTCACAAGAACGAAAAGATATTCAATGAAGAACAAAAACGGTTATAAATAAAGAGAATTCTGCAAATATATTTCATTCACTATTCGCTTTCGTGGTAACGGAATGTCACAATTACAATTAGGTCGACACCTCTTATATAAGAGATGTGACGTCTGCTGAGGTCACTTGATAGTGACATCTAACAGAATTATTCCAACTGAAACACAACTACTAAAGATGTCAAAACAGCTGACATCTTCTTACAAAAATACTAAGTGTTATCAGTTACTATAAGTACTGAAAAACATAAAACTACTCATACTACAACGACTGAAGAACAAGCTCTTCAGTCGTTTTACAAAACTACTGAAAGTAAAAACATAAAAATACTGATATCACAACTACTGAAGAAGTACTCTTCAGCTATTGTGACAAACTACTGAAACTTCAGTACTTGTTCTTCAGACTTGAACTTCAGACGTTTCATCAGCTGATGACTTCAGTAGATATCATCAGCTGATGTCTTCAGTCTTTGTGTTCAGACTTTGTACACCAGTTGTTGATCTTCAGCACTTGTAGACTCTTCAGCTGTTGTACTTCAGTACTTTGGTCTTCAGCTTCAGTACTTGTGTTCTTCAGCTGTTCAGCTTCAGCACTTGTGTTCTTCAGCTGTTGAACTTTAGCACTTTAGTCTTCAGCTGTTGAAGTCTTCAACACTTGATCTTCAGCTGTTGGAGTTTTCAGCACTTGTCGAACTGCTGATGAAGCCTTCAGCAGTTGTTGTGATATCATGTGGGACTTAGAGGTTTTCTGATCTTGGCTCATTGGTTCTTTTGGTCCAACAAACTCCCCCTGAACCAATGCAGCCAAAACCTCTAATTGATTTATTTTCCCACTTATTGTTGGCAAAATGGTTGGTCTTTTTCCTTCTTGATCAGTAGAGAAAATGACCCATATAAGCTTTGGCCTGGGAAGAAATCTCAGAGATCTGTTTGGCAATGTATGAATGGGAACTCTGTTTTGGGGAACTGGACACAGAGTTGTTATCCCATTCATGAGATTACTTCCCCATTATGAGTCTGTATGACTCTCAAACATAGGCCTCAAGGAGAACAACTTGTTCCTCCTTGGAGAGTTCTTCTACTCCTCCTTCAAAGAAGAACTATGGACCATAGTACTCAGATAAGTACTTCACAGTCCTGCCATTTTTCAACTCCACAGTAGTTACCTCCCTGTAGACAAATTCATCAGGATGAGTGCCCTTAAGGAGTAACTGGAGCTCATTCTTCTTAATGTCTTCAAGTTTCTTATATAATAACCCCTTTTTGATCATCTTGTTTTCCAGTAAGGCTTGAGGGATCATTTTTGATTGATGAGCCTTCTTGAATTCATCAATTATTTCCCATGGTGAGACTACAATGGCCAACATGATTGTAGAGTCTATTGTTTTTCTAACCTGGCCATTGTATCTGTGTGGAATATATCTTTTGTGGATTCTAGAACTCACCTTGGGGTCTGGCCATACTCTCACTCTCTCCTTCTGGTACTGAAATGTGTGTCTGAGAGTTTACAACCTCTGAGCATGCCCTTTCATGGCTTGTATAGATGATGACTGAGGAAATTCCTTGTCAACCATCTTCAGTAGTTGCTCATCGTGCTGCTTCTACTATTCTTCATCTTCTATCTTGACTCTAACCATTTCCCTTTGAGAGTCAGGTGTGATCATGGGTTGACTCCTGGGTTCTGGTAGCCTTAGAACAACAGAGAGTGGCAGACTATCATCTTCATCCTCTTCTTCTTCATCTTCTTCTATCCTCAGCACCCTTCTCCTCCTTCTAGGTGCATCACTGGATGATGGTTGGGTTGGTAAAGGAATTGGTTTTGAAGATTGAGGATGTTTGGATTTGGGCTTTGAGATTGGTTTGGAGATTTGAGGGGTAGGCTGTTTTTGAGTGGGTGATAGGGAAGGTTGTTCAAGCATTTTGGTTGTGAGTTTGGCCTTTGTAAGTCTTGCCATTTCAAACCTTTTTCCAGCCCCAGCCTCATCAAGTGCCTCAATGATAATCCCCTTATGAAATTGCTCAGACAAACAGATTCTGGTGGCTATAGCCAGAATACTGTCTCTGGTCCATGAACGAATCTCCATCAAAGATCTTCCTAAGTATTTGGCAATGAATCGAATCATGATCTCCAATCTCTCTTTCTCCAGTACATCATACCTAGCCCATCTGGTTTGAATTTCCTCCACTTCCAACTTCCCGATCTCACTGTCTAATGTGGCTGTATCAAAGCCTTGCTTGAAAAGTTGCTCAATAATTTTGTCCATGGATCGGCTGTGTGTGTCATCTGCATCTTTTACCAGCTCTTCCAAGGATTTTTCTTCAGCATTAGCTTGATCACCAGCACTTTTCTTTCTTTTGTAAGTGATCAGTTGTTGTTGCTTTTCTTTTTCCAACTCCTGGGTTTTCTTTTGTGCCTTCTCATCCTCAGTTCTTTTCTCTTCTTTTCTTTCACTGCAGTACTCTCCCCCTTTTTGGATGCATTTGTGACAGGGGTTTGTACCGCAGAAAGTTGCTTGTGCACAACATCATCAATGAGTGGTTGTAGAGTTGAGGAAATCCTCTCATCAATGGCTTTATAAACAATTTCATTGATGATGGGAGTGATGAGAGATAGGGATTGTTGGAATACAGCAACCATCTGCTCTGGGGGGTTCTGTCCCGGAGAGATAGTGCCAAAAGCAGAAGCTGGAGGCTCAGTGAAGTGAGAGGGTAAAGTGTTTAGGGAACCTTCAAAGGAAGGTGCCATCTGTGGGTTGGTGGGGGGCAGATGGACTTACATCCTGAGACTTCTTGGTAAGCAGTTCTTGTCGTCTGCTGACCTCAGCCTCCAGGATGGTGTTGTGGGATAGAACGTCATAGAAAAAGCCCACGTCATCATCAGCAGAAGCTGAATCACCTGACCTCCTGCTTGTAGCAGGATTTACATGCACTGGGTGTAGACCAGTTTTAGCATGTGCCCCTTTTTCTTGGAACTGGGGACTTCCAGCCTCAGGACTATGTCCTTCATCAGCTGTTGCCTCTAGTGAGGTCTTAGCAATGTTATGGTTGGACTTTGGGGGTGGTTGCATGGGGAGATGGGGTAGAAGCAGTGTGCATCTGGGGAGGATGGTGCTCTTCAATGGCAATCTCCTCAAGTGAGGAAGATCCCTGATGTGTGGGTACCCCTTGTGTGGTGGCTGCAGGCTCCTTTTGAGAGGAATCCTGAGCGGCTATGGCTGGTAGAGTCTCTGATACTGCTGGGGGGTTTAAGCCAGCAAGTATATCCTGCGTTGGTGGTGCAGGAGCATCTTCAGGGGACTCATCTCCCTGAATAGCTGTTTTGGGTTGTTTTGGTTTTGGTTTAGTGGGGACTTTGGTTCTGATGGAGGAAGCTGTGGGTTCCCTGTGCTTGGGCTTTAGCATTCGGGCAGCTTCTTTGAGTGTAGGGTCTGAGTTGTGCCTGGAGTATACCTCAGCCAAAACAGCTGGTGCAGGGACTCCAAGGCCAACAAGGCCATCAGATTTTAATTCATCCGAAATAATGGCCATCAGAAACCTGGGATATAATGGCCATCGGTTTGCCACAGGTTTCTGAGCCATGTTCTTTATTTCTAGAAACACAATTTCAGAAAAATTTAGCGGTTGGTGTTCTAGAATAGAATACAATACCTGTTGCCATTGGGATGACATTTGATCCCAAGAAGATGTCTTGGAGGCTAAGCAGACATTTACCATGTGAAAAATGACTTTCTCAACGTCATGGAAATGTTTCTTTAGAACGGTTGTAGCTCGAAGATCACCTTCATACCCATGATTGAGAAAGGACATATCTGTTGTGCCCTTTGGGTATGCAGTCACAGCGGTGGAGTCGTTTAAGTGTAATGCCTGACGAATGATGTCGGCTGTAACGACCACTGGTTTCTGGTTGATAAGGGACCGAACAGAGATCTGACCGGTAGACTCATCAGTATTTTCAGTAGAGGTTTTGGCTGCATTGGTTCAGGGGGAGTTTGTTGGACCAAAATAACCAATGAGTTGAAGATCAAGTGCTGAAGACTTCATCAGCAGTTCGACAAGTGCTGAATACTCCAACAGCTGAAGATCAAGTGCTGAAGACTTCAACAGCTGAAGACTAAAGTGCTGAAGTTCAACAGCTAAAGAACACAAGTGCTGAAGCTGAACAGTTGAAGAACACAAGTACTGAAGCTTAAGACCAAAGTACTGAAGTACAACAGCTGAAGAGTCTACAAGTGCTGAAGATCAACAACTGGTGTACAAAGTCTGAAGACAAAGACTGAAGACATCAGCTGATGATATCTACTGAAGTCATCAGCTGATGAAACGTCTGAAGAACAAGTACTGAAGTTTCAGTAGTTTGTCACAACAGCTGAAGAGTACTTCTTCAGTAGTTGTGATATTAGTAGTTTTATGTTTTTACTTTCAGTAGTTTTGTAAAACGACTGAAGAGCTTGTTCTTCAGTCGTTGTAGTATTAGTAGTTTTATGTTTTTCAGTAGTTATAGTAACTGATAACACTTAGTATTTTTGTAAGAAGATGTCAGCTGTTTTGACATCTTCAGTAGTTGTGTTTCAGTTGGAATAATTCTGTTAGATGTCACTATCAAGTGACATCAGCAGACGTCACATCTCTTATATAAGAGGTGTCGACCTAATTGTAATTGTGACATTCCGTTACCACGAAAGCGAATATTGAATGAAATATATTTGCAGAATTCTCTCTATCTATAACTGTTTTTGTTCTTCATTGAATATCTTTTCGTTCTTGTGAATTGGCTAATTCATTGATTAGAATTCTGCTGCTATAATCTCTAATTACTCAAACGTAGATCACTAATCCTAACAAGTGGTATCAGAGCAGGTTAATCATTGATCGATATAACAATTGATCATTGAAACTGCTAATTGATATCTATGTTTGATTGAATTAGCATATTCGCAAGAACTGGTTATAGATTATTGAATTTCTGTCGCTTTTGTTCATTTATTTTGAGATCTCTCTTGGTTCAATTGGTTGTTGTGTTTTGTTCTAAATCTGTTTTAGCTAATTGAATTTGATTGAATCTTAGATGACTACTCCTTCTAATGATCCTCACAATACCGGTTCCTCAACCAAGCCTCCGATGCTGGTTAGGACCGAGTATAACATATGGCAACGAAGAATGCTTCTTCACCTGTCTGTTAATAGTTCAGGTTGTTGGACATCTGTGGTACATGGACCACATAAGCCTATGGTGAACAATCCGGAAACCAATCAAATGGTTCCGAAGAAGAAGGAACAATACTTGATGAAGATCGGAAACTGTTTGAGATTGATGCTAAAGCCCATGGAATTTTGGCCATGGCACTGCCTAATGAAATCTATTCAGGGCTTATGCATCATGAAACTGCTCATGATCTCTAGAATGCCCTGAACGAACAATTCGGTGGCACAGATGAGGTCTTAGCAAACAACAGAGAAATCCTTGCCCAACAATATGAGACATTCTCTCATAGAAAGGCTGAGACACTGACTCAACAGTTTTAGCGTTTTTCCTGCTTGATCTCTGAGCTGAAAATGGTGAAACAGGAATACACCAATAGCCAGATGAATAACAGGTTCCTCAGATCACTGCCTGAGAGATGGGACACATACACTATTGTCCTACGCTCCAGTGCAAATCTGGATAGCCTATCTCTCACCCAACTTCATGGGAAACTGCTTACATTCGAAAGAGAGATAGAGCAGAAGAGGAAACTATCCTCATCAGGAAAGCTCACTGATGACTTTGTACCAGGGAATACTGCCTTGGTTGGTCATGAGTCAGAATATGCTGCATCTGAAAGCAATTATGATGAGCATATTGATTTCTCTTCAAATAGTTCTGATCATGCATTTATTGGTATTGAGAGTTATTCTGGCAGTAATAGTGATAATCTATGCTTCATCATAGATGATTTGAAAGGAATAGCTGATGATGACCTAGAAGAGATGGATATTCTGAGCCAAATGGCATTGATTAATATCAGATCTCAGAAGTTCTATATGAGAACTGGCAAGAAATTTCCTGGACTCTCTATGAAAACCAAAGTTGGTTTTGACAAGAGTAAGTTGAGGTGTCACAAATGCCAAAGGCTGGGACACTTTGCAGAGAGTGTAGATCAACTGGATCTGACTCTTCTGCACCCTTTGTGACTTTCCTAGTACTAGTCCACAAAACAAAGGGCAATATACTGCTGGTTCTGGTCATCATCTTATCCTAGATCTCCAGCATACTTTGTTCCACAGGGTCAAATGTCATATCTTATCCCTGCTATTGTATGCCTCAAAAATCCTGTTCAAGCTCCAATTGCACAACAACCACAAGCATTGCCTGAACCACAACCTTCCCAATCTCATCAACAAACTCAACCTCAACAACACAACTTCTTCACCCCAGGAGTTGTTGACTGGAGCAGTTTACCAGATGACTTGTCTGGTCATGAACAACTGTTCTCAGGTGCCGGTCAACATGGTGGTGAAAGTGCCATTGGAAATCTTGCTCTTATGGCTTTGGATTCTGCTGATACTTCATCCACTAATGCCTCTACACCAAAGGTATCACAGGTATCCTCTAAGGCAAAAGCCAAATTGTGTTCTGAAACATGTATAGCAGCATTTGCATCTATTAGAGAAGCAAATGTAGCTTTAATCAACAAGAACATTGAGCTAGAACAAATAATTTCCAAAAGCAAAGCTGAATTTGAGTCTGTGTTAATGATAAGAATGATGAGATTTACAAACTTAAATGCCAAATAACTGATGATAAGGCTAGGGAAGAGATACTTCTAGAGAAGTATAAAGATCTCAAAGAAACCCTTGCAGTCACCCAGGTAGAGTGTGATAGATGGGTACAATCATGCAAAGGTTTTGAAATGCTTCTTAGTAAGCAATCTGCTTCCAATGTGAAGTTTGGCATTGGTTACAATCACACTGCTCCACCTACAGATTTTACTCCGAGAGCAGAGGTAGAATCTGATGGTGAGAGTAATAACCAATCCATTTCATTATGTGATCTACTTTCTGATACAGCACAATCAGAAGTAGAAGTCAGTACCAAGCCTTCTCAGAACCTATCAGCTGATGTTGATGGTTCCACTGCTGACACTCACATGATCAATGAGTTGATCAACTCAGGAGTTAATTCTGAAAGTCCTGAAAGGACTAGAGAGCAGGATTTAACATCTGAAGTTCAAACTCCAACTACTGCAGTATTGAAAAGAAGAAAACTGTCAGTAAAAAGATTTTGAAGACTACTAAAGAGGAAGTCAAGAAAGCAAACAATGCTTCCAAAGCACTGAAGAGCAACTCTTTAGTTGCTTCACCCTCTTTAGTTGATGATCAACATAAGATGAAGAAGAAACCATGTGAAGTATGTCGTTTATTCAATCATCTTACAGATGATTGCTCATACAAAAGAGGTTCCAAACGCAAGCATAAAGAGGAAATTAAAGAGAAAATGGTAAAATGAAAACTGAGTTTGAGACCACATTTGTATCAGCAACATCAAATCCTGTTACCCTTAAGTCCACAAAGAAATCCAAAAAGAAAGGGATTAAACAGGTGACAACTGAGATTGCTCAGAAGAAGAAGGTGCAACATAGGAACTTATCAAACTCCACTGGCAATGTGCCTGATGAGCTAAAAGCTTTATCACAAAATCAGACACAGCTGGTTATGATGGTTCAACATCATTGGGAAGAGTTAACAATTAGATGCTCCTATGTTGAAACCACAGAAAAGGAGTTCCAAGCCAAAGGATTCCTCTTCTTCACTATCTTCTTCCTCTCAGGCTATTGTTTCCAATAAACCTGTTAGTTTACCATCTGTTGATGAGACCAGGCCCAAAACCAAAAAGGTTTGGGTCTCCAAAACTAACTGATTGTTTACTATTTCAGGGTTCTCCAACATGCCAAAGTAGCATCTAGTATGTAGACAGTGGGGGATCTATGCACATGACTGGGAACATCTCTCTTCTTCATGACTACTCTCAAGGAAAGAAGGGGTTTGTTTCTTTTGGCAATGATGCTAGGGGTTACATCATTGGAAATGGCTTTGTCTCCAATGGAGAAATCAAGTTTGATGATGTTAATCATGTGGAAAATCTCAAGTACAATCTCTTGAGTGTCAGTCAAATGTGTGATAAAGGCCATCTTGCTCTTTTCACCAGTAAGAACTGTAGGATTCTGTCATCCAAAGTTCTACATTTGATTGATAAGGTGTTGGATGATCACACTCTCCTGAGAGCCAATAGGACAGGAAGAGTGTATGCCTTAGATCTT
This sequence comes from Flaveria trinervia, assembly GCA_025506515.1. Lineage (NCBI taxonomy): Eukaryota > Viridiplantae > Streptophyta > Magnoliopsida > Asterales > Asteraceae > Flaveria > Flaveria trinervia. Next base: position 45,477,698 of record CM046451.1, read on the forward strand.
TCCAAGAAAATAGATCTCAGAGGCAATCCTTGCCTATTTTCCAAAGCCTCTTCTCAAGAATCTAAACTGTGGCACAGAAGGCTGGGTCATGTTAATTTCAAAAACATGAATCAACTTATCCACAATAGTTTAGTTACAGGCTTACCAATAAAGGAGTTCCATTGTGATGAAACCTGTACTGCTTGTTTAAAAGGAAAACAACACAAAGTCTCATTCTCTCTTATTGAAGAGCCTAAGTCCACTACTTGCTTGCAATTACTGCATATGGATCTATTTGGTCCTGTGAGAGTAATGAGCATGGCAAAGAAGAAATACTGTCTGGTAATTGTGGATGATTACTCCAGATTTGTATGGACTTTCTTTCTACATTCAAATAATGAGATTGCTCAGAAGATTATTCACTTTGTGTTGTATATTGAGAAGCAGTATTCCCTTCCAGTCAAGTGTATTAGGAGTGACAATGGAACTGAATTCAGAAACCATACACTTGATGACTTCTATCTTTCAAAGGGAATCAAAAAGCAGTTTAGCATACCAAGGACTCCAGAACAAAATGGAGTAGTGGAGAGAAAGAACAGGACCCTAATTGAAGCTGCAAGGTCCATGCTGGCTGACTCTGGTTTGCCACTGACCTTTTGGGCTGAAGCTGTTAACACAGCTTGCTATGTGCAGAATAGAGTCTTAGTAAATCAGAGGTTGATGAAGACTCCATATGAAGTTCTCCATCACTTGGCTCCTCTAATTTCATTTTTCAAAGCATTTGGGTGTCCTGTTTTATTCTCAACACAAAGGATCAACTCCATAAATTTGATCCTAAGGTGGATGCAGGGTATTTTGTTAGTTATTCATCTACTTGCAAGGCATACAGAGTCTTCAACTGCAGACCAAAGATAGTTGAAGAAACTTTGCATGTGAAGTTTAATGAATCTCCTATGGACAAGATTCCACAAAACCCCGTGGAGTTGTTTGATTTGGACATACTGCAATATGTTCCTTATCAACCTCCAGCTGTTGCAGATCCTATGGATAAATCATCTTCTGGAGCATGTCTTCCACCTGGTGGTATTGATGATGATGATGATCATATCAATACTCACCTATTCAAGTTTAGTGACCAACTGCCTGTGTCTGCTAAATTTGATGTTCCTGTAGCTTCAGCAGTTCCATCCACAACAATGCTGATGAGATCTCTGATTCCTCTACATCTTTTGAGTTACCATCTAATTCTTGGTTTCAAGAGTCTGCATCAACATCTACTGCTGCTGAAGGTCCTACAAACACTTGCACAGATCTTATGTTTATCAAGAACTGAAGAATCACCCAATGTCTCAGATTATTGGTGATATCAATGCTGGTGTTTCAACAAGAAGTCAATTGTCTAACTTCTCCTTCTATGCTCTTTTCATCAGTCAGCTAGAGCCAAAGAACTACCATGTTGCTTTGAGAGAAAATGGATGGGTTGAAGCCATGCAACTTGAGCTATTTCAGTTCAAGAAACAGCAAGTGTGGGAACTGGTTCCTCTTCCCCCAGGTAAGTGTGCAATAGGCACTAAATGGGTGTTTAGGAATAAAACTGATGAAAATGGGCTTATTGTTAAGAACAAGGCTAGACTGGTTGTATAGGGGTTTTCACAAGAAGAAGGTATTGACTATGATGAAACCTTTGCCCCTGTAGCCAGACTAGAGGCAATCAGATTGTTTTTAGCCTATGCTGCATTCCACAATCTTAAAGTTTTTCAAATGGATGTCAAAAGTGCATTTTTATATGGTAAAATAAAAGAAGAAGTTTATGTGTGTCAACCACCAGGTTTTGAGGATAATAAACATCCTGAATGGGTGTATAAACTTGATAAGGCTCTTTATGGTTGAAACAAGCTTCTAGAGCCTGGTATGAGACACTTTCCACTTTTCTTCTTAAGAATAATTTCACTAGAGGCTCCATTGATAAACATTTGTTTATTAAGAAGGTGGATCAGCATAATCTACTTGTTCAGATTTATGTTGATGATATCATTTTTGCATCCTCTGATCCCCAGTTGTGATGATTTTACAACATTAATGAAAAAGAGGTTTGAAATGAGTGCAATGGGAGAATTACAGTTCTTTCTAGGCTTGCAAATAAAACAAAAGGCTGATGGAACCTCTATTCATCAGTCAAAATATACAAAAGATCTTTTGAATAAGTTTGATTTACAAAACTGTAAGCCCTGTTCTACTCCCATGTGCAACACCACACAACTGGATGCTGATCCGAAAGGTAAAGCTGTTGATGAAACACTTTACAGATGTATGATTGGGTCCTTGATGTATTTAACAGCTTCTAGACCAGATATTATGTTTGCTACATTGTTTGTGCTAGATTTCAGGCTGCTCCTACAGAGTCTCATTTGATTGCAGTCAAGAGAATCTTTAGATATTGCAAGGTACACAATCTCTGGGTTTATGGTATTCCACCGGACACTCTTGCAAATTAGTTGCTTTTTCAGATAGTGACTATGCAGGGTGCAAGTTAACTAGAAATTCAACTTCTGGTGGTTGTCAATTCCTAGGCAACTGTTTGATTTCTTGGCAGAGTAAGAAACAAACATCTGTTGCTACATCAACTGTGAGGCCGAGTACATTGCCGCTGCAAGTTGCACTTCTCAGGTACTCTGGCTTCAGAACCAACTTCTGGATTATGGCATTACAGAGACTAAGACTCCATTATTAATGGATAGTGCTTCAGCTCTGTGTATTTTCAAAAATCCAGTCCAGCACTCTAGGACCAAACACATAGAGATCAGATCACTTTATTCGGGATTGTTTTGAAAAAGGTCTGATTGATCCTAAGTTTGTGCCTAGTGCTGATGAGCTTGCAGATATTTTTACTAAGCCTTTGGATAGTTCTACTTTCCAAAACCTTGTGTTAAGGCTTGGTATGCTGCAGCTAGAATAAGTGACAACTACTGATGATTTCAGTAAAAAGTACTGGTGGTCATTGGTAACCATGTCACATATAAGTACTGATGAGTCCGTTCTCCTTCAGTAGTTTTATAACTACTGACGGCTAAATGCCTCACAGGTACTGAAGTACTTTATCTGTTCAAACTACTGATGTAGTTACAACTACTGATGTAGTTACAACTACAAACAGATAAGTACTGACGTCCTATGAAACACCTGAAAAGCAGATGCAAAGTCTGATGAGTAAGTGTTGAGGACAGTATGAAACAGCTGAAAGGCTATGAATTGACGAAAACTACTGAAGAGAACTTTCTCTTCAGTTGTTTCTACAACTGCCGTTTCATTCTAAACAACTGAAGCAAAACCATGTCTTCAGTAGTTTTATAACTACTGATGACTAATACCAAGTCTTCAGCTATTTACAACAACTTATGCCAAAACAACTGTCTTCAGTAGTTTTCACAACTACTGATGACAAACACCAAGTCCTCAGTTGTTTCATCATCTGAAGTCAAAACCATGGTCTTCAGTAGTTTTCTAACTGCTCATGCCTAAAACCACGACTTCAGCTGTTTTAACGTCTGAAAGGGTAATACCATGTCAACAGTCGGTTTAAAACTACTGATGACTAACACCACACCCTTCAGTCATTTTCACCCCTACCCTATAAATACCTGTCCTCTTCTCTAATGTTTCATTAGCCGTTATTTTCTGAACTTCTCTCTCTCAAACATGGCGACCATGAGTCTGAAACCACGACACAACTGCGTTGCTTACCTTACAAAGTGGGCTTTCTGGAACAAATATGATAATGCCATTGACTTAATGGTGGATTCCCCATATCACACAGCCTTTCTCTTGAATCCAACCATTTAACCTGAATCCCTCAGTCAATTCTGGTCAAATGCTTTTATTCATACTGATGAGTCTACCGGTCAGATCTCTGTTCAATCCCTTATCAACCAGAAACCAGTGGTCGTTACAGCCGACATCATTCGTCAGGCATTACACTTACATGACTCCACCGCTATGACTGCATACCCAAAGGGCACAACAGATATGTCCTTTCTCAATCATGGGTATGAAGGTGACCTTCGAGCTACAACCGTTCTAAAGAAACATTTCCATGACCCTGAGAAAGTCATTTTTCACATGGTAAATGTCTGCTTAGCCTCCAAGACATCTTCTTGGGATCAAATGTCATCCCAATGGCAACAGGTATTGTATTCTATTCTAGAACACTAACCGCTAAATTTTTCTGAAATTGTGTTTCTAGAAGTAAAGAACTTGGCTCAGAAACATGTGGCAAACCGATGGCCATTATATCCCAGGTTTCTGATGGCCATTATTTTGGATGAATTAAAATCTGATGGCCTTGTTGGCCTTGGAGTCCGTGCACCAGCTGTTTTGGCTGAGGTATACTCCAGGCACACCTCAGACCCTACACTCAAAGAAGCTGCCCGAATGCTAAAGCCCAAGCACAGGGAACCCACAGCTTCCTCCATCAGAACCAAAGTCCCCACTAAACCAAAACCAAAACAACCCAAAACAGCTATTCAGGGAGATGAGTCCCCTGAAGATGCTCTTGCACCACCAACGCAGGATATACTTGCTGGCTTAAACCCCCAGCAGTATCAGAGACTCTACCAGCCATAGCCGCTCAGGATTCCTCTCAAAAGGAGCCTGCAGCCACCACACAAGGGGTACCCACACATCTGGGACCTTCCTCACTTGAGAAGATTGCCAGTGAAGAGCACCATCCTCCCCAGGTGCACACTGCTTCTACCCCATCTCCCCATGCAACCGCCTCCCAAAGTCCAACCATAATCATTGCAAATGTGCTGACTCAGTTGCATGCCTCTCCTCCTCCCCAACAACCACCAACAAAGGGGAGAACCACAGACATTGAGGAAGAGGATCACCATGTTTCTGACAACCCACAGCACCAGGGTTTACAAATTCTATCTCCTGGTGTAGATAGGGAGATTAGAATATCTAGTGAGGCTGCCACCTCTTCTGAATCAGCACGATCAGAATGAGGCTGGTAACATTGCTAAGACCTCACTAGAGGCAACAGCTGATGAAGGACATAGTCCTGAGGCTGGAAGTCCCCAGTTCCAAGAAAAAGGGGCACATGCTAAAACTGGTCTACACCCAGTGCATGTAAATCCTGCTACAAGCAGGAGGTCAGGTGATTCAGCTTCTGCTGATGATGACCTGGGCTTTTTCTATGACGTTCTAGCCCACAACACCATCCTGGAGGCTGAGGTCAGCAGACTACAAGAACTGCTTGCCAAGAAGTCTCAGGATGTAAGTCCATCTGCCCCCCACCAACCCACAGATGGCACCTTCCTTTGAAGGTTCCCCAAACACTTTACCCTCTCACTTCACTGAGCCTCCAGCTTCTGCTTTTGGCACTATCTCTCCGGGACAGAACCCCCCAGAGCAGATGGTTGCTGTATTCCAACAATCCCTACCTCTCATCACTCCCATCATCAATGAACATTGTTTATAAAGCCATTGATGAGAGGATTTCCTCAAGTCTACAACCACTCATTGATGATGTTGTGCACAACAACTTTCTGCGGTACAAACCCCTGTCACAAATGCATCCAAAAAGGGGGAGAGTACTGCAGTGAAAGAAAAGAAGAGAAAGAACTGAGGATGAGAAGGCACAAAAGAAAACCCAGGAGTTGGAAAAAGAAAAGCAACAACAACTGATCACTTACAAAAGAAAGAAAAGTGCTGGTGATCAAGCTAATGCTGAAGAAAAATCCTTGGAAGAGCTGGTAAAAGATGCAGATGACACACACAGCCGATCCATGGACAAAATTATTGAGCAACTTTCAAGCAAGGCTTTGATACAGCCACATTAGACAGTGAGATCAGGAAGTTGGAAGTGGAGGAAATTCAAACCAGATGGGCTGGGTATGATGTACTGGAGAAAGAGAGATTGGAGATCATGATTCGATTCATTGCCAAATACTTAGGAAGATCTTTGATGGAGATTCGTTCATGGACCAGAGACAGTATTCTGGCTATAGCCACCAGAATCTGTTTGTCTGAGCAATTTCATAAGGGGATTATCATTGAAGCACTTGATGAGGCTGGGGCTGGAAAAAGGTTTGAAATGGCAAGACTTACAAAGGCCAAACTCACAACCAAAATGCTTGAACAACCTTCCTATCACCAACTCAAAAACAGCCTACCCCTCAAATCTCCAAACCAATCTCAAAGCCCAAATCCAAACATCCTCAATCTTCAAAACCAATTCCTTTACCAACCAACCATCATCCAGTGATGCACCTAGAAGGAGGAGAAGGGTGCTGAGGATAGAAGAAGATGAAGATGAAGATGATGAAGATGATAGTCTGCCACTCTCTGCTGTTCTAAGGCTACCAGAACCCAGGAGTCAACCCATGATCACACCTGACTCTCAAAGGGAAATGGTTAGAGTCAAGATAGAAGATGAAGAACAGCAGAAGCAACACGATGAGCAACTACTGAAGATGGTTGACAAGGAATTTCCTCATCATCATCTATACAAGCCATGAAAGGGCATGCTCAGAGGCTGTACACTCTCAGACACACATTTCAGTATCAGAAGGAGAGAGTGAGAGTATGGCCAGACCCCAAGGTGAGTTCTAGAATCCACAAAAGATCTATTCCACACAGATACAATGGCCAGGTTAGAAAAACAATAGACTCTACAATCATGTTGGCCATTGTAGTCTCACCATGGGAATAATTGATGAATTCAAGAAGGCTCATCAATCAAAAATGACCCCTCAAGCCTTACTGGAAAACAAGATGATCAAAAAGGGGTTATTATATAAGAAGCTTGAAGACATTAAGAAGAATGAGCTCCAGTTACTCCTTGGGGGCACTCATCCTGATGAATTTGTCTACGGGGAGGTAACTACTGTGGAGTTGAAAAATGGCAGGACTGTGAAGTACATATCTAAGTACTATGGTCCAGAGTTCTTCTTTGTAGGAGGAGTAGAAGAACTCTCCAAGGAGGAACAAGTTGTTCTCCTTGAGGCCTATGTTCGAGAGTCATACAGACTCATAATGGGGAAGTAAATCTCATGAATGGGATAACAACTCTGTGTCCAGTTCCCCAAAACAGAGTTCCCATTCATACATTGCCAAACAGATCTCTGAGATTCTTCCCAAGCTAGAGCTTATATGGGTCATCTTCTCTACTGATCAAGAAGGAAAAAGACCAACCATTTTGCCAAAAATAAGTGGGAAAATAAATCAATTAGAGGTTTTGGCTGCATTGGTTCAGGGAGAGTTTGTTGGACCAAAAGAACCAATGAGCCAAGATCAGAAAACCTCTAAGTCCCACATGGATCACAACAACTACTGAAGGCTTCATCAGCAGTTCGACAAGTGCTGAAAACTCCAACAGCTGAAGATCAAGTGCTGAAGACTTCAACGAAGACTAAAGTGCTGAAGTTCAACAGCTGAAGAACACAAGTGCTGAAGCTGAACATCTGAAGAACACAAGTACTGAAGCTGAAGACCAAAGTACTGAAGTACAACAGCTGAAGAGTCTACAAGTGCTGAAGATCAACAAATGGTGTACAAAGTCTGAAGACAAAGACTGAAGACATCAGCTGATGATATCTACTGAAGTCATCAGCTGACGAAACGTCTGAAGTTCAAGTCTGAAGAACAAGTACTGAAGTTTCAGTAGTTTGTCACAACAGCTGAAGAGTACTTCTTCAGTAGTTGTGATATCAGTAGTTTTATGTTTTTATTTTCAATAGTTTTGTAAAACGACCGAAGAGCTTGTTCTTCAGTCGTTGTAGTATCAGTAGTTTTATGTTTTTCAGTGGTTATAGTAACTGATAACACTTAGTATTTTTGTAAGAAGATGTCAGCTGTTTTGACATCTTCAGTAGTTGTGTTTCAGTTGGAATAATTCTGTTAGATGTCACTATCAAGTGACATCAGCAGACGTCACATCTCTTATATAAGAGGTGTCGACCTAATTGTAATTGTGACATTCCGTTACCACGAAAGCGAATATTGAATGAAATATATTTGTAGAATTCTCTCTATCTATAACTGTTTTTGTTCTTCATTGAATATCTTTTCGTTCTTGTGAATTGGCTAATTCATTGATTAGAATTCGCTGCTATACTCTCTAATTACTCAAACGTAGATCACTAATCCTAACAAGTGGTATCAGAGCAGTTTAATCATTGATCGATCTAACAATTGATCATTGAAACTGCTAATTGATATCTATGTTTGATTGAATTAGCATATTCGCAAGAACTGGTTATAGATTATTGAATTTCTGTCGCTTTTGTTCATTTATTTTGAGATCTCTCTTGGTTCAATTGGTTGTTGTGTTTTGTTCTAAATCTGTTTTAGCTTAATTGAATTTGATTGAATCTTAGATGACTACTCCTTCTAATGATCCTCACAATACCGGTTCCTCAACCAAGCCTCTGATGCTGGTTAGGACCGAGTATAACATATGGCAACGAAGAATGCTTCTTCACCTGTCTGTTAACAGTTCAGGTTGTTGGACATCTGTGGTACATGGACCACATAAGCCTATGGTGAACAATCCTTTATGGATACTGTCTAGAGATGGAGAGCAAGAGGGGCCATCAAACAAGCAGATCCCTAAGTCTTCCTGCTAGCAACACTTTGATGGTTGCTGAAGGCTTAGGACCCACACAACCTCAGCACTACTTGACTTACAATCAGCAACCATCTTGCTTATCTGGACCATACATTACCTTCCCTGAGACTCCAAGGTCTTAACGGACTCAACATAGTTCCTTTCAGGATAACTGTGCCTTTGTCTCAGGAAGTGGACACTCTAGTGATTTTCAGTACTTCTTTGATGATCTAGAGTGCTTCAGTCCAGATGATGTAGAGAATGTGGATATTGCCCAACAGATGGCTCTTTTAACCTACAGAGCGAATAAGTTCTTTAAGAGAACCGGAAGGCAGTTTCCTCGGAACCCAACTAACAACAAGTTTGGGTTTGACAACACCAAGGCCAAATGTTACAACTATAACCAACTTGGTCATTTTGCAAGGGAATGCAAGGCTCCCAAGACAAATCGGGGAACCCCATAGGCCTCCACACATCCCTCTACATCAATGCCCTTTGGAAAGTGAACTGAAACAGCTACAATGGCTCAAGAGGTTGACTGGAGCTTCATGGTACAGGATGTGACTCCTAGTCAAGCACTTATGGCTGGAACAGATGATAACAATGTATATGAACATCTCTAAGGTTAAACTATATGAGGACCACACTATGGAAATTAAATATGATATTGAGTCTTTAAATATCTTGAATCTGATTTTAAAAAGGCTGAATCTGACAATCAAAGAAAAATTGAAGAGTTGGAGAAAACTGTGTCCTTACTAAAATATGAACACACAAACTACAAGACTCAAATAAATAAAATTGTCTAAGGCTCAAGCCCAGCTTATCACTGTTGGGGCTCAAGCCAGGAAGTATGCTATCTCTGAGCAAAACTTCCAAGCTATTATTGCATCATCCTCCCACTCCAAAATTTGTTATGAAAACAAAGGAGGTGACGGACCAATGAAATTGCTACACCACATTCTTACGAGTCTATTAGACAACCTAGATGTGGTACTAAAGAGCAAGAGATCCCAACTGCTGACCTATATTCACATGAGTTGAAGAATGATGCAATAATAGTGGCCACCACAGGGAAGGAACAGGTAAAATGACCTACCTCTTCCGGTGAAGATCAAGTCCTTACCACCAAAGCCAGACGAAGCAGAGCAAAAGCTGCAAGAAGAACTGCAAAGAATATGGCTCATCTCAGCTGGTTTCCAAGTGGTATGTACTTCTGATTCAGGAAAGAAGTGTAGTACCAGCACTCCTGTCCTACCAAAGGATCAGAACATAAAGGGAAAGGTTACTGATGAAGAGAAAAAGCACAAGAAACAGCAATCCTCATATGCCCAAAAGACTAACATTTCATGGATAATGTGTGGGCTGCAAAAACACATGGCTAAAGATTGTTACTACAATCCTGCTAGCAGACATTATTTAAATAATGTTAGAAAAGAAGGAGTCAGGGAAGGTTTCACATTTGGACCTTATCAAAATCTTCAAGTGATGAAAAAGGGAAAGTTGGTTTCCGAAGCAAGGTTGCTTTCGGAAGAAAATCCTTCTTCCGAAGGGAAAATGGCTTCGGATGCTAAAGGTGTTAAATTTCAAAAGAACAAGAAAGTTCCCTTGAAACCATCCTAGAAGAAGAATGCTTTGGAAGAAAAGGTGGTGAAGGCTTCTTCCGAGAAAAAGAAGCTTCGAAAGAATGACATGCTGCAAAAACTTCAACAAACACATCTTCCATGATTAACCAAAGGATGGACTGCAACCCAAACCACTTCTTCAAAGACATCTATTGAACCCTCATGCTTAACTTTGGTTCAATTATGTCACTATCATTGGAAGAACCCAAGACCAACAAGGCTTGGGTATCCAATCAAAACTAATCATCTCATTTTATGTGCAGGGACATCCATATGACAAGAATAACAATATTTGGATCGTGGACAGTGGATGATCCAGGCACATGATAGGGAACAGATCTCTCGTTCAACAATTTTAACATTATGATGGAGGTCCTGTCGAGTTTGGAGGTGAGGCGGAGGATATATTTCTGGCAAAGGAAGTATATCCAGTGGAAAATTAAAGTTCACAAAGTTCACTTTGTCAAACAGCTTGAACACAATCTGTTAAGTGTTTCTCAGTTTTGTGATCAAAAGCACTAAATGCTTTTCACAGAACATGAGTGCATTGTCCACAAACCAGGGATGACAATTCCTCTGGAATTGGTGCTTCTTAGATTCCCAGGAAGTGAGATATGTACAAGCATGATATGAACAATGCTTCCCAAATGGGTGAAGTATCATGCTTTGTTTCCAAAGCTGATAGTGATGAGTCACGACTTTGGCACAAACGTATGTGTCATGTAAATTTTAAGACAATGAATAAATTGGCTAAAAATAACTCGGTACATGGTTTGACTAAAAAGGAACTTTTCGGCAAAGATAACTGTGTTGCATGCCTGAAAGGGAAGCATCATAGGGTATCTCAAAATTCAAAAAGTGTTAACTCCATCACTACTCCATTACACTTATTGCACATGGATCTATTTGGTCCTACAAGTATAATGAGCATTGGAAGGAAATCATACTACCTGTGATAGTTGATGATTTTAAAAGATTTACATGGGTATTCTTTTTAGAACTAAAGATGAAACAGCTGAAACATTAAAATCTTTTATTCTTAAGATAGAAAATCAAATTGATCCCAAGGTTAAGATTATTAGAAGTGATCAAAGGACTGAGTTTAAGAACTTCGTTCTTGACTCATTCTGTAACTCAAAAGGGATTACCAGACAATATAGTGCTCTCAAAACTCCTCAACAAAATGGTGTTGCTGTGAGGAGGAACAAGACACTTATTGAGGCTACTCTAACTATGTTAGCTGATTCCAAACTACCTTTAACATTCTGGGCAGAGGTAGTTAGCACTACATGCTACATGCAGAACAAAGTTGTTATAGTTAAGCCACATGGAAAAACCCCTTATGATCTATGGAACAAGACGCCACCATTCATTGGCTTTCTAAGGTCCGTTGGCAGCAGGTGTACCATACTTAACACAAAGGACAATTTGGAAAAATTTGCTAAAATGTCAGATGATGCTATCTTTGTTGGATACTCTTCTAGCTCTAAAGCTTATAAAGTATACAACATTAAGAACCAACAATTTGAGGAATCATCTACTATTGTTGTTAATGATCACACTCCTTGTGTTAGGAGGAGTGGACTGTATGGCCCTGTTCCCAGGACGCTCAAACTAGTCGATCATCGCATATAAAACATAAATTTATATTAATATAAATAACCATTGCAGCAGAAACATTAAAAACGACATTTCATTTCATTATAATATCTTTTGCAAAATAATACATCGTTATCACATTACAAGACACATGTTGCATTACATCACAAAAGCATTATAAAAATGGACGCCCTCCAAAACAATCCAAGTAGCCGTCCCGTGCCATCCTCAGCAACACTCACTTGCCAACTAGAAAATACATAAAAAGTTAGCCTTGCTGAGTGAGTTCTAGTTTTAACATAAAACATGCTTTACATTCATTAAAACCGTTCTTTTACTTCTGCATGTGATCAGACAACATATGTACACATAGATAATATCATTATTACCTTCATCATTCGTTCATTAACTTTCGTTCATTCATCATACATCATTATCATTCATTTTCATATATAACTTTCATACTTCCTTTCGTACGTTCATTACATTGGATCACATGTGCAATACCCCGAACGTTGTGCACGAAGCTAGTTACTAGGCCTGAGGTCTTTCATAGACCTTGAACATTATGCATGAAGCTGACTCCAGTACCTAGGGCAAGTACATTCACCACTTATCTTTTCTCTTTCATTCTGGGTCAATGCCATATGCTATACCCTGAACATTATGCACGAAGCTGGTTACTAGGCCTGAGGTCTTTCATAGACCTCGAACATTGTGCACGAAGCTGACTCTAGTAAGTAGGGCAAGCGACAAGGATCCCATACATATGGTCAATCATAAGGATTGGACCCCAGTGTGCATCCTTCTAGGGTAGCTAACCCGCACACAGGTGAGCTAACACCCTTCATTGGGTGTGAACCTCCAAACATTTGCCTGAAAGCCTTTCTTACATTCATTCGTTCGTTAATGCATGCATTCATTCATGTTGTTCTTCTTTTCATTATCTTCTACTTTATGTTACATAATACTTTCATTTCATTCATTAACATTCAACGTAAAGCCACAGGAAAATAATCATACAATAAGGAACATAGAAATAAACAGTCAACATGATCATACATGGCCTCATACATAAATAACATACACCATACATACCATTATGCAATAAGCATCAATCATGCATCATAACATGCCCACCATAACATCAATGACCTCAAAACGCCAACTTACATAGCCCTCAAGAACCTCCTAAGTCAAAGCCTAAATTACACTTTTTCTCCAAAAAGTCGGAAATATTCTAAGTGTTCATCCGCATTTGCCTTAGTTCATCCGCATTTCTTTTAGTTCATCTGCATTTCTTTTAGTTCATCTGAATTTGTTTTAGTTCGTCCGCATTGAATTTACTCTTCCGCATTTCCTCCAATACTCATCCGCATTTCCCATACTTAGTCAATGTTCATCCGTATTTCTCATACATAGTCAATGCTCATCTGCATTTCCCACACATAGTCAATGTTCATCCGCATTAACTTTCCATCCATATTGACTTTCATCCGCATTGACTTTCATTCACATTTGCCAACACATAAGCAGTTTTCTCTAAAATTAGGCGTGTGAACTACTATTTGGGCACATGAGCAGCCTAGGGCACACTATTCATCAGATTCAGTCCCCAAATCACATCTTTCATGTTCTAAGCTCAAATCTTACATTCTAAGCCTTAGAAATACAACCATAATATCATCAAATCATGAACACATTCCAGAATCACACCATAACATCATCATACACACATTCAAACATATCTGTATAAAACCCAGTTTTATAAAAACATACATCCATGCATTTCCAGCCCTAAAATCAGTTAAAACATGTAAAAAGAGGGGTTCTAGAACTCACCTTAGCAGCTCTTGAGTATGGCTTCTTCCAAAGTGTTAGGACCAGTGATCTAAGTTTGATTAATTAGAGAGTACTGCAGCGGAGTACGAACAACGAATTAAACAATTCACAAGAGCACAATTGATATTCAATGTAAGAGTAAATGGTTATAGAAAAAGAGTATTCTGCAAAAGAGATATTTCATTCATATGCTTTCGTGGTGGCTCAATGTCACACTTTACAATTAGGTCAACATTCCTTATATAGGATATGTGACGTCTCCTGATGTCACTTGATAGTGACATCTAACAGAATTATTCAAACTACTGAAACTATACAAACTACTGAGAATGTTTTCAACTACTGATTACATCTCAGAGAATACTTAAGTACAAAAACATAAAACTACTGAAACTATAACTACTAAATAGTAAATTACAAGTACTGAAAGGAAACCATCATAACTACTGAAGTTGATAACTTCAGCTGTTGTGAAAACTACTGATCACTTTGGTCTTCAGTCTTTGTCTTCAGTCTTTGTTCTTCAGACTTTGTTCTTCAGACTTTGTTCTTCAGACTTTGTCTTTAGCTAATAGCTTCAGACTTTATCTTCAGTACTTTACTTTCAGACTTTGTCTTCAGCTGATAGCTTCAGACTTTGTCTTCAGTTCTTTACTTTCAGACTTCGTCTTTAGTAGTAGTCTTCAGTTCTTGTCTTCAGACTTTGTCTTCAGACCTTGTAATCAGCTGATGTCTTCAGCTGTTATGATCTTTTTCAGCAGTTGTAATGTCTGTGGGACTTAGATGTTTTTCTGATTAGGCTCATTGGTTCTTTTGGTCCAACACAAAGTCGTTTGCAAATGAGTTCAACCGCCTAGAAACACACTAAAAGCATACACCCGAACACACACAAACACACATAAGCATACACCCGAGGACATAACCAGTTCAGAACACCATAAAACCATGAATTCTTACCTTGAATTCAAATTCTCAACTTGTTCTTCTTCAAAACCCAAAAATTATGCACTTTCGCTCTTTAGAATCCGTAAGAAGGAAGGTGATGTGCAAGAGTGGGAGGCCATCACCTTTATGCACCAACTTTTTCAAAGTTTTGTCCTTTTGACACTTTTTACCCTTTAACTTGGGTAAAATATCTTTTCTTTCTTTTTCTTCACTTTATTCTTCTTTCTTTGACTTAAAAGTCCACCCCTTATATAGGTTTCCTCCCCGAAACCTATTATTCCTCAAAGAAGTATGGGTAATGCTGCCTCATCTCTTCTTCAGTCTCCCACGTAGGCTCGGATCCCTTCCTGTGCTTCCACTGTACACGCACCAAAGGAACCACTTTATTCCTCAGTCTTTTCTCTTTTCGATCAATAATTGCCATTGGTTGCTCCACATAATTGAGCCGTTCATCTACTTCAATATCCTCCAGTGGAACAATCATATCCTCATCTGCTAGACACTTTCTCAGATGAGATACGTGGAATGTCGGTTGAATTCCACTTAACACATTTCGTAACTCTAATCTCTAGGCCACCTTCCTACTCTAGCAATGATTCGGAAAGGACCTATGTATATCGGGCTCAACTTGCCCCACTTTCTGAACCGAGTGATACACTTCCAAGGTGAGACTTTCAACATAACTCTGTCACCCGCTGGAACTCAATCGGTCTACGTTGTTTATTAGCATACAACTTCTATCTATCCTTGGCTGCCTTCATGAAGGCCTTGATCTTTTCAAGAATCTTAGTTGTAGCCTTGATTACCTCGACGCTTCCTAACACTTTCTGACAAATATCACCCCAACAGAATGGTGTCCTGCATCTCCTACCATACAACATCTCATAAGGGGGCATACCAATGCTGGCATGATAACTATTGTTATATGAGAACTCAGCTAACGGTAAGTGGTCTTTCTAACTTCCTCCAAAATCTATAACACATGCATGAAGCATATCCTCTAGAATTTGAATGGTCCTTTCTGACTGTCGATCTATCTGAGGATGATAAGCCGTGCTAATATGCAACCTCGTCCCCATAGCATCATGGAATTTCTTCCAAAATTTTGATGTAAACCGGGTGTCACGATCAGACACAATAGAAACCGGCACACCATGACGAGTTACAATCTCCTTAATGTAAAGATCAGCCAACCTCTCGGATGAATATGTCTCGCGGATCGGTAGAAAGTGAGCACTCTTTGTCAAACAATCAACTACCACCCAAATAGCATCATACCTCTCGGATGAATATGTCTCGCGTAATAAAATCCATGGTGATGTGCTCCCACTTCCACTCCGGCATATCCAAAGGTTGGATCTTTCCATATGGCTTCTGATGCTCCACCTACACTTGCAAGCAAGTAAGGCACATAGTCACACACTCCACCACATCACGCTTCATACCCGGCCACCAATAGTCTTTCTTCATGTCATGGTACATCATTGTAGCACCAGGATGAATAGAGTATCGAGTCTTATAAGCTTCATCCATGATCTTCATGCGTAGATCCCCATAATGAGGAATTCACATTTGTCCAAATTGGGTTCTAACACCAAGCATGTTTTCACCCAATTCCGCGACCAGACCTCTCATTCTTTCAGAGTTAAGATGATCTCCTTTCAATGCCTCATCCTGAAACTCTTTGACTTGCTTTATCACGTCAGAGGTCATGATCACTTGGTACGCTTTCACCCGAATCGCCTCGGGTGTCTCTTTTCGGCTAAGGGCATCCACCACCACGTTGGCTTTGCCCAGATGGTAATCGATCTCGCATTCATAATCTTTTATAAGCTCCAACCATCTTCTCTGCCTCATGTTCAAATCTTTTGGCTCAAAGAAGTACTTCAAGCTCTTGTGGTCGGTGAACTTTGTACCATATAGGTAGTGCCTCCAAATCTTTCACGCAAAGACCACAACTGCTAGCTCCAAGTTGTGAGTAGCGTAATTGACCTCATGAACCTTCAACTGTCAGGATGCATAGGCTATAACTTTTCCCCTCTGCACTAACACACATCCCAACCCCGAGTAGATGGCATGAGAATAAACCACCAGATCTTCACTTCCATCAGGTAATAACAGAATAGGAGCTTGAGTCAACCTTGCTTTCAATTCCTCGAACGCCTTCTCTTGAGCTTGACCCCATATGAACATTACATCTTTCCGGGTCAAATTTGTTAGTGGAGAAGCGATCTTAAAGAAGTCCTGAATGAACCTCCTGTAGTAGCCTCCCAAACCCAAGACTCTATGAATCTTGCAAGGCGTCTTTGGAGACTTCCATTTCATCACTGCCTCCACCTTTGCCGGGTCCACCATAATCCTGTCGGGATTCACCACATGACCCAAGAATTGGACCTTGCGCAACCAGAATGCGCACTTGGAGAATTTAGCATACAACTTCTCCCTTCTCAACGTCTCCACCACCTCCCGAATGTGACCGGCATGCTCCTCTTCACTCTTGGAATAAATCAGGATATCATTGATAAACACAATCACTGATTTATCCAACATTGGCCGACACACTCGATTCATCAAGTCAATAAAAGTAGCTGGCGCATTGGTCAAACCAAAGACATAACGAGGAACTCGTAGTGACCATAACGTGTGCGAAAAAGCTGTTTTAGGGACATCCTGCTCCTTCACCTTTAACTGATGGTAGCCCGATCAAAGATCTATCTTTGAGAGCCAACTGGCACCTTGAAGCTGATCAAACAAATGATCAATTCTCGGTAAGGGGTATGGGTTCTTTACCATCAGCTTTTTCAGCTCATAGTAGTCTATACACATCCTCAAACCATCTTTCTTTTTCATGAACAGGACCGGAGCACCCCAAGGAGAGATACTTGGTCTAATAAACCCCTTATCAAACAGCTCTTGCAATTGCTCCATCAATTCTTTCATCTCAATAGGATCCAACCGATATGGTGCCTTGGCAACAGGTTGGGCACCTGGTATCAAATCATTCTGAAACTCGATCTCACGGTCAGGTGGCACTCCTGGTAAGTTTTAGGGGAACACATCTGGAAAGTCACACACAACCGGGACATCGGATAGCTACGGTGTTGGTGTTTCCACATCCTTCACATTAGCCAAGTAGGCGGTACATCCACGCCTCAAACACTTTCCCGCAACCGCCATCGAAATCACTTTGAGAATCGTAGTGACTCGATCACCATAAACCGTCACCAAACTCGTATTAGGTGTTGTCAAATGAATCATCTTCTTGCGACACACATGTTCGCCTTATAGTCCACTAGCCAATCTATCCCAAGAACCACATCGAAACCACCTAAGGTCATCATGAATGGTCTAACCAGAAAATTATGACCTTATAATTCACATCACATCCTTCTATCACCTTAGAAATCCTGGTAGACTTACCTATGGCACTTTCTACATCAAAGGGCGCATCTATATTCTTACTACTAATAGGAAGTTTAGCATAGAAAGCAGTAGAAATCAAACTTTTACTAGCACCAGA
Source organism: Flaveria trinervia (assembly GCA_025506515.1). Taxonomy (NCBI): domain Eukaryota; kingdom Viridiplantae; phylum Streptophyta; class Magnoliopsida; order Asterales; family Asteraceae; genus Flaveria; species Flaveria trinervia. The sequence goes on from CM046451.1 coordinate 45,495,816, forward strand.
ATCGAATAACACAGAGGTTAAAGTTTGGTCTACTAGAAACATACCTGAGACAACATTAGGGTCCGTCCTAGCCTCCTCCTGCGTCATCATAAATGCTCTGGCGCTCACCGTCGGTCCTTCACCTCCAGTCTTCTTCAACCCAAAACTCTCAGCCCTCAGCTTCTTACAATCTCTACTCATGTGACCCTCCACGCCATAGTTGAAACATTTCCCTGCTTTGCATTCCCTTGCCATATGACCAGGCATCCCATATTTGAAGCACACGTTCAACCCCCACCTACACTCGCCACTATGTTCCTTCCCACATTTGTAGCATCCTTTTACTCCCACACCAGATTTGACCACACAGCGGTCATCTACCCGTGCTTTCTTGTTACCCGTCAGGGCACCATCCCGACCAAACCTTTTTCCATTCCAATTCTGGTCACCACCACCTTTCCTGCTACCTTCAGCCACCACCACAGTTCTCTCATCATACAACCTCCCTACCAAATTAACCGCCAACCTAAATCTGCTTGGCCAGGCGGCGATCATGTGCCTGCGGATATCTACGGACAAGCCCTGAATGTATCTCTTGGTCTTTCGTGACAGAGGCGTCACCTGATTCGGCACCAACTATGCCATTTCATTAAACCTTGTGGTGTATTGCTGATGTGTCATAGTTCCTGCCTCCAACTGCAGGAATTTCCTTTCAACTTTGTCCATCTCACGGCGAGGACAGAACTCCTTAATCACTAGTCTCTTCAACTCCGACCACCTCATTCTTCCGATAGCCCGGCTACCCTTAGCTTGGACAATATTGTCCCACCAGCATAAATTTGAGTCCACGAAAGAGTGGGCATCAAATTTCTTTTTCTGATCCTCTCGGCACTCCTTGATGCTCAGAACAACTTCCATTTATCTCACCCACTGGTGACCAGCAGCAGCAGTGCCATTACCATCAAAAGTAAGGGGCTTGCATCGTTGAAATGCCCCATAGTTAGAGCCACGTGTCGCCTCTAGCACAAGCTCTTCTTCTTCCTCTTCTTCTTCGTCATCAGACAAAACCGTCTTAGTATGAGGCTGTCTTCTTTCGCCTGTAGGTCTGCTTCTCTCCTTCTTTTCACCTTCCCTCACAGCCTTGATAACTTTGGTCACCACAGATGGTAAGATTCTCTGCATGACCTGGTGCACCTCTTTGACAACAGCCTTCTTCACTCAGGCCCTTAAGTTATCACTTTCATCACCACCCTGCGGATGAGGGGTCTTTGGTTCTTCATGAACCAACTTTTTGGCTCTAGGCCTTCCTCTCGTGACCCATGGCTCAACACCACATCCACCACCACCACACGAAGCTTTTGATGATCTACCACCGGCCATCCTCTAACACACACACCGAAAGATTAAAATGCCAAGAGGGTCATTCAAGGGAACATCTCAGTTTATGTCAAGTATAGTAAGTCCCTTATTATAGTGGCCAGTTGTGATTAGCCACTTACTTTACTATTCATACCCCAAGCATTACCTATCCTGACTACATCAGTATCTAAATCTACAAGCAGCACATAAACCACATCACATGCACACATAATACCGGTTAACATTAGGAAAATACCTGATGGCACCCAGCTACTCGGACTGGCATTCCTTCCCTTTTCGTCCCATTTTCAGTTTAAGTTTAGGTTTATTTTGAAAGTTTACTCATTTCACTTAATCTTTGGCTCTGATACGAACTTGTAAGGCCCCGTTCTCGGGATGGTCACAGCTGGTCAATCATCGCATATAAAACATAAAATTATATTAACTTAAACAATCATTGCAGCGGAAACATTAAAAATGACATTTCATTTCAATATAACAGCTTTTGCAAAATAATACATCATTATCACATTACAAGACACATGTTGCATTACATCACAAAAGCTTTATAAAAATGGATGCCCTCCAAAACAAGCCAAGTAGCCATCCTGTGCCATCCTCAGCAATGCTCACTAGCCAACTGGAAAATACATAAAATTCATTGTTGTTAAGTGAGTTCAAATTTTAACATAAAAGATGCTTTACATTCATTAAAACCGTTCGTTTTACTTCTGCATGTGATCACATAACATACATACACATAGATGATATCATTATTACCTTAATCATTTGTTTGTTAACATTTGTTCATTCATCATACGTCATTATCATTCATTTTCATACATAACTTTCATAATTCCATTCGTACGTTCATTACATTTGATGACATGTACAATACCCCGAACGTTGTGCAAAAAGCTGGTTACTTGGCATGAGGTCTTTGATAGACCTTGAACATTATACACGAAGCTGACTCCAGTACCTAGGGCAAGTACATTCACCACTTATTTTTTCTCTTTTATTCCGGATCAATGCCATATGCCATACCCCGATCATTGTGCACAAAGCTGTTTATTGGGCCTGAGGTCTTTCATAGACCTCATTATGCATGAAGGGCAAGCATCAAGGACCCCATACATATGGTCAATCACAAGGATTGGACCCCAGTGTGCATCCTTCTCGGGTAGATAACCCGCACACAGTTGAGCTAACACCATTCATTGTGTGTGAACCTCCATACATTTGCTTGCAAGCCTTTCTTACATTCATTCTTTTGTTAATGCATGCATTCTTTCATTTCGTTCCTCTTTTTATTATCTTCCGCTTTACGTTAAATAATACTTTCATTTCATTCATTAACATTAAACGTAAAGCCACAGGAAAATAATCGTACAACAAGGAACATATACATAAATAGTTAACATCATCATACATGGCATCATACATACATAACATACACCATACATACCATCATGCAATAAACATCAATCATACATCATAACATGCCCACCATGACATCTACGACCTCAAAAAGCCAACTTACATAGCCCCCGAGAACCTCCTAAGTCAAAGCCTAAATTACACTTTTTCTCCAAAAAGTCGGAAATATTCGAAGTGTTCATCCGCATTTGTCTTAGTTCATCCGCATTTCTTTTAGTTCATCCACATTTGTTTTAGTTTATCCACAATTGTTTTAGTTCATCCGCATTGACTTTACTCATCCACATTTCCACCGATACTCATCTGCATTTCCCATACATAGTTAATGTTCATCCGCATTTCTCATACTCAGTCAATGCTCATCCGCATTTCCCACACTTAGTCAACGTACATCCGCATTAACTTTCCATCCATATTGAGTTTCATCCACATTAACATTCATCCGCATTTGCCAACACTTAAGCAATTTTATCTAAAATTAGGTGTGTGAACTACTGCTTGGGCGCATGAGCAGCCTAGGGCATACTATTCAGCACATTCAGTCCCCAAATCTCATCTTTCATGCTGTAAGCTCAAATCTTACATTCTAAGCCTTAGAAACACAGCCATAACATCATCAAATCATGAACACAGTCCAGAATCACACCATAACATCATCATACACACATTCAAACATACGGGTATAAAACCCAGTTTTATTAAAACATACATCCATGCATTTCTAGCCCTAAAATGAGTTAAAAAAGGTAAAAGGAGGGGTCCTAGAACTCACCTTAGCAGCTCTTGAGTATGGCTTGTTCCAAACTCATTTTCAAATGAGTTCAACCACCTAGAAAGCCACTACAAACACACAAACACGCATAAGTGTACACTCGAGGACATAACCGGTTAAGAACACTATAAAACCATGAATTCTTCCCTTGAATTCAAATTCTCAGCTTGTTCTTCATCAAAACCCAAAAACTCTGCACTTTCTCTCTCTAGAATCTGTAAGTAGAAAGGTGATGTGCAAGATTGGGCAACCATTACCTTTATTCACCAACTTTTTCAAAGTTTTTTCCTTTTGATACTTTTTACCCCTTAACTTGGGTAAAATATCTTTTCTTTATTTTTCTTCACTTTATTCTACTTTTTTTGACATAAAAAATAACCGGGTGTAACATGGACCTGATCATATTTTGACTTAGAATTGTTCCAAACTATTCTAAACCATCTTGTGAGAATGTTACAGCTGAAATAGGTACTTCAGGAAATTCTAAAGATAATTAAATGTTTGAGTTACCCAGACCTATTTCAAGTTCTCCAAGAGCTACAACAAACCAAGCTTCCACTACTGGCAGATCTGATAGCATAACCATCTCACAAGATAGTGGAGCTTCAACTAGTAACTCACTCAGTGATCTTGATATTTTATCAGGTGAACCTGTACAACACCAAGCAGAAGTAGCATCTTGAAGGAACAGGCAAGTGTTAATGCTGCTTCATAGCCAACAATTGATGATGTTTCTCTTTTATTCAATCGGTCTTCATTGAATGAACTTGAAACAACAGCTAGAAAAAGTGTTCTGGCTCCTAAGCAAAATATGTCCGATCTGGATGTATCTTTGCAGCTAGAAGTGATTCCTCATCTAAGGAATCATAATACTCATCCAGCTGAGAACATCATTGGGGATGTGTCTAAAGGTGTTTGAACAAGAGGACAGACTCATCACGGAAATGTCTGCTTGTACTCATGTTTCTTATCTCAGATGGAACCCAAGGCGGTGGAAGATGCCTTGAAAGATAGTAGTTGGGTTGAATCGATGCAAGAGGAGCTGCTTCAATTCAAGAGACAAAAGGTTTGGAACCTATGTCTGCTACAATCTGGTCAAGTACCTATAGGCACCAAATGGGTTTTCAGAAAACAAGAGAGATGATAGAGGCTTGATTATCAAGAACAAGGCAAGACTGGTGGTTTAAGGATACACCCAAGAGGAAGGAATTGATGATACTGGTGTCTTTGCACCTGTTGCAAGACTTGAGGCAGTTCGGATCTTCCTTGCTTATGCCGCATCCAGGATTTCACAATCTACCAACTTGATGTCAAGTGTGCCTTTCTATATGGGGATATAGATAGGAAGTCTACGTGTGCCAACCGCCAGGATTTGAAGATCCATAACACCCCAACTACGTGTGCAAATTGGATAAAGCTCTATATGGGTTGCACCAAGCACCAAGGCTATGGTATGAGACTTTGTCTCAATTTCTTCTGAAGAATGGTTACACTAGAGGTACCATTGATAAGACTCTCTTCATTAGGCTTGTTCAAGTCTATGTCGATGACATCATATTTGGTTATTCAAATGACCAAATGTGTAACGAATTTGAGATGAGTTCCATGGGAAAAATGGACTTTTTCCTTGGAATTCAGGTGAAGTAATTGAAGGAAGGGTTCATCAATCAATCCAAGTATGTTAATGATATCTTAGAGAGATTTGAAATGAAAGATTGTAAGCTAGACAAGACATCCGTACCCAGAAACCATAATCTTTGTCTTGACCTTGAGGGGGAGGATACTGATCAACATCAGTATAGGGAAATTATTGGTTCTCTGATGTATCTCACAGCCAGTAGACCTGAAAGGAGCACCTAAACTAGGTCTCGACTATCCAAGGAATAGTGACTTTAATCTTTATGGATATTCTGACAGTGACTATGGTGGATGCAACATTGACAAGAAATCAACATCAGGAGGATGTCAATTTCTTGGTGGAAGGATCATATCAAGGCAATGCAAGAAACAATCATGTGTCTCTACATTAACTGCTGAAGCTAAATATTGCTGCTGCTAGCTGGTCTGCTCAGTTGTTGTGGATTCAAAATCAGATTCTAGACTATGGATTCAACTTTATGAGCACTCCTATCCATATTGACAATAACAGTACTATCTACATCACCGAAAATCCGGTGAAGCACTTCAAGACAAAGAATATTGATATCATGTATCATTTCATTAGAGATACTCATGAGAAGAATCTAATCACGCCAATCAAAGTTGATTTTAATGAATAATTTGTGGATCTGTTTACAGAAGCATTTGATGAACAGAGATTTAAATATCTCATTACAACTATTGGGATGATAAACATTGATTAGCATACCTCTTTTGAAAACTTTTTTGTAATGTCTTATGTCAATACAATCTAAGCCCTGTTACAAAAGGTCTCTCTCTGAAAATTTTCTCTAAGCATAAATCCTTCCGAAGAGAAATTAACCTTCAGAAGATATCTTGCATAACTTCCGAAGAAAAATTTCTCCAAGGATAATTATCTTCTCAGAAGAGTTTTTAGTCTCGGAAGAAGCAATTGATTACATCTCAGATCTACTTCCAAAGTTTATAAAACTCTCCATTCAGAAGGCAACCTTTACTCTCGGAAGCAAAGATTTGCCTTCGGAAGACAAATCACCTTCGGAAATGATTTATATTCGAAAGAGAGATTTTACTATGTAACGTAAATCTCTTGGGCCCCACACTGTAAAAAGTAAAGATTTTGTTAATGATGTCGGATTATTTAACTGAATTAAACCTTATTGACACTGTCATTTCATCCACTAAAACATCCCATGACTTATACTAACCAGATTACTACCATTTTACCCTCTTTTAAATAATCCCGACTATTCACTTTTATCTTCTTACCTAAAATTTACTGCCCAAAAAGTTTCCTTCACTCCCAATTCACCCAAGCTCAAGCTCTATCATTTTCACATTTCTCAAATGGCACTCAACCCTCAGCACAACCAAGTTGCACTTCTTGATTCTTCAAGAGATGTTGACTTCTCTGAAATCATCTCCTTTCTAACCCAATCATCCTATTACACAACCCTAATAGTTAATCCCGCTATTTACTCCAATGAAATGGCTGAATTTTGGAATAACGGTCAGAATGAAACCATAAATGGGGTTCATGTGATACGATACAGCACTTGTGGCCAGGCTTTGGTCATCACTGAACAACTCACCAGGGAGCATCTGGAGCTTCATGATGAGGGTGCCCCTACAATGATCCCCAAAACATATTTAGAAAACACTTATATCCAAATGGGATATGGTGGAGACGTCAGCAGATCCACAGTCTACAAATTGAACTTCTCCTACAACAAATCTGGGGGATGGGATCAAATTCCTTATGAACTTGGGTGTTTGGTTCATGGACTGGTGAGAAGCCTCTCTATAACTACTCCAGATTTGTGCTGACTAACCTTATTGGAAATCTCTAGAGGGAAACATTCTTTATGTATCCCAGATTTCTCTAGCATTTAATCAACAATGAACTGGACTAGAGTCAGCTTGTCTGTGCAGCTGCTCTGACTGTCCCTCACATGAGGCCAACCATCTTCAAGACCTTGAAGACGGTATCCACCAACTTCACTGGAAGGTACACTTCCCTGCTTCCAGTATGATTGAGCACATATTTCCTGGTGACATCCATGTTCATCCCACAGGTGATGAACATAGACTAGCAACTGCCGCCACAATGCCAACTCTGCCTTCTCATCCCATCACCATCACATACCAAAGACGCCACAAACGAACCCTTGTTCAATCCGCTCTGATTGAACAAGGTCCTCTTGTTCAATCCAAAAACACTAGAGAGGAACAATAGGCTCCCACTCAGTTTGAGGTCTCACCATCCTTCCCATTTGACCTCAATATGGGTCTTGATTCTCCTAAATCTCAAACCTATGAGCCTGAAACCCAAGCCAACAGCCCTTAGGGTGAGTATTTATACTCTTTTGAGCAGCCAACAAGGTCCAGCCCCACTAGAGGCTCAATGCCTATAGACATTGATCAAAGTCCTGGATTAGTAGGTTTAACCTCCTTATCTTTCACTGACATTTTCTTCAAAACTAATGAAGAGATAACGTCCCTCCATGGCAATGAAGTTGATATACAACACTCTTTTAAAGATCAAGAGAGCCTAGACAGACCTCTTATTGCTAGCCACTATTAGCAAACCTTTACTGATGTGAGTTCCACTGATGTGGAGGGGACTCATGCAGATTCAGCTGCTACTACAAAAAGTGCCTCGATGGACCTTATGGATAGTAGTAACATCTATGAGATTGAATCTGCAGCAACCATGCCTTTTGATGACTCTGAAGAGACATCATTAAGTAGGGAAACCAGGGTGCCAAGAAACCACATCTGGTGGTAAGGTTGAACATACTAGGTATGTTGCCTCATCTCCCCATGATTCTTCAAAAGAAGATGAGGGAATCATGAAGCTCCTCATACAAGACCTACTATCTAAGGTCTCAAACCTTGAATCCAAGGTTAGGAGTTTAGAAGAATGGTCTACCACTCAGCAACTTGAGATTGACAACTCAAGGCTAAACTAGCTGAGAAACAGATTGAGAGATCTGTTAGGCATGTACCTATTCAGGTCTCCTTGACCGCTTCCTCCAACTCATCTAGCTCTCAAGATGATGCTACCAAAAAGGGGGAGAGTATTTTGAAACAAACATTTGAGGAACCACAAAGCCAAACTTTAACTTCCAAATATTCGGCTCCCATTACAACTTTCTCTAAGCCATCCCAAGTTGTACTGCAAATTGACCGAAGGATGCTCAATGATCTCTACAGACTCTTTTCCAAGTTTCTGTTGAGATCCTCTCTTGATCAGCCAAGCCCTGATGCAGCCATGATGTACTTCGGAGCTGAAGAGCTTCAGAGGCTAAGTGCACCTTCTACCACTGTGGAAGAAGTTTGTCAACCTAAGGTCCACATGGAACTTGAGTATCAATTCAAAGGGGAAATGAGGACTGATGGCCTAGCAACTAAAATAGTTGGGACAGAATCTGCACCGCCTCAAACTTTTAAAGCTGAAGTAAAAGCCTCGGAAGAACAACCTAAATCTTCCAAAGCCAAAATGGAAGCTGCGGAAGGACTATTCTCATTGTCCGAGGATCTAATCATCACATATAATTCTAGAACTAGCATCTGAGGTGAATATTGTGGACTTTCAGGGTCAACCTCTTGTTCAAAACAACCTCTCTGCCTCTCTCACAATCTGAATCCACTCTTCAAGAACCACCAAAGTCAAGCTCTTCAAAAGATAACAAAGGAAAGAAGAAAATTGATTGCGGAAGAGCTTCAGAAAGAGGAGAAGATTGAAAAGGTAAAGAGAAAAGGAAGACTTCCAACTGGGAAGTTGTTAGCTGTCAGTACTAATCAAGCTTGAAGCTGCCAATGAAGAAACACTCCTGCTACCATTAGAGGAGTTAGTGAAACTGGAAAAGGAAACCATGCTGCAAAAGGAAGCAGCACGGTGGCCTTAGAGGAAGAAAATGAAAAGGAACAGAGGGAAGTTAACATGCAGCTCAGGAGGGAAAGGATAGACTTCCTAACCTCCAGAGGTTTCTCTCTTCAAGAGTTGTCTCCATATAACGATGAAACGATCCTATGGCTCTTCAACAAAGGGCAGGATCAATTGGAGAAAAAGAGAAAAAGGGTTATAAGAGAGAAGTTGAAGGAGAAGAAGAACAAGGAAGAAGAAGAAAGGGTCATTACAGCCAAGAAGATAGGTGAGAAATCCTGGATGAAGGACTATCTCCGGGCTCATGGCTTCTCTGGCAGGCAGGTGGGACTTATGACTGAAAGGACACTCCAACGAATTGTCAGTGAAATCAAGGCTGAGATTCGTCTTGGCAAAAGAAGAGAGATGTACACAAGGGTACAGGGGATGACCTTAACACCAACCACACAACCGCAACTTGAACCAATTCTCTCTCCATTCACCATAAAAACTGAACCTTACACTCCTGAACCCACACCTTTACCCTTACCCACTTTCTCACCTTAACTACCAAAACTACCCATCGTTCAACCCAAAACACTTACCAGAACTACTACACCAAATCCTACCCCACAACCTTCCAAACCATCCCCTCGACCTTCCAAACTCTCTCCCTTGAGGAGTTTAAGGCAATCAAGACTAAGCTCACTAACTGCGCAACTTTAAGCGACATCTCCTGTGAGGAAGACAGTCAAATTAACCTATGTTGAGGGATCTTCATGTTCCATCACAAGAGATCAATTTCTGATCTGCCTAGAGGAACACTGGACCATGCTGCTAAACTTCTAGGCCTTAACTCAGACTGACTAAGTGATGAAGAAAAGAGACTAAGAAGGAAGTTGGTGACTCTACTGGATACAAAGAAAGAGGACAAGATTCCTAGTCAGTCTCTTGTGCCTAGAAAAAAAAATAATCCAGTGGAGGTTCGATTAAACTTCTGACAACTTTGTTGTGAAAAGAGAGAATGGTGAAGTCAACAGGCTAAATACCACCTCTCTGCTACACTCTAGCAGGTTTTCAAAAAGTTAGTAGAGAAACCATTCTCTAATCCCTCCAACTCTGAAAATGTTACTCACATCAGAAATCATCTCAGAAATCTTCATCTTGCTGAGTTAACTACAAAAGCCAAGATTGAAGAAGAGTTGAAATAGAGAAGAAAGGAAGACAAGGATAGTTCTCTCACCAAAGGCACAACCTTTCTACAGATGGTGGAGGGTCCTGAATTGGAACCTATAGTTTGATGGGAATATGATTATAGCTCCCATCAACTTACTCTTTCCAGAGGGACACAACAAAGGGTGCATATCATTCAGGTGACAGACTGGAATTCCTGTCAACGAATGATCTGTACAAGCTTCTCAGCACTACATCCGGGAAGAACAAACGGACAGACAAATAGTTGCTTTCCTTAGTGCTAAAAGCTTTGAGAAGTAGGAACAAGTGAAGTTTTGGTAGCATCAGCCTAGGGGGAGTTTGTTGGATCAAGTGGAAGGCTGGTGCAACCAAAACCATTTCGCTTAGTTTATTTTGGTGAAGATAACGGAAACTTCCAAAGCTAAAATGGACTTTCAAAGGAAATAGAGTCTCTTCCGAAGTTTATGTTAAAGATCAACTTCTGAAGACAAACTCTACTTCTAAAGACAGAAGTATTCACTTATGAAGATCAAGTATAAGAAGTAAAGATCAGAAGACTACTTCTAAAGTTTGAAGAAAAGTAGAAGTCCTTAAAGCCTTGGAGGAAGCAGCCTCTTACGAAGTATAAGTGGCTTCGGAAGAACAAGTTCTTCCAAAGCCACTTAACTTTGAAAGACACTGCTATGAACCAGTAGACATATATGGTCTCTGACAATCCGCTACAGATCTCTGAGATACTGCATGGTGATTTCTCAAAAGCCATGTAGTTGACCTTTCTTTATCCTACTATTCACCTTTTGGTAGATAGCATAGTTGCCAACTTTAGTTGGAGAGAAAAAGTAAGTCATGGACATGTCATGACTACCATATCTTAGATAAGACATTATCTAAGATACCTTAACTTTAGCATTGTAGTATTTGCTTTAGTTATGGGATCCTAACTAGTATCAAAGTATATCCGGTTGTAGGTAGTATTATATATAGTTTCTCATTGTAACTCATAATCCATGCTTGTAAGAGTCTTGTAAAACTTTTAGTTGAGAACAACATATTGAAGTACCTTGAAAATTATCTTTTGTGTTAATTGGGACTCTCATTCATCCAAGTGTTGTTTAAGTGAGTTGAGAGAAAAACCAAGTGTTTAGTAACATAAACCGATCCTATAGAAATCATTACTCTGTTCTCATAACTGAGTAGGAATATGTGGAGAAGGATAAAGAGTTGGTGATACATGAAGAAAAGAAGAAAGCAAGGAGTATCAGATTGTTTGATCCAATTGAAATTAAAATTTTGCATCCAAGCTACACTTCTTACCTACATAATAAGTTTTTCCCAACACTCAAAGATGATCATGCCCAAAATGACCTATGCTTCTATGTGCATATCCTCCAAGTCATTGATAAACCCTATCCCAAGGCTTATAAGAGAAGAAAGTATGAAGCAGGGCAGTTGATTGGAACAACGTATAAAGAAGTGAGTGAGTTGAGAATGTCTGAACAAGATGAGTTGGAGATAGTCCACAACAATAATGTATTGGAAACTCTCACAATAGAAGAAGATATTTTAAGATTGAGCTTTGAGACACTACAAAAGATATGCTGAATGGAGATCAAGTACAAGTATAATGATCAAAAGGATACAGTGTCATATTTTAACAAGTAAATGGTGTCAAGGGTCAAGGGGCCTTCAGTTTTGAAGACCTGATTACAAGTGTCTAAGCCTAAGGGGAGTATTGTTGGATCTAGGAACAATAGGTCTAGATACTTTTTATAGGCTTAAAACTTTAATCATATGATAATGAATATTTGTAATTCATTATTTTCATGCATTCATTATGTATATAGGTTAACCCATATGTGTGTTCATTTATGTGTATGATTGCACATTCAATAATTATACTTGTGTATTAATTGAAATCATTCGAGTATTTCTTGTCTATATTTATTGTGTTTGATATTTAATATTTGATCCGTTATGCAACGATTAATGATGATTCCTTAATCATTAAATGAAAATCAATCTAACATTGATAATTGCTGAAAAGCGATCCACAGATTATCAGGTAATCCTTCATTTCCTTATCAGTCATATCATAGAGACCCGGATTGAGATGTTGGAGCTTCAGTTTTGAGAGTCTGGTCAATTTAGGTGAAGAAGGAGACTTGACTGTTTGAGCTTTCTCATACTCAATCACAAATGAAGGGTCAAGAAGCTTGTTCAACTTATCTTTTTCTTCAACCATGGGTTCTTTTGGTTGAAAAAAAAACCGAATAACAGCACACTTGAATGATTGCATAGTTCAATATCAATCAACAAACACAATCCATAAACACTTGATGAAGAAGAACAATTAAAAGTATTCAAAATATAACAACCTAAATCCAATACTCATAATATAACAATGCTCAATGAGATTTCAGATTAAATCCAGCTTAGAAATGGCACTTGCAACAATATTCACATGAACTAAGTTTTTGCAAGGATCCCTACTGTGAAAGAAATCAAATCTATGTATAGTAATGATAGTTTCGCTGATAGTTTCACTGTTAGCGAAACTATCCCGCCAATTTACAGTTTAGCCCGGCTGAGACACACAGTTTCGTCGGGTGAAACTAGAAGTTGACTTGAGCGAAACTATAGTTTCGGTCATAGTTTTGCTAGGTAGCAAACACAACTAATTAACTAACATACAAATAAAAACCAACATTTAACCTCTTACAATCAATCATAAACAAAATCTAATCTAATGTGAGTCCAACCTATTCTTGATCTTCAATATTCCCCCGAGGTTGGATCTCATCATCTTGATCAATCTTCATTTGTCTCTTCAGCTTCGGTATCTACTACCACCTCAAATCTTCCTTCTTCACTACCTCATGTGGTTGTAGCTTCTTCCGCACATGCACTTGCCTGTACGAATTGTCTCGTTAAGTCCCGCGCATCCATTCTCATCTAATCTACTTCCCGAACCTTCTGGGCCAGTTCCCTCACTTCAGCCATAACACCCCTCACTTTGCTGGCAACCATCATAAACAGGCTTGTCTCTTTGCGCGTTTCAGCACCAGCCCCAGCATTTATGTGATTCTCACATAACAAAACTAAATCCACATCACATAAAGCGAAAATCTCCATAGTATCAAACAGTCGGTATTTAGTATTATCCTTTAGTCTAATGACCACCTCCTCCATATTATAATCATACAACCATTTCTCAAAAGTCTGAAGCTTTTGCTGTAGGGGATTAGGCAACCACACCCTATTTGTAGTCTTAGGAGGTTTCACCCTCACCACTCTCCCACCTTCTCTCTACCTCCCAATCTTTATCTTTCTTTGATCTCCTTCTTTCTACCTTCATATACCCAAAGGCCTCGAGTTATCATTCATTCCCATCTTTGTTTCTTCCTCGAGCATCTTGCCCGCTCACTAAAATTAGAATTAATCATTGGGATCATAGCTAATCTCCTTAAATCCTATTTAGGCAATGTCTTAAATGCCTTCCTTTTATGCAAGTAAGTAATCCCTCCCCCTCTCTTTTTAATCATAAACATTCTGAGGTCGGGGTTGTATTTCCATCTAATGATCTTCTTGTTAGTTTCCTTCCTGCTTGGCCCCTATATATTTTGAAATAAGGGTGTTAACTCTTCAGTCTCCTTCTCACTAACAAACCACCCCTCCTTTGAAATCTCAAAGACATCTCCTTCATTAGAGCCCTTCTTGGACACATAAATCAATGGTTGCTTATCAACCTCAAAATATTCAGGTTGATAGTCATAATCTACAAGTTGTTTATCCTTTTCTTTTTCATCAATCAACCCCTTTTCAGTTGACTCTCTCACAACCTTATCATCTCTTAAATCAATGTCTATATTCAGCCCCATGTCAACAAAACTAGCTTCTATCGCTTCATCCTCATTCTCCACATTCTCTTTCTCCATACCATCAACCTCTGTTTATTCCTCAACTCTCACACCCATTCCTTCAACCGCTTCATTCTCTACACTACTAGAGTCCTCTCCCGCCCTACAATACGTACCCATTTTCAGAAATAGGTACTAAGAAATATCAATCATATCATATAACACTTCATATAACAGCTGATTGGGTAGGCCGGCTGCAGCTTTTAGCTCCTTGACTTCAGTTAGCAACCTCTTTATTATATTATGCCGATCCACCAGTATCTTTGTCATTCCATCCAACATCTCATCCTTTCCCTTCTCTCCTAATTCTTGATTGGTCAACTTAGTCTTCATCATGCTCAACTCATTGGCTAAAGAAGTGTTGAGGTTCCTCATCACATCCTCATCTAGCCCTACCCTATCATCCTTTCTCTAGGGCTTAATAAACACTTGATGTTTATGCTTTGTCCTCCTCTTAGACTCCAAATGATCTGCCTTTTTCTTGGATTGTCTCTCTTTTATATCCCTTACTTCATGTACAGTCTCATGAATGTCCTCCTCAAAGTCATACTCTCTTTCTTTTGCATATCTTTTCCTTTTCTTTACAAACTCAATTATTTTTCTTCTTGGTCTCCTTAGCATGCTTGTCTTCAACCTCAATTACCCTTCTTATATAGTTCCACCTTTCGGCTAGATACAGATTCTACCATAAGTGTGTGATCTTACCACTAAAGTCATGCCTTATGGTAGAGTAGTCACCAAATATCCAAGTGTTCATGTGAACCAATATTTTTATTTCTCCATGTCTCCGTACATTCAGAACTAGATCATCTATCAATATCTATAGAAATCTTGGATATAACGGCCGTTTGTCTTTTTACAGGGCCATAACGTTCTCGGCCATGCAATAAAAATGAGTTTGGCTAAATTAGCCTTCTGTCCTCTATAGAATACAATCATAGCTTTGGCCTAATCTAGATTCAGCCTATCAGATCCACCCTTTCGGTGATCTAAGCACATAATGAAGACGTGGGTGATGTATCTCCACTCCTTGGATAAAAAGGATTTCTTGATCTCCTTTCTCGTCCCAAAAGGAGGGAACTCATATCCAATGCTTTGGAAGGCCTCAAAGACCTCCTGATCAGTCAATATAACCTCTTCTCCATAGTCTTGTTAGAGTTTGAGCACTTAGGTAATGATCTCCATAGTAATCGTAATGTTGTTTTCCAACACTCTTGCGACGATCCTCTATGGATTGGCTCAAGTATCATATTAGAAGTCCTCCAGAAATTTCTTATATGAAACTCATAAATGGTGGGAGGGTGAGAAACTGCAAAAGCAATGGGTGATCGCTAGAGCAAACAAATGCAATCTCTAAATCCTGTAGATTGGAATTGGTATCATCCAACATGGTTGTAATGTTGTTTCGCTCATCGAACTTCAGATTAGCCATTTTATCTGAAAAATAGATGAAACACATTAAAAAGATAGGTTAAAATGAATAATAAAAAATAATAATTAAAAAGAATGAAAATAAAGTAAGTACAAAATAATTCATTAGGCGAAAGTATAATTTCGCTAGCCAAAATAGTAGTTTCAACAAGTGAAAATGTAGTTTCGGCATTGATTTTGTTGTAGTTTCGACAGGCCAACTAAGTATGTTCGGCATGCCGAAACCATATTTCTACCAAGCGAAACTGAATTTTGATCACCAAAACTATCAAGTTCACATGGACAACATAACTTCAAAGTTTTTCTGAAAACATTTGAACTTTCATTCAGTTTCGCTAGTACTTTCGCAATAAGAACTTCTAAGATACCGAAGAGTCACAATTCAAATCAGCCCTTAATATGTTGTTAAAACCTGGATTAATCTATAACCGGGGGTTCAAAACTCACATTAGAAGCTTCAATGATCGTCAATCACTAATAAAACATACACAAACTCGAAATCGTATGGGAGGTTCTCCAAATGTTCTCCGAGACTAGAAACAATGAATGTGCGCAAATGAGCTTTTAATTTCTCAAAGTGCGATATATAACCCTTAGTTTCACTAGGAGCGAAACTATAGTTTGCCCGGTACATGCTTTGATTAGAAATGAGCGAAAGTGTCGGTGAACCTATAGTTTCATGCTATGAAACTACCAAGGAAAGTATAGTTCTCATGAAAGTTAAAAACTTGAAAATATACTTTTTAAACATATAACAATTAAAATAATTAAGAAAAAAATAAAAAATGAAAGAAACAAACAGAAATGCCCCACAAGACCACGCCAAACTTCAGATAACTTTAACATAATAATGGAAATAAAAGTATATAGAAGAATGATGAGTTGAAGAGATTTTCTGGAGAGTCATAGTTTGGCTGGATTGCTCATATACTTGTCCATCTTAGCCCATGACTTCTTCTTTATAACAAGTGAACTATAGCTATTTTTATCATTTTTTGTTCGTTTACAGAAAACTTAAATGACTCGTTCCCACAGACATTTGGTAAAGAAACTTATCCTGCCTTCATAATATATTGAACAAGTCACACTCTGTTAGGATCTCAACATCTAGTTTGATCAATTAGATTGGATTTGCAGCGGAATGAGCCCACGAATTAACAAATTTAAACAAGAACACACGAAATTTATCAATGAAACAGTGTTTGTTATAGAGAGAGAATTTCTGCCAAAAGGAATATATTCATTCAATACACGCTTCGGCTGGCTCCCACATCGTTACAATTAGGTCATCTTTCCTTTTATAAGGGAAGCTGACGTGAGCTAATGTCACTTGACAGTGACATCTAATTGTTATTTAACTACTGAAAGTTAACACAACTACTGAAGATGTCAAACAACTGACATCTTATTTAACTATCACTACAACTACTGAAAAGAAACTACTGAAACAACAACAACTGAAGAAAATGCTCTTCAGTCGTTTTACAAGTACTAAATAGAAAAGAAAACTACTAAAAGGAAACCATCATAACAACAGAAGAATGCTTCTTCAGCTGTTGTGACAAACTCTGAAGGCTTCAGTACTTGGGACTTCTTGAACTTCAGTTGTTGTTATCAGCTGATGTCTTCAGATGTTGTCTTCAGTCTTTGTACTTCAGCTGTTGATCTTCAGTACTTTAGTCTTCAGCTGTTGATCTTCAGACTTTGGTCTTCACCTATTGAAGTCTTCAGTACTTTAGTCTTCAGCTGTTGATCATCAGACTTTGGTCTTCAGCTGTTGAAGTCTTCAGTACTTTAGTCTTCAGCTATTGATCTTTAGACTTTGGTCTTTAGCTATTCAAGTCTTTAGTACTTTAGTCTTCAGCTGTTGATCTTCAGACTTTGTCAAACAGCTGATCAAGTCTTGAGCAGTTGTTGTGATGTCTTGTGGGACTTAAAGGTTTTTCTGATCTGGCTCATTGGTTCTTTTGGTCCAACACACTCTTTGTTTGATTATTCTATTGAGAACCACAAAGATCCTTATAAAATAAACTCTCCTTATAGACATCAAATAATGAGAGCTCCACATCTATACTCACGTATAACAAAGGAGTTGATCAATTAAGCCTGAAAGATGAGAGCTTGAAGTCTATACTTATGTATAACAGAGAACATCATCATATCGTGCCGATGAGAGCTCCAGGTCTATACTCACATATAACAGAGGAGATCATCACTCCAAGTTAATGTTCACACATAGCAGAGGAGATAAGCACGAAAGAAAGTATAGCAAGGAGCTTCTTAGATTCAAAAAGATACTAGCAAGTAGCTTCTGAGATAGAATGGGAAAAGGAAACAAAAATACATTTGTTAAAAATATATCAACGAAAAGACGTCACGTTCTTAATCCATTTTGAACAAGGACTTGTGACTTTGTGAAGGCAAAAAATATCAAGGGGATAATACAAGTCACAAAGTTTCTTCTTCTTTTATTTTAGCCACATGCTTACTATCTACTTCGCTTTCTGGCTAAGCCTATTAAGCATATCCCAACACAACACTATTGACCTCTTTCGCATATTTTAGTCAACAAATAAGAGAGCTACAAAAAATAAAGAGACATGTGTTATGATTCTCCCCTGAAATTTCTACAAACTAGTAAGATTGGAGAAATTTCTAAGGAATATATATAAATATAGAATTTTAATTTTTGAGTTTTTTATGTAAAATTTTGGAGGACTATGGAGCATTCAGAAAAACTAAAAGAGAGAAAACAATAAAAGGAAATATACAATATATACATGAGTCAATGTAGAAAACGAGATTTTAAATGATATCAATCCTAGCATGGAGATTAGTTTATAAAAACGAGGTTTATCGAATGCTTTAGGGAAAAGAATAGCGTTTTGATTTTTATTGCCAATATGCTTAGTGCGGGAATAGAGAATTATATTCTTTGCAATTCCAATGGAAGCTTCGTTGTCATTGGTGTATGGAGAAAGTTGATTCCATGGTCAATCATCTGATGTTGTATCCATAACACTTGTGAGCAACAACTTGAAACAACAATATATTCTGCCTCCACCATGAAAGAGAGACAATAGTCTATTTCTTGCTCTGCTATGATACAAGACAATTTCCTAGGTATTGACAGCCTCTAGTGATAGATTTTTTTTCTTAACATGAAACCCTTTGAATCATTGTTAGAATAAGCATGTAAATCAAAGTTTCAACCATAAGGATACCAAAGTCCTAAATGAGAAGAGCCTTTAATGTAACCAAAGATTCGTTTTATAGCCTTTTCATTAGACTATTTTGGGGCAGATTGGTATCAAGCACAGTATCCTATAGCAAAGGTGATGTTGGGACGGCTTGCTATAAGATAAATTAGGGAGCCTATAATGGATCTGTATAGATAAGGATCAACAGGTTTCACGTTCTCATCTTGTGTGAGGCGAGACTGAGCAGTGAATGGAATCAGTTTGGGAGCAGCGTCATCCATCTACAATTTCTTTTAAAATATTTTGATATACTTCTTCTAATGGATGAGAATTCCCTCTAGCCTTTGCTCAACTTGCATCCCAAGAAAAAAGCACATCTCCCCCATCATGCTCAATTCAAAACGACTACACATAACCTCCTCAAACTCTTGACACAACTTTGAATTGGTAGAGCCAAAAATAATGTCATCCATATAGACTTTCATGATTAGCATCTCACCATCCACTTCCTTTTTGAGTAGAGACATATCAATGGTGCCACGAGAAAAATCATTATTCAGGAGATACTTCATTAGAGTCTTGTACTAGATGCGAAGAGCTTGATGAAGACCGTAGAGAGATTTCTCAAGCTTGTAAGCTTTCTCAGGATAGTCTGGATCCTCAAACCCTGGTGGTTGACACACATATATCTCATCATCAACTTCTTCCTAGAGAAATGCACATTTGACATCCGATTGATAGACTTTGAACTATTTGTTAGCAACATGAGCAAGAAAAACTGTATAGCTACAAGACAGGCCATGGGAGCAAAGACTTCCGACTAGTCATTCCCTTCTTCTTGAGCAAAGCCTTGAACCAACAATCTTGATTTGTTTCTTACCACAATACCATGGTCATTGGGTTTGTTCTTGAATACCCATTTCGTACCTATTAGGCATTTGTTTGGTGGGAGAACAACCAGCATCCACACCTTGAGCTTCCTTAACTATTGTAGCTCCATTTGCATTGATTCTACCCAAGAAGGATCTTGAAGAGCAACACGAACATTCATTGGAACAATTTGGGATACAAAAAAAGAGAATAGGCATAGATTAATTTTAACCAGATTGACTCTACATCCAAACTCCATCGGTGATGGATCCAATAATGTTATCATGGCGGTGGTCTTTCAAGTTCTTGAAGTAAATGGTTATGGGTAGGATACTTGAGATGGTGCGTTAATGGGTTCTTGGAGGGTAGATAATGGAGAGCAACATGTTTGGACAGATTCAATTAGTGAAGCTGATGGAATAGGTTGAGATAGGGTAGAGGAGGGAGACAAGGATGATGAGGAGGATGTAGTATCGGGCAGATGTGGCATTGTCGGGTGATGAATTAGGAGGAGCTTGATGAACAAGACGAACGATAAATAATGGATCTGGAGGAATAATATTTGATTGGACATTGGACATAGATGGATCATCATCAGAAGCTGGAATATTGAATTATTTTAAAACCATATTTGAGTCAAAGAACCATGCGGGTTCTGAACGGACATCTGAGGAATTAGATTCCTGCTAATCAACATAGAATGACTCTTGCACAATACGAGTTCTCTTGTTTGATACCTAATAAGCTTTCTATGAAGCGGAATAGCCACGAAGTAATACTTATCAGAAACATCACCGAATTTCAACGTTTGTGCCTGGGTATTTAGTAAAGTACACCAGCATCTGAATGGATGAAACAAATCAATCATAGGATTCCTCTTATGGAACAGTTCATAAGGAGTCTTCATTTTGTTTTTGATGATCAACACCCTGTTAAGAACATATGAGGCACAGTTCACTACCTCAGCCAGAAGATTATGGGTAAATTGGACTCAATCAACATAGTACGTGCAACTTCAATAAGGGTGTGATTCTTTCTTTTAGCAACACAATTCTGCTGAGGTGTTGTCACTGCACTGAACTATCATAGAATACCTTTTCTGGCACCAAAGAATCAAATATTTGATTTTTGAATTTAGTACTCTTGTCACTTTGAAGAGCCATAACATTCCTCTTGCTTATCATTTCAATAGAAAGAATCAACTTGTACAACATTTTAGCAACTTCTCCTTTATGGGCAAGAAATCTCAGCAAGAGTACCGAGAATGTGTTACAATAAGAAAAATGATTTTTTTGCAATGGATTTAACGCTTATTGGGCCAAACAAATCAGTGTCTAACAACTCAAGGGGATTACAAATCGTATTTTTTAAGTTTTAGTTTATGAGGTTTCTCATGTTGTTTTCCTTTGGTACATGCCATGCATTTCTCAACAACCAAAAAGTCCTTTTAAGGTGATCCCCTGACAAGATTGTTTATAACTAATTTATTTATTTATTTTAAATTAACGTGGCCCAATTTGTGATGCAGCAAAAAAGACACAGATGTGGAAGCTTTAGATAGAAGGAAGGTGAGAGTGGATGTTGACTCTTTGGAACCAATGTCAAGAAAGTATGTGTCATTCTTTCTTGGAGCTCACAGAGCACCATCTCCTCTGGAATATCAATCTTGGATTCTAGAAAGAGATATTCATTGGACTTGAACAAGACCGGAAGGTCTTTATCACAAATCTGAGAGACTCTCAATAGATTGAAAGTAGGCTCTAACAGATAATTGACATTTTCTAGAGTAAGAGATCCATTGCAAACCTCCCATTGGCCAATCATTTTTCCTCTTTTCTTGTTGTTGGCAAACGCGACATCTTCTCCAATAATGATGCGGTAGTTTGTCAACATGTCCTTCAGCCCTGTCATATGTCTGGAGCATCCACTATCAACATACGAAACGCTATTTACAACTTTAAAGGATGACCCCTGTAATTATGGAGTACAATTATTAACCATTTGAAATAGGAACCCATGTTTGAACAACTTTAGGCTTTGGTGCACGTAACTTTTTGCAAAATGTATTATTAATCAGATTAGTTAATCTACTGCCAAAAGAATTCTTATGAACATGTATATGATAAAGCTTAGGACAGATTTTAACTACATGATCATCTTTACCACACCTAAAACAACGTGATTTTAGTCTAGATCTGTTATGCTGCTAGTAAGGGATTTTATCATGTATATTTCCTTATCACATTGAAACAATCTGAATCATCATTATAACTCTCGTACATATCTCTGGGTCTGTTTTTATTTATAAAAAAATGATTATTTATATATGTTGATGAATTTTCATCAGAAGTACATGTGGTACTGTACCACTGTACTTGCACAAGATGATTGCATTAGTCTTCCACTTTATGGTGGAATATTAGTTAGGGTAAATGATGGGATGATGTGATAAAAGAACTTTTTGATACAATTACTTTTAGTTTTCTCTTTACTCTCAACAGCAGAATCATTCATGACAGCACTAACACAATCAGTAGAAGCATTAGCATTACAACTCAAATTGTTTAAAGAAGAGATTCAAACATCACTAGAACAAACTAAATCAATGTCTGAGATAGATTTTTTTGAAACAAAACAAAACTTAATCTAGTGTTATGATATAAAACAAAGTGCTGTGTTTTAGGTGTACTAAAACTATTGCATCCAAGCCCGCTAGTCGATCCATAACCATATTCTTCACACACAACCATAGAGTTCACACCTTTTAAACCTACAAACAAAGTTTTTGTATCTATTTGAATCAAATCATTAGAAGGGTGTGGAATAGACATAGGTGAATAACAATAAGTACTAGCAGGAGGATAAAGTACAACAATATCATAACCTAAACCTGTTTTAATCCTAGCCCCCCTTTGTGATCTGCACAAATCGTCATGTTTCTTCCCGAAATTGTCCATTTATCAAGCTTTGACTAAGTTTACTTTCTTCAAACTCTGCAAGTGCAACCCTTTCAGTCAAACTATTTATTTTAATGTTTCTTTCCAAATAAATTCTTTTTAAGTGTTCATTTTATTTTAAAGCTTCATTTAATTTAACAAAATATTTTGACTCTTTTATTTTAAGCTCTTCATTAATTTGTTTTTAATCCTTTTCATTACCGAGTAAGAGACGATTTGCTTTATACACACCAAATAGCCTAACTTTACAAGCTACATGTCTTGTATTACCTCATATAGAAGTCTCATCAGCACCTTCTCTGCTACAAAAGCCTTCTCACATTAACACACCAGAGTACTCTTCTTGTTTTCCTCGATAGTGGTTGCAACATCATTCTTATCTTTAGTCTGGCATTCAGCTATCCTCACCTTCTCATCTTCACTTTCTGTTAAAACCTCAACCTTCAAGTCACCGTTTCCAACGTTCTCAATACTCTCCTCACAATCCTTCTTAACATCTTCAAATACTTCAGCTTCACATCTAAATTCTGAAAACGGATCAAACTCTTCCTTACAATCATTTTTCTCGATCACTTCACAATCTCTGCAATAAGGGCTTGATTGATTTCTTCTTTAGTCTTTTTTTCTTTTGCACTCTAGGCAAAGTTTGAAATTAAGCTGTTTATTTCTTAAACTTCATTTCTTCATTATCTTCACACGAAGCTAATCTCGGGACTCAAGAATTGCTTGGATCTATGACAATTGGCAACAAAAATTCCTTTTTGAAGTGTCCTAACTGCTTGCAGTTAAAGCACCTCAGTTTGGTTTTATCAAAGCCTAATTTGGAGGTAGAGTTTTGGCCTCCAAAATTCTTCCTACCAGTTCTCTCCATAAACCTTCAAGCTCTAAGAGTCAACATTGTCATTTGTGATTGTATGTCAGTCTCCTCCAAATCATCAAGATCCAACTGATAAATATCCTCTATGGTCATTCCAACCCCTTTCAATTCTCCAGCCACTAATGCCTCACAACTCTACACAATCATGCAAAATAGTGCCATCGTTTTACATGGAATTGATGTTCCAGCATTGGCTTTCGAATTAGCTTGATGTCTTCTAGAATAAACACCACCACCAAGTTGATCACCTGTATTCAATCTTCCTTGTCTTGATTCTTGCATTAGAGAGCTTGCAGTGGAAGTAAGCAATGCAGCATTCTGAGTAAAGCCTGATGATGGCATCATGGTCTGATTAAACTCCCTCTCTTCATATCTAACTTAAATGATGCTTTTTGATGATTCCATAAGATTCTAGTTGATAATACTTCTTCTTGCTTCAACATCCACACTTGTAAACTCCATTATGGTGGGAGTGAGTCTAATAACCAATTCACTTGTTCACTATTCATGAGTTTTTGATCATATTTCTTTAATGTGTTGGACACCATGAGAAAACGGTTTATTAAATCAGTCAGACTCTCATTCTTAAATCCCACAAATGTGTTAAACTCCTTCTCCGCCTGAATATCCATGTCTTTTACTAACTCATCATCCCCATCGTAAAACTCATAGAGAGCATCATAGAGAGACTTAGCATTCTTGTGTTTGGCAAAACGATTGTATATGTCTGGTGCAAGGAATCGAGTTAAAGGTCCAAAAGCTTTTTGATCTCTATCAATCAACTTTAAATCTTTTTCGATAAAGGTGGATAGGTCCTTTTTTGTGAAACAACATCACCAATAGTAACAGTTGGTATGTGTGGACCAAAGATGATTTATTCCTATTGATTATGATCAGTGTAGAAAAAGAATGCCTTAAGACATCTCTTCCAATTTTCAAAATTGTCTACATTGATGAGACTCGGGGGTCTGTTGGGTGCCACACTTTCTAAATCAGCAAGGGTGAGAGTGGTCATCATTGACATGGTAGTTTCGCAGAAGAAATGATAGCTTCGCTGAAATGTGATAGTTTCGCTAAACTGGGATAGTTTCGTTGGTTGAGCACTAGTTTTCTTGCTAATTTTGGCAGCAGTTTCACTAGCCAAAAGCTTGCAAATGCTAGTTTTTCCCACAATTTTAAACGAAAGAAGCTTGAACTTTCGTTCAGGTGTAAATTCGGCAGCAATTTCGCTTGAAAATGGAACAGAAGCACCAATAAACTTTCATTCAAAGAAAGCACTTTCACTGAGATTATCAAAATAATCACACAATGCGAATCACTTGTAGTTTTCCTGACTGAAGGTGATAGTTTCGCTTAAAGAACTGCAATTTCACTGGATGAATTTGAAAAGCTTTTTGAACATGAAATCAATCCAAAATCACAGAAATCTCAATGAACTTGAGACCTGATGATTACCAATGCTTTCTCAATCAATAACTAATTGGCTTCAATCAAATTCCATATCAAATACACTGAAATTTGATTTGGAATTGATGAACTTGTGATATTGAACTCAAAATATCAAAATCCCCCAAACAATCAAGAGCACAAAGGCTCTGATACCAATTTGTTGGTTCAAAAATGACGAATAAAAGTATACTTGATGATTGAATCATTCAATATCAATCCACAAACACAATCCATAAACAATTGATGAAGAAGAAGAATTCAAAATTTAACAATCTAAATCCAATACTCATAATATAACAAAGCTTAATGATATTTCAGATTAAATCCAACTTACAAATGGTAGTTGCAATAATATTCTGACGAATTGGGTTTCAAGGACTCTACAATGAAAGAAATCAAATGTATATATAGTAATGATAGTTTCGCTGATAATCATTGTCAGTGAAACTATCCTACGAATTCACAGTTTCCCCCCGCTGAGATACATAGTTTCACGGGGTGAAATTAGTAGCTGACTATGAGTGAAACTATAGTTTTGCTGGGCAGCAAAACATAACTAATTAACTATGATACAAATGAAAACTAACTTTTAACCTAGTACGATCATTCATGAAAAAAATCTAATCTAAGGTGAGTCCAACCTATTCTTGATCTTCAGCTTCATAAGTCATCATAAAAACTTCATTAGCATCATATCTATGATTGATTAGAAATATGGCTTTGATCATTAGATCATAAGTTTGTGTTATGTCAACCATTTCTTGCACTTATGGTTCAACCTTCATTGGGCTTTATTTTGTTATTGGTTCATCACCCACATAACCTCTCCTATCTTTCCTGCCTCTAGGTCCATAAACTCAATTCCTTTCTTCAGTTGTTCCTTGGCTATTTCATGTTCTTCTAGATATTCAACTATTACAACTAGGCATCAAGGATCATCTTTTTGTTTCTTGTTGACCGGTTTCTTTTCATCAATGGGCCTTTTGCCTTTAGCCTTTTCACTTTTGTTGTAAGGCCCCATTCCGGGATGCTCACAGCTGGTCAATCATCACACATAAAACATATAGTTACATTAACTTCAATAAAACATTGCAGTGGAAACATTTAAACCATCATTTTTTTCATTATAATAATAATCGCGTTTTTCAAAATAATACAACATTCATTACAAAATATCGTTTGTTCGCATTACAATGCAAAAACATTATACAAAAGAATGCCATCCAAAATGAGCCAAGTAGCAGCCCCATGCCATCCTCAGCAACATTACCTGCCAACTAGAAAATGCATAAAAGTCAGTGTTGCAGAGTGAGTTCTAGTTTTACAAAACATTATATTACCTTTCATTCATTAAAACATGTTATTTACTATCACACGTGTTCAACCATCATACGTGCATCAAGGTAATAATTATTATCTTCTTTCTTTGTTAGTTTTGTACATTTCAAACATTTTGTACTTATCGTACATTTATTGTCTTTCACTTCTATCTAGGTCTTGTCGTATGATTAACCCCCCTCTTGAGCACAAAGCTATATCATCTAAGGTTAAGCGACAATGACCCCATATAGCATGTATAGAGAAGTCACTAAGACTAACTGCCCTGTGTGTGTGAACTCTTATGGGGTAGCCAAAATCAAACGCTATGTAAACATAGTAATTACCAAATCGCACGTATGGGAGCAGTCACCAAGACTAACTCCTACTGTGTGTATGAACCCTTATGAGTTAGCCAAAATCACACGCTGTAAACACACAGTTGAGCTAACAACTCTCTATGAGTTGTGAACCTCCTTTAATTGCTTTCATGACTTTTTATTCGTTCATTATGCTCCACTTCCATCATCTTAAATCTCCCAATTTCTTAAGATAATACTTTACATTCATTATCATAATCACAGCACGTAAAGTCACATCATAATACGTAGTAAGGAACATAAGAAAACATATCATACATAAGCATAAAATTATCACGTATCATCATAATAAAAATCATGCATCATACATTCACACACATAAACATATGCATAACACCTCTCAATGCATCATAAATTCTATCTAAAGCTTCCACATACACACAAAAAAGTACGAATCTTGGATGGTATCTTTGGTGACTTCGCATCACTACCTCCACCTTGCCGGGTCCACCATAATCCCCTCGGGATTCATCATGTGACCCCAGAACTGAACCTCGGGTAGCCAGAATGCACACTTGGAGCACATGGCATACAACTTCTCCCCTCTCAACGTCTCCAACACCTCTCAAATGTGACTGAAATGCTCCTCCTCACTCTTCAAACAAATCAAGATATCATCAATAAACACAATCACTGATTTATCCAACATTGGCCCACATACTCGATTCATCAAGTCCATAAAAGCAGCTTGCACGTTGGTCAAACCAAAATACATAACAAGAAAGTCATAGTGTCCATATCGCGTGCGAAAAGCTGTTTTAGGAATATCCTTCTCCTTAACCTTTAGCTGATGGTAACTAGATCGAAGGTCTATCCATTAAAACCAACTGTTACTTTGGAGTTGATCAAACAGGTCCTTGATCCTCGGCAATGGATACCAATTCTTCACCATCAACTTGTTCAGCTCTCGGTAGTCAATACACATCCTCATACTACCGTCCTTCTTGTTCACGAATAAGACCGGAACACCCTAAGGAGAGATACTCGGTCTAATGAACCCCTTATCAAGCAACTCGTGTAATTGCTCTATCAGTTCCTTTATCTCGGTAGGAGCCAACGGATACGGTGCCTTAGCTACAGGCTGGGAACCGGGTATCAAGCCGATCTGGAAAGTCGATCTCATGGTCCGGTGGCACACGTAGTAAATCTTCTGGGAACACGTATGGGAAGTCACACACAAACGGTACATTAGACAGTGTTGGTGTTGGCGTATCCACATCCTTCATGTAGGCCAAGTAGGCACTACATCCCCACCTCATGCACTTCCCGCCACCGCCATCGAAATCACTTCAGGGTAGTTATAACTCCATCACTGTAAATAGTCACCGAACTCTTGTCAGGAGCTATTAGTCTGACCATCTTCTTGTGACATACGATGTTAGCCTCGTAGTCCGCCAACCAATCCATTCCCAGGACTACATTGAAACCGCCTAAGGTCATCATGAATGTTCTAACAAGAAACATATGACCTTCTGATTCAATGTCACAAATCTATCATCTTAGAAATCCTCGTAGACTTACCTATGGCAGTTTCTACATCGAAGGGCTCATCGATACTTCTTTCCTAATGGGAAACTTAGCACAAAAGATACCAGAATTTAAACTCCTACTACCACTGGAATCAAATTCCATAGATGCAAGAGTTTGGTTTATTAGAAACATACCTAACACGACATTAGGGTTTGTCCTAGCCTCCACCCTAGTCATTGTGAAGGCTCTGCGCTCACCCTCTGCCCTTTAATTTTGGTCTTCTTCCTTGCTCCGAAACTCTCTGCCCTTGGCTTCTTGCACTCCTTGCTTGTGTGACCCCTTCCACCACAGTTATAACACTTCATCACCCCACAATCTTTTCCCAGATGATTGGGCCTCCCACATTTGAAGCAGAAGTCTGTTCCCCACCTACACTTCATGTATGCCTCCTCCTATAATTACCATAACTCTTCACCCCCATACTAGATATGACAACATGCGGTCATCCACCCTCGCAACCTTGCGATTCAGAGTGAAACTCTCACGTTCACCTCACTTTTCGTTCCAATTCTAGCTGCCACTACCTTCTTGTTCACTTCAATCACGATCATCTCCTTCACCGCCCTATTACCTCAGTCACCATAGACTACAGAATCACAAGACTCGATACTCCATTCATCCTGGTTCCATGAAAATGTACCATGACATGAAGAAAGATTATTGGTGGCCGGGTGTGAAGCGTGACGTGGTGGAGTATGTGAGTAAGTGCCTTACTTGCTTACAGGTGAAGGCAGAGCATCAAAAGCCATATGGGAAGATCCAACCTTTGGATTACCAGAATGGAAGTGGGAGCATATCACCATGGACTTCATTACAAAGCTGCCACGTACTCCGAAAGGGTACGATGCCATATGGGTGATAGTTGATCGTTTGACGAAGAGTGCTCAGTTTCTATCGATCCACGAGACGTATTCATCTGAGAGGTTGGCCGATCTGTTCATCAAGGACATTGTAACTCGTCATGGTGTGCCGGTGTCTATTGTGTCTGATCGCGACACTCGGTTTACATCTAAATTTTGGAAGAAATTCCACGACGCTATGGGGATGAGGTTACATATTAGCACGGCTTATCATCCCCAAACCGATGGTCAGTCAGAAAGGACCATTCAGACATTGGAAGAAATGCTTCGAGCATGTGTGATTGATTTTTGTGGAAGTTAGGATGACCACCTACCGTTAGCTGAATTTTCCTACAACAACAGCTATCACGCCAGCATTGGTATGCCGCCATATGAGATGCTATACGGTAGGAGATGTAGAACACCCGTTTGTTGCGGTGATATTGGTCAGGAGGAATTGGTTAGCGTCGAGGTAATCGAGGCTACGACTGAGAAGCTTGAAAAGATCAAAGCCTTTATGAAGGCAGCCAAAGACAGACAGAAGTCGTATGCTGATAAACGACGCAGGCCGATTGAGTTCAGGTGGGTGACCGGGTTATGCTGAAGGTCTCACCTTGGAAGGGTATTATCCGATTCAGAAGCGGGGCAAGTTAAGCCAAGGTATATAGGCCCTTTCCGAATCATTGCTCGAGTAGGAGAGGTGGCCTATAGACTGGAGTTACCGGATGAGTTAAATGAAATTCACCCGACATTCCATGTATCTCATCTAAGGAAGTGCCTAGCAGATGAAGATACGATCGTCCCATGGAAGATATCGAAGTAGATGAACGGCTCAATTATGTGGAGCAACCAGTGGCAATCATCGACCGAAAGGAGAAAAGGCTAAGGAACAAAGTGGTTCCTCTTGTGCGTGTACAGTGGAAGCACATGAAGGGATCCGAGTCAACGTGGGAGACTGAGGAAGAAATGAGACAACATTACCCACGTTTGTTCGACGAATAACAGGTTTCGGGGACGAAACCTATTTAAGGGGGGTGGACTTGTAACACCGGATATTTATTATATTGAAGCCGGTGAAGAAAGAAAAGAAAATAAAGTTCAAAGTCGAGGGACCAAACTCGCCAACGAAGAAAAGTTCGGAAATGTGGTGATATTAGTAGGGAGAGGGCAGCCCACTCTCCCCACACACCCCACATTCAGATTTCATAGAGAGAAGAAGAGAGAAAGGAGAAAAAGTTGGTTCGAGTAGTTCGGGTCGTCAAAATCATCGTGTAACAAGCCAAATCGAAGCTCTTGTCGTTCTTCTCATTTTTATGAGTTCTAGAACCCCACTATTACTTGTTTTCAAATGATTTTGGGGCTGGAAAACATCTGAAATTGGGTTTTTTTTAGTATGTGTATGTTGACCCGTTTGTGTATGTGTATGTGTATGTATGATGTGTTTGTGGCTTGATTGTGAGCTTGTGTGTGCTTGAATAGTGTCATGGTAGGCATCCCTAAGGTTTAGGATGGTCGATTTGGGCTTAAAATGGGTTTAGAGGAGTTTGGAGGCCGAAAACCCTCGGCTGCAGTCGGGAGGAACTGCATTCTGCATCAGTTAGGGCTAGGCGACCGACTGGAGGCCGAATGGAGGCCATACGGTCGATTAGGATGTGATTGGGGTCCATTCGCACGATTGAATGTCCATTCGCATGATTGAAGGGCCAGTCGCATGGGGTCATGCGACTGAAGGTCCAGTCGCATAAGTGCTCATCCGCATTAATCCCATTCGCATGAGCTCCATCCGCATTGTCCATTCGCACGACTGGATGTTCATTCCCATAGGTGTTCATCCGCATTAGTTCATTCGCATGATGTTCAGTCGCATGGAGGTCATGCGACTGAAGGGTGTCCATACGCCCGAGTAGGGCTGTCACACCCGAGGAAAGTGTAGTTTGACTTCTGACTTTCGGGGAAAAGTGCATATGTAAGTTTTGACGTAAAGTTTCCTGTAATAGCATGTAAGATGACAATTAGGGCCTTAGATAGCATGTTGGGCATGATGATGATGATGTTGCATGTTAGGGCTTGTTATGTATGCATGATGTTGCCCTGTATGATGATGATGAATGTGTATGATATGTTCCTTAATATGATGTATGTTATCCTTCTTGTGGCCTTATGTGTCATGTTAATGAATGAATGAAGTATTATGTAACGTAAAGTGAAAGATAATGAAAGGGGAACATAAAGTAAGAATGCATGCATTATTGAATAACGAACGAACAAAGGAAAGGCTTGCAAGCACATATATGAGGTGAGCAACTCGATGGTTGCAAGAGACTCGGATAGCGTGCCATCGATGAGAATGGTAATGAGGTGAGCAACCCTGTTGTTGCAACAGACTCGGATGGTATGCAATCCTTCAGATTGCTATGAGGTGAGCACCCCTACGGTTGCAACTGACTCGGACAACGCGTTATGTGAAGTTGCCATGAGGTGAGCAACCCTATGGTTGCAAGAGACTCGGAAAGCATGCCATCGTTGAAATTGGCAATTGGGGTGAGCAAGTATATGGTTGCAACAGACTCGGATCGCGCGAAGTCATTGGGATTGTTAATGAGGTGAGCGACCCTGTTGTCGCAACAGACTCGAAGGAACGAAAGTATAAATAAATGAAAGATTTTGTATGAAAGAACAAAGTATGAATGAACGTGTATGAATTCTCGGAATAATGTACAGAGCAGGATCCTTGTCATTCGACCTCAACAATCGTGGCCGGGTGCCACGAAGAGGGTAAAGTCTGACCGGATCTAGATAGAGAAGTGAATGATAATGTAACACGTGAATGAGCAAAGTTAATGAACGGAATGATGAGGATAATATTGATATTATCTGTATGTACGTATGATGTATGATCGTGAATGAATGTAAAGTAAAGTATGTTTTATGTATAAAACTAGAACTCACTCAGCAACGCTGACATTGATGTGTTTCCAGTTGGCAGGTAATGATTGCTGAGGATGGCACGGGCGACTACTCAGCTCTTTTGGGATGGCATTCTTTTGATTAATGTTTTTGCATTGTAATGCGAACAAGCTATTTTCTAATGAATGTTGTATTAATTTGCAAAAGCATTTACATGGAAATGAAAGATTGTTTAGTTTTCTGCTGCGATTTTATGAAACTCAAATGTAATTATAGGTTTTATGTGCAATGAGAACCCAACTGTAAGCGTCCCGGGAACGGGGCCTTACATACATCCACATATGGTGACACTAGCCTTTGTCCTTCCTCAGCAATATCAACATGGGAATCAAATTTTGTTGATTAGGGGCAACTTGTTATTCTGCTTATTAAACCTGCTCATTAATAGGTGCTTCTTCTTCTTGATTGATCTACTACAACATCCATGGCAACTATGGAAAGAAACTCCCATTATAAAAGTTCCTTGGATCTCTTTTCTTCATGTACTTGTAGGACTTAGCATTGTAGTGAGGAATGTCCATCACTGGTCCGTCAGGCACAATCTCTAGAAATGCCTCATTGATTAAGCATTGTATGAACCTTGGAAACATGAGAAACATATGCCTTCTTCCTTCTGGATGTTAGAGAGCGGATCAATAAACACATAAGCAAACATGCTAAATGGTTTGTTTGTGCATAAAACACATATATCAGACGATGTAGTGGTGGGCATATCATTCCATCGTGTCTTCCTCTTTGATAAACAATGTTTGAAGATGTGAATAAGAAATCTCCATTGTAAATCCACAAATCCCTTCACAATCTGCTTCCCCTGATATCCTTCTTTATTTCTAATCTTCAAAGAAGGTCGTAATGACATCATCTTTAAACTCTAATAGACTTTGCATCATCACCAAACTATAGACATTGTCTAATAGCCTGTTCAGTGATGGTTAAGGTATGATCTTCAGAGATTCTTATAGATAGAGTCTTCACACAATAAAGTTCTTATAGATGACAGGTTTGATAGTAATAGCATGAGAAAATCTAGTAGTTCATATGAATATGATAATGTCTCTAAGACCATTTGCCTCGGGTACATCATGGCAAGATAACCACAGACATTATGGAGCTTGCTCCACGTGAAATTAACCATTTTACCCTGTATTAGATACATATTAATTTACAGGATCGGTTTTGGTCACTCAACACAAGTGTTCTCTCTTGAACTCACAAAATCACACTCAAACAATGAAGCATAATCCTTTAAAGGTGATAATAATATACTAAGAAACAAAACATAAGAGATGGTTTTCAACATACCTATATATATTACTTCTCAACTCAAAGTTTTTACAAGACAGTTACAAACTTTCAATTGAGTTTGCAATGAAAACTATATATACTACTATCTACAGTCGATTATAGTTAGAATACCGGTGGGAAATTACTACTAAGCAAATACCAGTTGCTAGTAGTAAGGTATCTACAGCCGGTCATACTTAGATTACTAGCTGGTAGTCATGACAGGTCCATGACTTACCTTTTCATCACCAATTAAATTTAATAACTGTACTAACTGATAAACAATAAACACTGAATAAAGTATGGTTAACTACTTGGCTTGGGAAAGCGCCTTGCAGTATATCAGAGGTTGCGGCGACTTGGCAGAAGGACCATACTAATATCAAGTAGTTAATAGTAGGTTCTTTTGAAGATTAACTGTATTGCAAGAACAAGGTCTTCAAAAACCACTTATACTTCAGAAAAGTCTACCTCTTCTGAGACTTCTACTACTCTTCAAGTCTGTATAGTTCAGAAGTCTTTTGCCTTAAAGTCTTCCAGGTGTTTGTCTTCTAGAGATGGCTTCACTTTCTCTTCGAAAGATGGAGTTCCTTCTTTGAAAGTTCTTCTACTTAGTTGTTCAGAAGTGTAGCTTTGCCTTCGAAAGCCTTTATCGGTTGTACCAAGAATTATTCCAAGTGTTGATTTGGTTGCACCAGCCTTATCTGTCTAACAAACTCCCCTAGACCGATGCTACCAAAATTTCACTACCTTCTACTTCTCCAAACTTTGAGCACTTGGAAAGCAAAAATCTATCTATCTCCTTATTCTTTCTAGAGGAGGTGCTGAGAAGTTGTACAAATCTCTTGTAGATAACAAATCCATTTTGTTACTCTGGATAACATGTACCCTTTGTTGTTGCCCTCGAAAGAGAGTTAATTGACGGGAGTTATAGTAATACTCTCATCTAACTATGGGTTCCAAGTTAGGGCCTTCAACCATTTGTAGGATAGTCTTTCTGTTGATTGACCCTTCCTTTTCTACCTGCTCTCTTTGTTTCAACTCTTCTTCAATCCATGCTTTTACCCTTACTTCAGCAAGCTACTCAGATTATTCGAAATGTGAGTAGTCTTCTGAGAGTTGGAGGGGTTAGAGAATGGATTTAATGCTAACTTAGTAATGTTAAATCTGCTTAAGTGTAGCAGAGTTGGAGTGTTAAGATTGTTGACCACGCCATTCTCTCTTTCCACAACAAAGTTATGAGAAGAATATTTAAACCTCCATTGGATAATCTTCTTCCTAGGAAAAAAAGGGTTGATATGGCTGCTTGTTCCCCTTCCTGGTTTCCAAGAGACTCAACAGTCTTCTTCTCATCTTCTTCACTTCTTTAATGGGTGAATCAGAGTTAGTCGCCAAGAGTTGAAGTGCCTGGTCCAGGGTTCGCTGGGGAAATCAAGAAAAGCTTCTTTTGTAATGGAAATGGTAGAGCCATCAACAAATGTTACTGTGATGGATTCTTCCTCACATGAGATTTCGCTAAAAGTAGTACAATTAATGAGGTTTTTTCTTGATTCCTTTGAATTCCTCCAAGGTCAGAGGTTTACTTGATTTAGATGGTGGTTTGGGTGATGAATAGGTGCTTGATTGTTAGGTAGAAGTGTGTTGAGATATGGGGAGTGTTTTGGGTTTTAGGATGGGTAGTGGAAGTGGTAGTTGTGAAGGTATGGGTGAGGATGAGGGTATGGTTGATGGTGTAGGTTCAGGGGTGTAGGTTTCAGTGGTTGGTTTAGTTTCAATTAAGAAGGGACACAATGTTAGATCTAGAAAAGCTTGTGCAATCAAAACCAAACACTTAGACTATTGTGGTCCAACAAGTAAAGGAATTCCGAACCTAAGAGTGGAACTTCTGAAGACAAATGGAGTTCTTCCGAAGAGAAGTGCAAGATCAACTTCTGAAGGAAAACTCCAACTTCCAAGGATAAAGTCTTTACTCTTTCGAAGCTTCAACACTTAGAAGAAACGAAGGCTACAACTTCTGAAGTATGAAGTCCAAATAGAGCCTTAGAAGGAGTAGCTAATTCTAAAGTATAAGTGGCTTCAGAAGAACTAGGTAGTTAACATTTGAAAGCATCTACTATGAACCAGTGGACATAAGTATGGTCTCTTTGACACTCTGCTACAGTCCTTTGATATACTGCATGGTGTTTTCTCAAAACCCATGTATTTGACCATACTTTATTCCTCTACTCACCTATTTCTATTAGTACAGTTGCCTACTTTAGTTGGTACCAAAAGGTAAGTCATGGACATGTCATGACCATGAAATCTTACATAAGACATTATCCAAGATACCTTAACTATAGCTTTGTAGTATTTGTTCTAGTTATTGTATTCCAGCTAGTATCAAAGTATATCTGGCTATAGGTGATAGTATTTATAGTTTCTTATTGTAACTCATGTAATATGCTTGTAAGAGTCTTGTAATACTTTGAGTTAAGAAGTAATATATGCAAATACCTTGAAAATTATCTCCTTGTGTTCATTGTTTCTTAGTATATTATCGTTAAATATTAGAAGATATTCGTCTTCATCTAAACCAGTGTGTGCGATTAAGTGAGTTTGAGAGAAAAACTAAGTGTTAAGTGACACAAAACTCATCCTACAATTGGTATTAGAGCTTCTTAGGCTATTCATTGTGAGATCTTACCATCCAAATCAACCAAATTTTCATTCCTCCTTTCACCACACTCTAAAAATGGCCCTAAACCAAAAGTCAGAAGTTGAGATGGGGGCAATGACTAAAGCATCCATCATCACCCCCAAAAAACTTTAGATCATTGAGCAGACACATATAAGGCTTCATCAGGTATCATGATGGAATAATGCGATGATCTATTGTCAATGGTCCCTACACACCAAAGGTTGATGCCCAATGTGGGAATGGAGCCATGATAGAGAAAGTAGTTAATGACTACTCTGATAAAGACCGGAAGAAGATAGACATTGGCAATAATGCCATGACTGTTCTTATGAATGTTATACCAAACTACATTATGGTAGGGTTTAAGCACTTTAGGTTAGCTAAAGAACTATTTGATGCATTATCTCAAATGTACTTTAGCTCCACTGACTCAAACAAAGATTCACTAAGGCAATAGTTTGAGAACTTCACCTACATTGCTGAAAAGACCCTTAGCCAGCAATACTTCAGATACATGGATCTTATCTCATCCCTTTAGTCTATTGGAATTGACCTTAAATTGAGAGATCTCACTTGAAAATTCATGAGTGCACTCCCAAATAAGGGGACGTTCTACTGCATCTCTAGTAAAAGGACAAAAAACATGAACTCCCTCACCATGACTGAACTATATGGCATCCTTAATGGGTACCATGTAGAGATGGACAACAAGAAAGGCCATCAGATGAGCAGACGTTCAAGAATTCCTACTAGTAACACTTACTGGTTGCTGAAGGCTAAGGACCCACCCAACTCAATAGTACCTCACATACTCATAGTAGCCATCCTACTCTTTAGGACCCTACATCACATTCCATGATATTCCAAGGTCTCAACAGGCTCAACAAGATTTTTTTAGGATAGTTGTGCCTTTGTCTAAAGAGGTGGGTACTATAGTGATTATCAATATAGCCTTGATGATCTAGAGTGCTTTAGCCTAGATGATGTGGAGTATGTGGACATTATCCAACAAATGGCTTTGCTGACTTACCGAGTGAAGAAGTTCGTCAAAAGAACTAGAAGGAAGTTCCCTCAAAACCCAACTAGCAGCAAGTTTGGGTTTGACAAAACAAAGGCCAAATCTTACAACCGTAACCAACTTGGTCACTTTGCTAGGGAATTTAAGGCTCCCAAGTCAAATCCGGACACTCACACACCTCCTCACATCCCTCTACACCAAAAGACATTAGAAAGTCGATTGAAAGAACATCTGTAGCTAAAGAAGTTGACTGGAGCTTTATGGTACAGGATGTGACTCCTACTCAAGCACTCATGGCTGGAATAGACGACAACAAGGTATATGAACTGTATAGCTAATGCTAAGTTATATCTGGACTACAATATGGAAATAAATCTGATATTGAGTCTTTAAATATCTTAAATATGATTTTAAAAGGGCTAATCTGACTATGAGAAGAAAATGATGAGTTAGAGAAAATTATGTCCTTGTTAAAACATGAACATACTAACTAAAAGACTCAAACCAAGGATTTAATTTCCAAATTGTCTAAGGCTCAACCCTAGCTTGTCACAGCTAAGGCTCAAGCATGGAAGCATGCTATCTCAGAGCAAAACTTCAAAGCCATTTTTGCATCATCCTCTCACTCAAAGCTTTGTTATAAAAAAGGTGGGTTGGGAACAAATGAAATTGCTTCACCATAATCTTATGAGTCTATTAGACAACCATGGTGTGGTACTGAAGAGCAAGTGGTTTTATCTGCTGACCCACCTTCCCATTAGTCAAAGAATAATGCTAGTTTAGAGACCATCATAGGGAAGAACCAGGTAATTTTACCCACTCCTACCAGTGATGATCAACCCCTGACCACCATGGCCAGAAGAAGCCGAGTTAAAGCAGCCAGAAAAACTTGTATAAAGTGGCTAAGTCAAACCTAAAGATAGACTAAAAGAAAAAGGGTGTGTTCATATCAGCTGGATTCCAGGTGGTAGGAAACTCTGATTTGGGAAAGGTATCTAATACTAACACTCCTGTCCTACCAAAGGATAGGAAGTTAAAGGGAAAGATTGTAAATGATGAAAGAAAGAACAAGGAAATGGAATCTTCAGATTCCCAGGAGACTAACATTGCCTGCATAATGTGTGGTTTGCAATACTACAAGGCCAAAGATTATTACTACAATCCTACTAGCACATATTATGCAAACAATGTTAAAAGAGAAGCAGTGAGAGAAGGTTTCTCATTTGGATCATATTAATGGTTCAAGTGATGAAAAAGGGAAAGCTTGTTTCCAAAGCAAGGTTGGTTTCGGAAGAAAGTCCTTTTACCAAATGGAAAACGGCTTTGGAAGTTAAAGCTGTCAACACTCAGAGAAACAAGAGAGTCCCCTTGAACCCATTTCAGAAGAAGACTGCTTCGGAAGAAAAGGTGGTGAAGACTTCTTCCGAAAAGAAAGATGTTTCGGAAGAATGCAATGCTACTCAAGCTTCATCAAGCTTATCCTTAATGATCAACCAAGGATGGAATGGAAGATCAAAGAAGATGAAGGAGCACAAGCCTCTTCTTCACAACATCTATTGAACCCCCATGCATAAACATTGGTTCAATATCATCCTCATCATTGGAAAAGCCCAAGACCTACAAGGCTTTGATTTCCAATCAATATAATCATCTCATCTTATGTGCAGGGATATCAACATGACAAGAATAACAATGTATGGATTGTGGATAGTTGATGCTCCATGCACATGATAGGGAACAAATCTTTCTTTCAACAATTTCAATATTTTGATGGAGGTCCTGTCCAATTTGGAGGTGATACCAGAGATATATTTCTGGCAGAGGGAGTATATCCAATGGTAATTTAAAATTTGACAAAGTTCACTTTGACAAACAGCTTGAACCCAACCTGTTACGTGTTTCTCAATTC
Source organism: Flaveria trinervia (assembly GCA_025506515.1). Classification (NCBI taxonomy): domain Eukaryota; kingdom Viridiplantae; phylum Streptophyta; class Magnoliopsida; order Asterales; family Asteraceae; genus Flaveria; species Flaveria trinervia. Next base: position 45,534,691 of record CM046451.1, read on the forward strand.
TATAATCAAAATCATCAACTGCTTTTCACAGAACATGAGTGCATTATCTTCAAACTCAGGATGACCATTCCTCAAGAACTGGTGCTTTATAGATCTACCAGGAAAGGGATACGTACAAGCTAGATATGAACAATGCTTCCTCACTAGGTGAAGTATCATGCTTTCTTTCCAAAGATGATGGTGATGAGTCAACACTATGGAAAAATGTATGTGTCATGTCAATATCAAAACCATGAATAACTTAGTTAAAAATAACTTAGTACATGCTTTGCCTAAAAAGGATTTTTTCTGCAAAGATAATTGTGTTGCATGCTTGAAGGGGAAGCAACACTGAGCATCTCATGAATCCAAAGTTGTAAACTTTATCACCACCCCATTACAATTATTGCACATGGATCTCTTTGGTCCCTCAAGTATAATGAGCATTGGAAGGAAATCATACTGCCTTGTGATAATTGATGATTTTATAAGATTTACATGGGTATTTTTTTAAGAACTAAAGATAAAACTACTGAAATGTTAAAATCTTTTATTCTAAAATTGAAAAATCAAATTGATCACAAGGTTAAGATAAGTAGAAGTGATCAAGGGACTAAGTTTAAGAATCAAGTTCTTGACTCATTCAATAACTCAAAAGGGATTTCCAGACGATACAATGCTCCAAACACTCCTCAACCAAACGTGTTGCTAAGAGGAGGAACAAGACAATAATTAAGATTGCTTGGACCATGTTAGTTGATTCAAAGCTACCTCTAAGATTCTGGGTAGAGAAAGTTAACACTACATGCTATATGCAGAACAGAGTTCTTGTAGTTAAGACACATGGAAAACCCTTATGAGCTATGGAACAAGAGGCCATTGTTTGTTGGCTTTCTAAGATTCTGTGGCAGTAGGTGTACCATACTCAACACAAAGGACAATTTCAAAAAAATTGCAAAGAAGTCAAATGATGCTATCTTTGTTTGATATTCCTCTAATTCTATTACTTATAGAGTATACAAGATTAAAATTCAGCATTTCGAGGAATCATCCAACATTGTTGTAAATGACCACACTCCTTGTGTTAGGGGGGATTACCATAATCATATTTTTAACATAGAATTGCTTCCCAACTATTCTAAACCATCTTGTGAGAATGTTTCAGCTAGAACAGGTACTCAAAGTGATTCTAATGATGATTAATTGTTTGAGTTAACTATACTATAAGGAATACATGTTAAGGCTCATGCAACCCAAACACTTCAAGTCTCCTATATGTTGCACTAGTACGTGGAAGAAGAATGCTTTGGAAGTTTCACATAAGCAACAAAAATATTCTAAGTGTGAAATCTCTTGAAGCCAAGACCAATATCTTCCGAAGCCAAAGATGAAGTTTTTCTAAGCTTCAGAGACAAAGTCTTCCGAAGCTCAGCACTTGAAGAGTTTTAGTGTACATGCTTTATCTGATGTACTTTACATAAATCTAGACCCCTTTCCGCTGCAACTCTGTGAAGTCACCAACTTGCATGAGTTGGTGAAAAGTTCCATGTTTTTAGTAACTGTACATTAAGGGCTGGAGTTTGTAACATTCTACTTCATGTACTTTATCCTTTTTGTAATATATTAGGATGTGAGCTATGGTATGTCATAGTCACAAGTCAAAAGGCAATCTGCCTTTGGATTCAATAATTGATTTTGTGTTGTGTCTAGTCAATTGTATCCAACTAGCCTTCAAAGTATGGTCGTCTGTAGGATGTAGTATATGTATCTCAAGTACTTGTAACTTTCCTTTATGCTTTGTAACACTTGTAAAAGAACTTGAGAAGGCAATATACTGCAATCTTGAAAACCATCTTATTGTGTATTTTGCTATCTTGTTCAGTCTCTTATTTACTTGTGTTCTTCGTATCATCTCTTGTGGTTAATCTAGTCTCACTGTTTGATTAGTCTAGTTAATCTCCTCTTTGTGTTGTTGTGTTGTAAGTGACCACCCTTCACCGTCCTGTATTTGGTATCAGAGCTTTCCAGGCTCTTGATATAAGATCTCACCATCTTTAGATCCCTCACACACACAAATACTAAACTTTTCAAATCGCAGCCATTTCCAAGACCGATATGGAAACTGGAACCATGAACAAATCCCCACTGATCACTCTTGATGACTTTGAAACCTCGTGCCAAAGAATGGAAGGTTTCACAGGTCTCTAGATTCAAGAATGTGGGGTCTATTGAGAATGGACCTTACATACCAAGCACCCCCTCTGCTACTGGTGGTGGTGTGATCCCCAACGCTATGGCTAACTACTCTGATGAAGATAGGAAAAGAGTAGAGATTGATCAGAAAGCCATGAAAGCCCTTCAGACTGCTCTTCCTAACTCTATTTACAGAGGTTTCAAGAAATTCAAAATAGCTAAGCAGTTGTGGGATGCACTGGAACTAATGTATGCGGGTTTCTCTGAAGCCAAGGAGAACAAGAAGGATCTCCTGAAGCATAAGTTTGAAAACTTCACCTTCAAGGCAGGTGAAACCATGACTCAACAATATTTCAGGTATGTTGAGATTGTGGATACCCTCTTGAAAATAGAGATATTGTAAGGAAGTTCACGTCCTCACTTCCTAGGCAATGGACACGCTACTATGTGGTTATCAAGAGGACTGAGAACATGAAAATTCTTACTCTGACAGAGTTGTATGGGATTCTCAGTGGCTACCAGATGGAGATGAACATGCAAGGTTCATCTGGAAACTCCAATAATCAAATGGGTTCAGCCCTTCATATGGTTGAAAGGGATATCATAGAACCCCAACATCATCTCATATGCTACCCTGAGAACTCACAAAAGGGTCCTTTCATCACCTTCCTTGAGACACCAAGGGAGAACTACACTCATGGAAGCCCATTCCACGAGACAAGTTCTTCTCAAGCCTTTGTGTCTTTTGATGAAAGTTGTGGCAAGTCTCTTTTCACCCTTGAAGACCTAGACTATATCCATCAAGATAATCTGGAGTACAAGAAAATAGTCCAGCAGATGGCTCTTCTCACTCACATAGCCTAGAACTTCTACAAGCGGACTGGAAGGAAGTTTTCTAGCAATGCAACCAGTGGAAAGTTTGGACTAGGCAAGAGCAAAATCAAGTGTTACAACTGTAACTTGATGGGTCACTTGGTTATGGAGTGTAAGGCACTAAGAGCAAATCGTGGCCAAGCACAATCCAGGCGAATCTACACTGACAAGGCTACCCAAAATGAGAAGCCAAAGCAGCAAGTTGCAGTTGATGTTAAAGAAGGAGGTTTTGTCTAGAGCTTTCAGGCGGAAGATGCTTCTCCAAACCAAGCATTGATGGCAGATCATGATGAAGCCAAGGTACTTGAACATCTCTGTACCCCTGAATGCATTGCTAAAGTTAACACATACACGTACTATAACTTAGAAATAAGATCTGATCTTGAGTTCTTAAACATTTTAAAAGCTGATTTTAGAAAGTCTAAAAATGATTTTAAACTGAAGATAGAGGACTTAGAGAAAAATATTTCAGTTCTAAAACATGAGCATACAAATTTTAGGACTCAAATCAAGGATCTCATAACTAAGCTGATTGAGTGCCAAGCTGAGCTTGTGATCAGCAAAGCCAGGTAGAAAAGTGTGTTTTTGAAGAAGAGACCTTCAAGAATAGGACATCCTCATCCTTGCACAACAAGGTGTGCTATTGGAACAAGCAGGGACTGGGTTTTAATTAGATAGCTCCTCCACACACAATCTTGTATGTAAGACCACCCAGGTTTGGAACTTATGAAGATGAGATTCCTCTTATTGACCCTGTAAGTGAAGGGGATGAAGAAGTGATAGTGTAGAATTCCTCTAAGAAGAGTGAAGAGGAGAATTCTAAGAAGGGCCAGTATCCTTTTGAGAAGAAGAAGAAGACTGTGATGACCAAGTCTATGAGGAAGAACTTGATCAGAAAGAGTAAAAGAAAAGCAAGGAAGGCTTAAGAGATCAAGGCTACTTTTGACTCCAAGCAGAAACAAGTTTTTATCTCTTCAGAGTTTGAAGTAGTGAACACTGAACACATCAACCTAAACTCTTCTACTAAGAGTTCACGTTCATGTTCAAATCATCTCAGTGCCAAGAAGAAGACTGATCTGTTGTGTACTAGTGCTACATAACATGAACCATCCAACTCCAAGAACAGTTCTCAGCCCAAAAGGACTGTCTTAGCATCTACAAGGATGAAGGTGGAGAAGGGATGTGGTTAAAGTTAGTCTTGTTCTCAGTAGAAGACTCTTGTGAAAATGAAAATTGAGTGTGTCATGTGCAAAAGTACTGCTTATCTTGCTAAGATTGTCCATACAATCCTAAAGGTACTCTTCACATGACCAGGACAAGGAATTCCAAGAGTTCCAAGAAGATTCAAGCTTCGAAATCTGTTTCCTTCGAAAGCTCCAAAACTAAGAAGAAGGCATGTGGAAAATTGCCTTTGAAAGAAAATTTGGTCTCGGAAGGAAGGAATGCTTCCAAAGCACTGATGTCTACTGCAGAATCTTCCAAAGGTCCAGTCATCAAAACCTCCAAATCTCAAAAGCTTTCGATGTGTTGAAGGTCAAGTCCAAACTTCCAAAGGTGGTGCAGAAGTCAGAGAAAGACCAAGTGACTAGAAGTTCTACATCAATAATAGCTCAAGATCCTCAATGCACTACTATAGGATCTACTATTGTTGCATTACCTTTTGTTTCTCTTCGTGAGCCCAAGACAAGTAAGGCTTGGGTTTGCAAATATAACTAATCATTCTCTTTGTGTAGGGACATGTCAAGACAAACATAAATGTCTTGATCTTTGACAATGGTTGTTCCAGGCACATGACAGGCAATAGGTCACTACTCCAAAACTTTAAAAGGATTGATGGAGGGCCAGTTGCTTTTGGAGGAGATGAATGTGGTTACATTTCCAGAAGAGGCAAGGTCACAAATGGTAAGCTCAGCATTAAAAAGGTAAACTTCGTCAAGCAGCTTGGGTACAATCTTCTGAGTGTATCCCAATTTTGTGATCAGAGTCATAACATGCTCTTTACTAAGAATGAGTGCATTGTTCTCAAGCCCAGGGTGGTTATTCCTTATTAGCATATTCTGCTTAGAGCCCCCAGGAAAGGGCACATGTACATGATGGACATGCAAGAAACATCTCCCTCTAGAGAAGTTTCATGTTTTCTGTCTAAAGCCAATAGTGATGAGTCTTTCCTATGGCATAAGAGAATGTGCCATGTAAACTTTAAAAACATGAATAAACTGATTAAGAATAATTTGGTAACTAGAATGCCAAAGAAAGAGGTTACAAGTGATGACCATTGTGTTGAATGCTTGAAAGGGAAGCAACATAAGGTATCTCACAAGCCTAAGGAAAGAAACTCATTCACTACACCCCTACATTTATTACATATGGATCTCTTTGGCCCCACCCGTGTAATGAGTCTAGGAAGGACCTCTTACTGTTTAGTGATCACATATGACTTTACAAGATTCACTTGGGTCTTCTTCCTTAGAACTAAGGATGAGACTCCTGAGATTCTGAAGAATTTCATCCTAAGGATTGAGAATCAATCTGATCACATGGTCAAAACCATAAGATGTGATCAAGGAACTAAATTCAAGAACCAAATCCATGATTCATTTTGTGATGAAAAAGGTATTACAAGACAATACAGTGCTCCCAGGACTCCTCTACAAAATGGTGTTGTTGAGAGGAGAAACATGTCACTAATTAAAGCTGCAAGAACCATGTTGTCTAACTCTAAGTTGCCCATCACCTTCTGGGCAGAGGCAATCAACATTGCATGCTACGTGCAAACCAGAGTTGTAGTAGTTAAGACTCATGGCAAGACTCCTTATGAACTTTGGCACAAGAGGAAACATTTCATTGGTTTGCTCAGGTCATTTGGATGTCCTTGCACCATCTTGAATACCAAAGATCAAATTGTCAAATTTGCTAAGAAATTAGATGATGGACATTTTATTGGATACTCCTCCCAAGCTAGGGCTTATAGAGTATACAATATCAGAACTAGAATTATTGAGGAGTCAGCCAATGTGACTTTTAATGAACACACAGCCTGTGTGGCTACTTCTGGTCCTGATTGGCTGTTTGATCTTGATTTAGTTACCAACTGTTTCAACAAATCTTGTGAGATTCTTATAGTTGGAACTACTTCTTCAAATGAAGCGTCTATGAGCACCACAATGACAAACTCAGCTGATACATCTGGGATGCCTTCAAATTCTAGTTCTGAGGCTCCACAACCAGATAAAGATACTTCATATGTAGAAGAATACAATGGAGGTGGTGAAAATGATCATGAATTTCTTGATGTTGAAAACCACTCCATAGATTACAACATCATTGATGTCACACACTCATTGGATCAAGTTTCTTTTGATAAGTGTGTTGATGTGTAGGAGAAACATCTATGCCAGATCTGAATTTCTCTAATTTAGATCTCTCTCAGCAACATGCTATGATCCCATAGCTAAGGATCCACAAGTCTCACCCCACCACAAACATCATTAGAGATGTTGACATAAGGGTAAGAACAAGAGGATAAACCATGAAGCAATGTTTATCTTCACTTTTGTTTCTTATCCCAGATATAGAGCCAAAGAAAGTTGATGAGGCTCTAAAGGATGGAAGTTGGGTTGAAGCCATGCAACAGGAGTTGCTTCCATTTAAAAGATAGAAAGTTTGGAACCTTTGTCCTCTTCCTCCTAGGAAGACTACCATTGGAACCAAATGGGTGTTTAGGAACAAGAAGGATGATAAAGGCATTATCATCAAGAATAAGGCTAGACTAGTTGTTCAACGATACACACAAGAAGAATGGATGGACTACACTGATGTCTTTGCTCTTGTAGCAAGATGGAAGCTGTTAGGATATTCCTGGCATTTGCTGGATCCAAGAACTTCAAGGTCTATCAACTTGATATGAAATGTGCTTTTCTTTATGGAGTGATTGATGAAGAGGTGCATGTCAAACAACCACGTGGCTTTGCAGATCCTGATCATCCTGATTATGTCTACAAACTTGACAAAGCTCTTTATGGGCTGCATCAGGCACACAGGAAGTGGTATGAGACTTTATCTCAGTATCTCTGCAAACATGGATACAGGAAGGGTACTATAGATGGAACTCTCTTCATCAAGGGATAGGGAAATGGCTTAATGCTAGATCAATTATATGTAGATGACATCATCTTTGGTTCAACTAATCCAAGGCTTTACAAAGACTTTGTCAAGCTGATGAAGGACAAATTTGAAATGAGTGCCATGGGAGAACTTAATTTCTTTTTAGGAATTCAAGTGAACCAAGTTAAAGATGGCATCTTCATTAGTCAGTCAAAGTATGTTCAAAACATACTTAAGAGGTTCAACATGACTGATTGTAAGATTTTGAAGACACCCATAGCTATAAACCACTCCCTTGGACCTGATATTGAGGGGGAGTGTGTGGATGAACACCTTTACAGGGCTATGATTGGGTCTCTTATGTATCTTATAGCTAGCATGTCTGATATCATGTTTGCTACATGTATCTATGCAAGATATCAAGCCAACCCTAAGATGTCTCATCTTATCATTGTCAAAAGGATTCTAAGATACCTCAAAGGTGCTTCAACACTTGGTCTATGGTATCCTAAGAATTCTGACTTCAATCTGTATGCTTATACAGATAGTGATTATCGCGGTTTCAACATGATTGCAAAGTCTACATCTAGGGGATGTCAGTTTCTTCGTGGAAGGGTTGTCTCATGGCAATGCAAGAAACAATCATGTGTCTTTGCATCAACTGTTAAAGCTGAATACATTGCTGCTACAAGCTGTTGTGCTCAAGTGCTTTGGATTCAGAATCAGATGCTTGACTATGGACTAAATTTTAACCAGACTCCCATTTATATAGACAACAACCGTGGTATCTCAAACACAAAAAATCTTGTGCAGCACTCAAGGACCAAACACATCAACATCAGGTATCATTTAATAAGAGATAATTATGAAAAGGGATTAATTAAACTAGTCAAAGTCCACACAAATTAATAATATGTTGATCTATTTGCAAAAGCTTTTGATGAACAGAGATTTAAATATCTTATATTTGCTATTGAGATGATAAACTTTGAGTAGGTTTTTCTTAAAACTAATTCTTATTATTTCTTAAAATCTATGTGTCCTAAGTTGTCTAGTTCATCACTTTCATAAGCTCTTGTTTTCTTTGGATGAAAATCTTTTAGAAGACTTTCCTTAGATTTTTTAAAAATTCTGATCCTTCGAAAGATATGCTTTTATCTTCCGATGAAATCATGCCTTCAAAACAAATAACTGTCTAAGAATTTTACCTTCGGAAGAAATTTATGAAATATCTTCCGAAGCTTAATACTTGTCTTAGACACGGGTATGTTTTTAAGCACCATTTTCTTCAGAAGCAATTAACTCTCAGAAGCTTTGTTCCTCTGGACAAAGCATTCAAGTCTTCATTTTCTTCCGAAGCAAAATTTTCACAACTCTTAGGAAAATCTTCCAAAGTCATTTTAGCTTCAGAAGCTTTTTCATTAAAACTTCCGAGGATAATTTACCTTCGGAAGCTTTTTGACTTTCAATAAAACTACTTTTTTAGAGGTGGGACCGACATCCGGATTTGAAAGTTTATCCTCTTTCATTAAACTATATCTGAAATCCTTTTTTTCACATATAAACCCAACGGTTTCCCCCTCTTTCTATCATCTCCTTATTCCTCCAGACCTAAAACCCTAATTTCTCTCTGAAATTTCTTTCTTTCTTCTTCTTCATCCTGAAGCTTCCATAAAATGGCCAACCTTAACCACATAAATGATCCAAACTTTTCTATGCAATTACATAGGCAGCATAACCAAGTTGCTCTGTTACACTGTGAGAAAGATCCTCATTTTCTCAAAGGTTTGTTGATTCTTAGCTCTATCAAACTACTTCACCTCCCTAACCATTGATCCTACTCTTTATGTGGATCAACTGCTAGAATTTTGGAAGACCAGCCAAGAGGTCATCATGGATGGAGAGAAGGCACTGTCTGCCACAGTGCAGGGAAGAACAGTCTTCATCACTCCGGCCATCATCAACATGCATCTTTAGTTGGATGATGAAGAAGGTGAGGTGTTCTTTCCCAAAGAAGTTATTAACCAGTCCTTTGAGAAGCTGGGCTATGAGGGAGACTTCTCTGTCAAGACCTTCAGGAAATGAAAGGTCTCATCCTAATGGAAATTCCTGCTCCATGTGCTTATCCACAACTTATCAAACAAGCATGGTGGATGGGACCAGATTCTGGAGGATCTCTCCGTCATTGTTCGTGGGATGGTTGAAGGAGTCAAGTGTAGGTACTCTGAGTTTGTTTATACAAATCTGCTTGCAAACATGGACTCCTTAGAGTACTATATGTTCCCTAGATATGTTCAACACATTCTTAACTGTGAACTAGGCTCACAGTTAAAGGAAACCTGTAATACTTTAAAATTGGGACAGATGAAGCCTGACATCTATAGAATATTAAGAAAGCCCATTGTTAGCTTCTCTAGGGTAGAAACAACCCTATTCCCAAAAATGTTAGAGTTCGTTGCTCAAGGTGACAACCTAGCAACACCAGCTGGTGTTTAACCCACACATTTTACATCCCAACCACCTCAACAGCCACAAATCACCCTCACCTACCAAAGAAAACACAAATGAAACCCTACACAACCTATTTAGTTTGTGTAGGTCCCCATATACTCACCCACACAGGAAGAAGTGGACACCTTGAGCTCCTGCTGAACTTCTCCTGTGGAGCAGACCACTCCCATTCCTTTAATAATCAGTGCTGAGGTTCCTCATGCTCAGCCTGATGAGCTCATAAGCCAAATGCGTTAAGCTATCACTCTAAGTCTCAACACTCAAGTGATCAACCTTCAGGGGACATTTACCATCCCCAACCATTGGACTTAAACCAACCGATCCCCAACCTTGACTTCTATACTGATGAAGATCTAGGTTTCTGTGAGTACCATGATTTTCTCTTCTTTTCCCCTACTCAAAGAGAGATAAGTGCTCCTGAGCCTCCAACTTCTAGCACACATCAGTCACCTACTACTAAGGTGGACACTTCTGAACCTGTTCAGGATGTCCATTTGGAAGAGGCTCTCACTTACGCAAGTGATTACATCAATAAGACCTCAACCATGGCAACTTAGCCCACTGACATCTCAACTGAGGCTGACCATGAGCAGAGGAAATCTAGAAGCCAAGAACCTGAAGCTGGTGGTGAGAGAGGACTCTGGTCCAATCATCTCATCCCCTAATGATTCTTTTCATGAAGACGAGGGGAATTTAAGACTAATGCAAAAACTGTCTAGAACATGCACCTATTTAATCTCCAAGGTCAGCCACCTTGAATCTCAAGTGACTACCTTGCAAAACAAGGTCAATGATCACCAATTTGAGATTTCTTATCTTATGGAAAAACTAGCTGGGAGACCTTTAAGAGGAGCTCAACTAGGAACACAAGAACCCGTGGATGTGATTGACTTAACTCCTAGTTCAACAATGCAAGAGGGTGATGCTACCAAGAAGGGCGAGGAAGTCATTACAATCACAAAACCAGGGAGTTTTCAGAGAGTGTGGACATTGAGGAGTCACGATCCTCACTTGCAATTTTGCACACTCAGCAAATTCCTTAAGTTCACATGAAGAAGTCTGCAAACAGGCAGAGGATGATGAGCTTTTTGAAGCTGTATGGATTCTCTGGAAGGAGACTTGGCCCTATTGTAGGGTCGGGTTTGTCACAGAAACACTTGGATTTCTCTCAAACTCACTTATAGACACACTCAATTGAGATGAAATAAAGTCTTTCACAAGAGTTGATAATAATATAATAAGTAGTGAATGAACACACAGAAATAAATTTTCAAGGCACTTATATATATTATTTCTCAACTCAAGATATTACAAGACTGTTACAAGCATAATACATGAGTTACAATGAGAGACTATATATACTAGATCCTATAGCTGGATATACTTTGATACGAGCTAGAAACCTAGGACTAAAGCATATACTACAATGCTAAAGTTAAGGTATCTTAGAGAAAGTATTATCTAAGATATGGTAGTCATGATATGTCCATGACTTACCTTTTGTCACCAACTAAAGATGTCAATTGTACTAACATAAAAAGGTAAATAGTAGATTAAAGTATGGTCAAGTGCATGGCTTTTGAGAAAACGCCATGCAGTATCTCAGAGATTTGCAGCGGAGTGTCAGGAAGGCCATACTTATGTCCACGGGATAATAGTAGTGTTTTCCGAAGGTAAATTAGCTTCGGAAGAACCAGTTCTTCCGAACCCACTTATACTTCAGAAAAGGCTTCTATACTTCCGAGGCTTGAGGACTTCTGTACTTCGGAAGTTGACTTGAGATCTTTCTTTCTAAGTCTTGAACTTCGGAAGTAGGTTCTTTGTCTTCGGAAGTTAGAACTTTTCCTTCGGAGTAAGATTTACACTTTGTCTTCGGAAGAGCTCCTTTTTTCTTTGGAAGTTCCACAATTAGCTTCGGAAATCCTTTACTTGTAGTACCAAAATCTTCTAAGTGACTTGGTTTTGGTTGCACCAGCCTTTCTAGAGCCAACAAACTCCCCCTAGGATGATGCTACCAAAACCTCACTTATTCCTTCTTTTCAATGGTTTCAGCACCAGGGACAAAAGATATTTGTCCGTCTCTTTGTTCTTCCCTGAAGTGGTGCTGAGAAGCTTGTACAAGTCATTGGTGCATAGGAGATCTAGTCTATCACTCTGAATGACATGTACCCTTTGTTGTGCCCCCCTGAAAAGAGTTAGTTGATGGGAGTTATAGTCATACTCCCATCTAACTATGGATTCTAGTTCAAGACCTTCAACCATTTGTAAAAAGGCTTTGCCTTGGGTTGCTGATCCCTTCCTTTCCTCCTCCTCTCTCAGTTTCAAATCTGCTTCAACCTTGCTTCTAGCAGTTAGCCCTGCCATATGAAGGCTGCCTAGATGAATTCTAATATGGGCAACTACATCAGAGTTTGAAGGGTTGGAGAATGCCTTCTCTGCTAACTCAGCAATATCAAATCTGCTTAAGTGTAGCAGAGATGAGGCACTCAGCCTGTTGAGCTCTCCATTCTCTCTTTCAATAACAAAGTTGTGAGAAGAGTCTTCGAACCTCCACTGGATGATCTTCTTTCTAGGTGCAAGAGGTTGTCTTGGCACCCTGTCGCTTTTCTTTGTATCTAGTAGAGTCACCAGCCTTCTCCTTAACTTCTTTTCTTCCTTATTCAAAGTGTCTGAATTGAGGCCAAGGAGATTTGTAGCTTGGTCCAATGTTCCTCTAGGTAGATCAAGAAATTGATCTCTAGTGAGGGAACTTGAGGATCCATCAACATAAGTCAAATTAATAGAATCCTCCACACACGAGATATCGCTCAGAGTTGTGGATTTTCTGAGCTTTTTCTGACTGCTTCGAATTCTTCTAAGGAGAGATGTTTAGAAGGCCGAGGATATGGTTTAATGGGTTGATGGTTAGGTTGATGTGTTTGGGTTCTGGCTAGAGTTTTGGGTTGGAGGATGGGAAAGTTAGGTTCTTGAGGTGAAGGAGTTGGTAGGAGTGATGGTGTAGGTTCAGGGGTGTATGGTTCAGTGGTTGGTTCGGTTTTGATGTGGAGTGAAAAAGGTATGGTTTTAGGTTGTGGTTAGGTTTGGAGTTTGGTTGAGTGGTTGCTTTGAAGGTCATCCCCTGTCCCCTTCTGTACATCTCCTTCCTCTTCCCCGCGCGAATGTCAGCCTTAATGTCACTGACATGTCGCTGGAGAGTCTTTTCAGACATATGACCCACCTGCCTGCCAGAGAAGCCATGAGCTTTGAGATAGCTCTTCATCCAGGCCTTCTCACCTATTTTCTTGGCAGCGGTCAGTTCGCTTCCTCTTCCTTCTACTTCTTCTGCAATAGCTTTTCCCTTTCAGCTCTCTTTCTCTCTTTCTCCATTTGATCTTCCTCTTTGTTGAAGAGCCATAAGATCGTATCATTGTTATGTGGAGATAATTCTTCTTGAGAGAAACCTCTGGAGGTTAGGAAGGTTATCCTTTCCCTCCTGAGCTGTAGATCAGCTTCGTTTTCCTTTCTCTCCCTTTCTTCTTCCAAGGCCAACCTTGCAGCTTCTTCTTTTTGTTGCTTTAGAAGCAAGGTTGCCTTTTCCTGCTCTATTAACTCCTCTAATGGTAGCATGAGTACATCCTCAGTTGCAGCTTCTAGACTGACAAGTCTATCAATAATCTCTACCCTTTTTTGGTTGTTGACTGCCGCCTAGTTGGCTGCAGCTGCTTTTGTACTTGCAGCTAACAGTTTTTCACTTGTCAGCCCACCTTTTCTTTTTAGTTTCTTCAACCTTTCTTCCTCTTGAAGCTCTTCCGAAGTCATCTTCCTCTTTCCTTTGATGTCTTCAGAGGTACTAGTCTTTGGGGGTTCTTGGATAGAGGATTCAGGTTGAATAGTAGAGATGGGAGCTGAAGTTAATGCTGATGTTGGAGCTAAAGGTTGAGTGAGAAAATCCTCCCTATTAACCTTAGATGCGAGTTCCAGGATTGCATCTGTGACTATTAGATCATCGATAGTGAGAAAAGTCCTTCCGCAGCAGCAATCTCAGCTTCAGAAGTTTGAACTTGTTCTTCCGAGGCTTTGAATTGTGCTTCGGAAGTCTGTGAAAGTGCACTATCTGTCCCAACAGTTTCAGTTGTTGGGCCATCAGTCCTTGTTTCCGCTTCGAAGTTATTCTTAGGTTCCACTTGGACCTTAGGTTGACCAACTTCCTCAATAGTGGTAGAAGGTGCATTTAACCACCGAAGCTCTTGAGCTCCAAAGTAGATCACAGACGTATTAGGTCTTGGCTGTTATGAGAGATTCCAACAGGAACTTGTTAAAGAACCTATTGAGATCATGTAGCATCCTTTGATCCACTTGAATAACAACTGGAGGAGGCTCAGGGAAGATTGAAGCTTGTTGTACAGGATATTTTGATCTCAAGGAAGTGAGAGTTTGATTTTGGGTTTCCTCTTGTCTTTGACTTTGTCTCTGAAAACTCTCCCCCTTTTTGGTAGCATCATCCTGAGAGCTTTATGAGCTAGAGGAAGTGGTCAAAGAGACCTGAATTGGTACATGCCTAATAGACCTCTCAATCTGGTTCTCAGCTAGTTTGGCCTTGAGAGTTTCAATCTCAAGTTGCTGAGTGGCTGACCTATCCTCTAAAGTCTTAACCTTGGATTCAAGATTTTAGACTTTAGAAAGTAGGTCTTGAATGGTAATTGCATTCTTCCCTCATCTTCTTTTGAAGAATCACGGGGAGATAAGGTAACATACCTTGCATGTTCATCCTCACCACCAGATATGGCTTCTACGCACCCTAGTTTCCCTTGCTCAAAGATGTCTCTTTCAGAGTCATCAAAGGGCATGGTTGCCGTAGATTCAGTCTCAGTGATGTTACCACTGTCCTGAGGATCCATTGAGAATCCTTTAGTAGTGGCAGCTGAATCTACATGAGTCCCCTCCACATCAGTGGGACTCACCTCAGTAAAGCTTTGTTGATGGGGGCTAGAGATAAGAGGTCTCTTTGGGCTCTGTTGATCCTTGAGAGGGTGTTGTGGATCAACTTCATTGCCCTTAAGAGACATAATCTCTTCATCAGTTCTAATTAAAAGGTCAGTAAAGGATATGGAAGTGAAACCTAATTACCTGGGACTTTGATAAATATCTAAAGGCATAGAGCATGTGATTGGGCTATCCCTTTTTGGCTGCTCAGGGGAGTATAGAGACTCACCCTGAGGGCTTTCAACTTGGGTTGTGGGCTCATGGGTCTTAGACTGAGGAGACTCAATACCCATATTGAGGTCAATTGTGAAGGATGGTTGGACCTCAGGCTGAGTGGAAGGCCTTTGTTCCACTCTAGCCTTTTTGGGTAGAACATGAGGAGCTTGTTCAATCAGAGAAGATTGAAGAAGGGTTTGTTTGGGACGTCTCTAATAAGTAAAGGTAATGGAGGGCGAAGGTAGATTTGCAAAATAGGGGTAGTTGCTGGTGTGGGTTCATCACCTATGGGGTTGACAGGGATGTCACCAGGAGCCGTTGGCTCAGTCATACCTGGAAGAAGGGCAGTATCTCTTCCTGTGAAGTTGGTGGACACTCTCTTCAAAGTCTTGATGATGGTCAGCCTCATTTGAGGAGCAGTCAGAGCAGCTGCACTGACAAGCTTGCTCTAGTCTAGCTCGCAGTTGATTATGTGCTGGAGAAACCTGGGATACATGAAGAATGTGTCCTTTTGAAGATTTCCCATGAGGTTAGTCGGCACAAATCTTGAATAGTTGAAGCGGAGGTTTTTCACCAACCCATGAATTAGGCACCCAAGTTCATATGGGATTTGATCCCATCCCCCAGATTTATTCGACAAGCAGTGAAGGACCACATGTAGCAGGAACTTCCATTTGTACGAGAAGTTAAATTTGTAGACAGTTGATCTGCTACCGTCTCCGCCATATCCCATTTGGAGATAAGAATTGTCTAAATCTGCTTTGGGGGATTCTGTTGGGGCGCCCTCATCATGAAGCTCTAGCCACAGATGCTCCCTAATGATCTGTTCAGAAATGACCAACTGCTGGCCATAGATGGTCAATCGAATGACACGAACCCCATTTAGGGTTTCAATCTGACCATTTGCCCAAAATTCAGACATATGGTTTGAGTAAATTGTGGGGTTTACAGTCAGAGCGGTGTAGTAAGAAGATTGAGATAGAAAGGAGATGATATCTCAGAAGTCAACATCTTTTGAAGAGTCAAGAAGTGAGACTTGGTTTTGCTGAGGGTTGAAGGCCATTTGGAAAGGTGAATGGGGATGATTTGAGCTGGGGTAAAGTTGAGTAGGAGAAATTTCTAGGGCAGTAAAATTTGCAAGTAAGAGAGTGAAATTTAATAGTCGAGATTATTTAAAAGATTGTGGAAAGGCGGTAATGGGGGTAGGGATAAGGTGATGTGATGGTTTAGTGGATGAAATGACAGTGGCGGTAAGGTTAAAATCAGTTAAATAATCCGACATCATTAACAAAATCTTTCCTTTTTACAGTGTTGGTATAGTGTGAAGTCCTTGGATGCAGCATAAGCAAGGAAGATCCTAACGGCCTCAAGTCTTGCAACTGGTGCAAAGACATCAGTATAATCGATTCCTTCCTCTTGGGTGTATCCTTGAACCACAAGTCTTGCCTTATTCTTGATGATCAAGCCTATATCATCTCTCTTGTTTTGGAAAACCCATTTGGTGCCTATAGGTACTTGACCAGATGGTAGCGGACATAGGTTCCATACATTCGGTCTCTTGAATTGAAGCAGCTCCTCTTGCATCCATTCAATCCAGCTACTATCTTTCAAGGCATCTTCTACCTTCTTGGGTTCCATCTGAGATAGAAAGCATGAGTACAAGCAAACCTTCCCTTGATGAGTCTCAGTTGGATGAGTGTTGTGAATTCTACGACGAGGAATCACTTCCAGTTGCAGAGATAAATCCAGGTTAGACATATTCTGCTCAGGAACTGGAACACTCTGTCCAGTTGTTGTTTCGAAGTCATTCAATGAGGACTGATTGAATGAATGAGAAACATCATCAATAGTTGGTTGTGAAGTAGTATTAACAGTTGCCTGTTCCTTCAAAATACCACTTCCTTCTGCTTGGTGTTATGGTGGATCACCTTATGGGTTTGAGGCTCAGTATGTGACTCATTTGTTGAGGCTTCACTATTCCTTGATATAGTGAAACTATCGGATCTGTGAATAGTGGAAGCTTGATGTATTACAGCTCCTGGAGAATTTGGTCTAGGCCTGGGAAGCTCAAATAGTTGATCATTAGCAGTCGCATCAGCATCATTTTGAGCACCTATTCCAACTAAAACATTCTCACAAGAGGGTTTAGAATAGTTTGGAAACAATTCTAAATCAAAGATGTGATCAGGTCCATTCCCCCTAACACAAGGAGTGTGCTCATTAAGAACTATATTGGATGACTCCTTAAATTGTTGATTCTTAATGTTGTATACTCTGTAAGCTTTGGAGCTAGAAGAGTATCCAACAAAGATAGCATCATCCGACTTTTCAGCAAATTTTGCAAAATTGTCCTTTGTGTTAAGTATGGTACACCTGCTGCTAAAGGACCTTAGAAAGCCAATGAACGGTGGCCTCTTGTTCCATAGCTCATAAGGGGTTTCTCCATAGGGCTTAACTACAAGAACTCTGTTCTGCACATAGCATGCACTGCTGACTGCCTCTGCCCAGAATGTTAGAGGTAGCTTTGAATTAGCTAACATAGTTCGAGCAGCCTCAATAAGTGTCTTATTCCTCCTATCAGCAACACCGTTTTGTTAAGGAGTTCTGGGAGCACTATATTGTCTGGAAATCCCTTTTGAGTTACAGAATGAGTCAAGAACGAAGTTCATAAAATCAGTCCCTTGATCACTTCTAATAATTTTAACCTTGTGATCAATTTGATTTTCTATTTTAAGAATAAAAGATTTTAATGTTTCAGCAATTTCATCTTTAGTTCTTAAAAGAATACCCATATGAATCTTGTAAAGTCATCCACTATCACAAGGCAATATGATTTCTTTCCAATGCTCATTATATTTATGGTACCAAAAAGATCCATGTGCAATAAGTGCAATAGAGTAGTGATATAGTTAACACACTTGGATTTATGAGATGTCCTATGTTGTTTCCCTTTCAGGCTAGCAACACAATTATCTTTGCAGAAAAGCTCCTTTTTAGGCAAACCATGTAGCAAGTTATTTTTAGCCAATTTATTCATTGTCTTAAAATTTACATGACCCATACGTTTATGCCATAGTGTTGACTCATCACTATCATCTTTGGAAAGAAAGCATGATACTTCAGCCATTGGGGAAGCATTGTTCATATCAAGCTTGTACATATCCCCTTTCCTGGGAGATCTAAGAAGCACCAATTCTGGAGGAAATGTCATCCCTGGTTTGAGGATAATGCACTCATGTTCTGTGAAAAGCATTTGGTGCTTTTGATCACAGAATTGAGAAACACTTAACAAATTGTGTTTAAGCTGTTTGACAAAGTTAACATTGACAACTGTTAACTTACCATTCGATATTCTCCCTCTGCTAAAAATATATCCTCCGACCTCACCTCCAAACTGGACAAGACCTCCATCATAATGTTGGAATTGTTGAAGGAGAGATCTGTTCCCAGTCATACGCGTGGAGCATCCACTATCTACAATCCAAATGTTGTTATTCTTGTCAAATGGATGTCCCTACAGATAAGATGAGATGATTAGTTTTGATTGGAAACCCAAGCTTTATTGGTCTTGGGTTCTTCCAAAGATAATGACATAATTGAACCGAAATTTATGCATGGGGGTTCAATGGATGTCATTGAAAAAGAGGTTTGGGCTACAATATCTTCCTTGATCTTTCATTCCATCCCTTGGTTGATCATGGAGGATGAGCTTGTTGAAGCTTTTGTAGCTTGGCATTCTTCCAAAGCTTCTTTCTTTTCAGAAGAAGCCTTCACCACCTTTTCTTCCGAAGTAGTCTTCTTCTGGGATGGTGTCAAAGGGACTCTTTTGTTCTTCTAAGTCTTGAAAAGTTTAGCTTCCGAAGCCTTTTTCCTTTCGAAAGAAGAATCTTCTTCTGAAAGCAGCCTTGCTTCGGAAACAAGCTTTCCCTTTTTCATCACTTGAACCATTTGATATGGTCCAAATGAGAAACCATCCCTGACTCCTTCCTTTTTAACATTATTTGCATAATGTGTGCTAGCAGGATTGTAATAACAATATTTGGCCATGTGGTTTTGCAGACCACACATTATGCATGCAATGTTAACCTTTTGGGGATTTAAAGATTGCTGTTTCTTGTTCTTTTATCTTCATTAGCAACTTTTCCCTTTATCTTCTGATCCTTTGGTAGGACAAGAGTGGTAGTACTACACCCCTTTCCTGAATCAGAGTTTCCAACCACCTGGAATCCAGCTGAGATGAATATACCCTTTTGCTTTGGGTCTATCTTTAGCTTGGACTCGGCCACTTTCTTGGCAGTTTTTCTGGCTACCTTAGCTCTGCTTCTTCTGGCTTTAGTGGTCAAGGTTTAATCATCATTGGTATGGGAGGGCATAATTTCCTGGTTCTTCCCTGTGATGGTCTCCATAGTTGCATCATTCTTTGACTCATGAGAAGGTGGGTCAGCAGATAGAACCTCTTGCTCTTTAGTACCACATCTTGGTTGTCTTATAAACCCATAGGAGTGTGGTGGAGCAATTTCATTGGTTCCCAACCCTCCTTTGTTTTGGTAACAAAGTTTTGAGTTAGAGGATGATGTAAGAATGGCTTGGAAGTTTTGCTCGGAAATAGCATACTTCCTGGCTTGAGCCTCAGCTGTGACAAGCTGGGCTTAAGCCTCAGTCAATTTGGATATTAAATCCTTTATCTGAGTCTTATAGTTTGTGTGCTCATGTTTTAATAGGGACACGGGTTTCTCTAACCCCTCAAATTTTCTTTGGTAGTCAGATTCAGCCCTTTTAAAGTCAGATTTCAAAACATTTAAAGACTCAATATTAGATTTAATCTCCATATTGTAATACTGATACAATTTAACCATAGCAATATAGGCAGGAGTACAAAGATGTTCATATACCTTATTTTCATCTATTCGGCCATGAGTGCTTGAACTGGAGTCACATCCTGTAGCATGACGCTCCAGTCAACTTCTTGAGCCATTGCAGCTGTTTTAATTGACTTTCCGGTGGGCTTTGGTGTAGAGGGATGTATGGAGGTCTATGGGGTTCCTGGGTTGGACTTGGGAGCCTTGCATTCCCTTGCAAGATGACCAAGTTGGTTACAGTTGTAACATTTGGCCATGGTTTTGTCAAACCCAAATTTGCTGTTGATTGGGTTCTGGGGAAATTGCCTTCCAGTTCTCTTGAAGAACTTCCTTGCTCTGTAGGTTAGAAAAGCCATTTATTGGACTATGTCCATGTATTCCACATCATCCGGGCTGAAACACTCTAGATCATCAAAGCAGTACTGATAATCACTTGAGTGTCCACCTCCTGAGACAAAAGCACAGTTGTCCTGAAAGGAGCTTTGCTAAGCTTTTTGAGACCTTGGAGTCTTAGGAAATGTGATGTATGGCCCAGAAGAACAAGATAGCTGCTGGGTGTAAGTCAGGTATTGTTGAGGATGGGAGATTCCTGAGCCTGTAGCAACGATTAAGGCGTTGCTAGCAGGAAGACTCAAGGGTGTGCTTGTCTGATGACCCTTCTTGCTTTCCATTTCCAAACGGTATCCATAAAGAATCCTATATTGTTCGGTCATGGTGAGTGCATTCAGATTTTCTATTCTCTTGATAGTGACATAGTAGAATGTCCACTCATTGGGTAATGCATTCATGAACTTTCTTGTAAGGCCTCTGAGTTCATGAGCAATCCCCACAGATTGAAGGGAAGAAATGAGATCCATGTACCTAAAATATTGTTGGCTAAGAGTCTCTCCAGCAACATGGGTGAAGTTCTCGAACTGCTGCTTTAGTGAGTCCTTCTTGGAGTCATTTGTGATTGAGTACATTTGAGCAAGCGCATCAAACAGCTCTTTGGCAGACCTACATTGCTCAAACCGCACCATGATAGAGTTTGGAATTGCAGTCATGAGAACAGTCATAGCGTTACTGTCAATGTCAAGCTTCTTCCTGTCTTCATCAGAATAATCTTCAATAGCTTTCTCGATCATGGCACCATTTCCACCAGCTACTTTTGGCTTATACGGGCCATTGACAATGGATTGCCACATTTTGCTGTCTTGATACCTGATGAAGCCTTCCATTCTTCTGCTCCAGAACCTGAAGTTTCCAGGGGTGATGATGGGTGCTTTGGTCATCATCCCCATCTCTACTTCAGATTTGTTGAGGGCCATTTTTGAGTGACTAAGGTATAAGGAGTATTGAAAAAAACATGTTGATTAGGATGGTAAGATCTCACAATTAAGAGCCTAAGAAGCTCTGATACCAATTGCAGGATCGGGTTTGTCACAGAAACACTTGGATTTCTCTCAAACTCACTTATAGACACACTCAATTCAGATGAAGTAAAGTCTTTCACAAGAGTTGATA
The DNA here is from genome assembly GCA_025506515.1 of Flaveria trinervia. NCBI lineage: Eukaryota > Viridiplantae > Streptophyta > Magnoliopsida > Asterales > Asteraceae > Flaveria > Flaveria trinervia. The sequence continues at coordinate 45,555,891 of CM046451.1, forward strand.
ATAGTATAATAAGTAGTGAATGAACACACAGAAATAATTTTTCAAGGCACTTGTATATATTATTTCTCAACTCAAGATATTACAAGACTCTTACAAGCATAATACATGAGTTACAATGAGAGACTATATATACTAGATCCTACCGCCGGATATACTTTGATACCAGCTGGAAACCTAGGACTAAAGCATATACTACAATGCTAAAGTTAAGGTATCTTAGATAAAGTATTATCTAATATATGGTAGTCGTGACATGTCCATGACTTACCTTTTGTCACCACCTAAAGATGGCAACTGTACTAACATAAAAAGGTAAATAGTGGATCAAAGTATGGTCAAGTGCATGGATTTTAAGAAAACGCCATGCAGTACCTCAGAGACTTGCAGCGGAGTGTCAAGAAGGCCATACTTATGTCCACTGGATAATAGTAGTGTTTTCCGAAGGTAAATTGGCTTTGGAAGAACAAGTTCTTCCGAACCCACTTATACTTCGGAAAAGGCTTCTATACTTCGGAGGCTTGAGGACTTTTGTACTTCGGAAGTTGACTTCAGATCTTTCTTTCTAAGTCTTGAACTTCGGAAGTAGGTTCTTTGTCTTCGGAAGTTAGAACTTTTCCTTCGGAAGTAAGCTTTACACTTTGTCTTCGGAAGAGCTCCTTTTTCCATCGGAAGTTCCACAATTAGCTTCGGAAGTCCTTTACTTGTAGTACCACAATCTTCTAAGTGACTTGGTTTTGGTTGCACCAGCCTTTCTAGATCCAACACCTATGTCTCTATCCACCATGGATGAGCATATTAGGGTAAACAAGTAGAAGATCAAGAGTGGAGAGATGATTGACTTAGAATCCCCTCCTAGTCAAGCTCCACCTAAAGTGGAGGTTAAGGTTGAACAACTAGAGACAACACAAACTGGACCTCCTGCTGAATCTCAGTAAGCTTCATCTTCTGATCCACAGCAGGGTCTGACTCCCTCTCCTTCTGAACGTATGAGAGAGGAAGACCCAACTGAGATAGACAAAGAAGATCAATTAGTTGTCGCATACAAGTCTTCTCAGTTATAAAGAACAAAGAGAAAGAAAAGGATGGCTTTAAAGCCAAAGCCAAAGAAGAAGAAAGATACATCCTTTTCTGAACCTTAGGATGAGTCAGAACATCTTGAGGATGTGCGGCCAGAGGATGCTACAACAACTCCAAATCAAGCAACTCCTCTAGCAGCAGGAAAACCCATCTTGTCCTGGACATATACTACAAATCCGGAAAGATGGCATGTCATTAGAGATGAAGGTATTGAGGATGTCTACACATGTGATGACATGGTCAATCTGCCTCTGCATGAGCTTTTTGACAAGAGAAGACATTTTGGGAGTTTGAGTGATCCTGATCATCTCATGAAGAAAGGGATGGTTATCATCTTAATAAGGATTTGTGATATCTGAAGTCTTCAAAGAGTTTTGGTAGCATCAGCCTAGGGGGAGTTTGTAAGGAATACATGTTAAGGTTGATGCAACCCAAACACTTCAAGTCTCTTGCATGCTGCATAACTACATTGACGGAGAATGCTTTGGAAGTTTCACACAAGCAACACAAATATTCATAGTGTGAAATCTTCCGAAGCCAAGACCAATATCTTTGAAAGCCAAAGATGAAGTCTTCCGAAGCTTTAAGACAAATTCTTTTAAAGCTCAACACTTGAAGACAGATTTCTTCCGAAGACTTTTAGTGTACATGCTTTATCTCATGTACTTTACATAAAGTTGGACCCCTTTCTGCTGCAACTCTGTAAAGTCACCAACTTGCATGAGTTGGTTAAAAGGTCCATGCTTTTAGTAACTGTACATTGAGGTCTTGAGTCTGTAACTTTCTACATCATGTACTTTATCCTTTTTGTAATAAATTAGGATGTGAGCTATGGCATGTCATAGTCACAAGTCAAAAGGCAATGTGCCTTTTGGCTCTACAAGTGATTTTGTGTTGTGTCTAGTTAATTGTATCTAGCTGGCGTTCAAAGTATGGCCGACTGTAGGATGTAGTATATGTATCTCAAGTACGTGTAACTTTCCTTTATGCTTTGTAACACTTGTAAAAGAACTTGAGAAGGCAATATACTGCAATCTTAACAACCATCTTCTTGTGTATTTTGCTATCTTGTTATGTCTCTTATTTACTTGTGTTCTTTATATCATCTCTTGTGGTTAATCTAGGCTCACTATTTGATTAGTCTAGTTAATCTCCTCTCTGTGTTGTTGTGTTGTAAGTGACCACCTTCACCGGTCTTGCACCTCGTTCAAGTTCCCAAAGAACAGTAGAAGATGAGGCTACCTCTATCATAAGATCTCATAGTATGACAATCTCAAGAGATAGGAGCCTCAACCAGTGGTTTGCCTAGTGAGCCTAAAAAATCAATTGGTAATACTACACAACACTTGGCAGATGGGAGTAGCATTTTAAAGGAATAGGAAACTATTAATAGTACCTCCTAGCCAACAAAAGATGATGGTGTTTCTTATTCATTCAATCAGTCCTCGTTGAATGAGTATGAAACAACAGCTGGTCAAAGTATTCTAGCTCCTGAGCAAAATATGTCCAACTTGGATTTATCTTGGCAACTGGAGGTGATTCCCAAGCTTAGGATTCACAACTCTCATGTAGCTAAGAATATCAAAGGAGAAGTCTCTGAAGTTGTGAGAAGAAGGGGACAAACTCACAATGGGAATGTCTGCATGTACTCATGCTTTTTGTCATAGATGGAACCCAAGAAGGTAGAAGTTGACTTGAAAGATAGTAATTAGGTTGACATAATGCAAGAGGAATTGCTTGAATTAAAGAGACAAATGATTTGGAGCCTATGTCCACTACCATCTAGTCAAATACTTATAGGCACCAAATAGATTTTCATAAACAAGAGATATGATAGAGGCTTGATAATCAAGAACAGGCAAGATTGGTAGTTAAAGGATACACTCAGGAGAAAGGAACTGATTATACTGATGTTTTTGTACATGTTGCAAGAGTTGAGGGAGTTAGGATATTCTTTGCTTATGGTGCATCTAAGAACTTTACTATCTACCAACTTAATGTCAAGTGTGCCTTTCTATATGGGGATATAGATAGAGACGTCTATGTGTGCCAACCAATGGGTTTTGAAGACCCACAACACCCAACTATGTGTACAAGATGGATAAAACTCTATATGGGCTACCCGAAGCACCTAGGATGTGGTTAAGACCATGCCTCAATTTCTCCTAAAGAATGGATACACTAGAGGTACCATTTATAAGACTCTCCTCATAAGGAAGTCCGGAAATACATTTTGCTTGTCCAAGTCTATGTGATGACATTATATTTGGTTCCTTAAATGACTAATTGTGTAAATACTTTAAGAGCATCATGAAGAAAAAGTTTGAGATGAGCTCCTTGGGATTCAGGTGAAGCAATTGAAAAGGGTTCTTTATCGATCAATCTAAGTATGTCAACAACATTATAGAAAGATTTCATATGAAGGAGTGTAAGCTAGGCAAAATAACTATACCCAACAACCATAATCTCTGTCCTGACTTTGGGGGGGACAATACTAATCAACATTAGTATAGGGCAATTATTTGTTCTCTGATGTATCTCACAGCAAGTAGACTTGATATTATGTTTGGTACATGCTTTTGTGCAAGATATCAAGCTGCTCCAAAGATGTCTCACCTAGTTGTTGTAAAGATAATCCTTAGATACCTGAAAGGAGCAACGAAATTAGGTCTCTGATATCCAAGAAACAACAATTTCAATCTTTATGGCTACTCAGATACTGACTATGGTGGCTACTCAGCAAGTCCACAACGGGAGGATTTCAATTTCTTGGTGGAAGGATCATGTTATGGCAATGCAAGAAGCAATCTTGCATTTCAACGTCCACTACTGAAGTTAAATACATTGTTGCTACAAGTTGCTATGCTCAGCTGCTGTGGATTTAGAATCAGATACTTGACTATGGATTCTGTTGGATTCTATGTGCCCAAGACACATAGAATATTGATGCGGTTAGTACGTTATGATCCAAGTCGGGTTATACCCAATAACAAGCTTAGCAAACACCAATTAATATTCAATTGATGATATGATCATGTAATTGAGTAATAACACCAAATTTAGAAAAATGGGTTTTCTAAATAAGTTGCATGAGAGATGGAACAACTTGTTAGGACATTTTGTTCAAGAATATTACTTAATGTTATTTAAGTTAGTTAGATAACATTATGTAATTAAAAGAGTCTATAATTTATACAACTAAATGTTAATTGTATAAACTTGCAAGGGACTAATCTATAAAGTTTGTTTAGTGAAATTTTAAGAGAGAAATTTTTGGTCAAGAGATATTCGGCCGCCCAAACCCTCTCCAATGAGAGGGTTTTTACCTTCTTGAACACTAATCACTTATGAACTGGTCTAACACACTACCACATCATCTCACACACACATGCAAAGTGATTTTCGAAGTCTTTTCTCTCCCAAAAGAGTTCTCGGCTTTTTCAGCTGATTGAGTGGATTTGGAATCACTCTTGGTGTTAATCTCCCTAACAAGAAGAGTGTTTGCACATTGCTTGGGGTATACTAGGTTGAGGACCTCCTCTTCTTGGAGTCTTGGCCGATTTTGACATCTCCATCTTCATCAAATCCACGTTTTTTGGCAGCCCTTTTGGAAGTATTGTTCTCAACTGCTGAAAGGTAGTTTTGGCAGCTTGTTAATGGCTGTCTATTATGCTTGTTTTATGTGTTCATAGCTTGCTTATTCACATATTTAGATCCTTTGATTTTGGGTTTGCCTTTTACATTCAAATGGTCACCTAAAGAACATAATTTTCAGCTTATAAGTAAGTCAATAATATGTTGTTATTCCGCTGCGTTTTCAATAAGTTTAATGGGTTAAACTTAGTTTTATGTTCTTGCAAACCCAACAATGGCATCAAGAGCCGGTTATGTGGATAACTTTCTTGTTCTTGTTCTTTTAAATCGGTTTTAAAAGTTGTTAATCAACCTCATAGAGGCTGATTTTGGCTGATTTAGTAAACCCCAAGTCTTTTATAGTTATATCTTCATGCTTATGATTAAACTTTGAAAAATGGGAATATCAATTGGTTGATAATTTTGGACATTGTTTGTTTGGACAAACAAACCCAAATTTTCAGTTTATGTTGGCTGAAATTTTGGGTTTGATGGGGTTTATTTAGTTTGTTGAATGATGTTTATGATTGTTCTCTTGATAGTGCATAACCTAGCTTTTGGCCTTGTGTTGTTTGGATGATTGGAATGGTTGTTTTATTCATTCAATTGGGTTGTAATATTCATCTTTATTATTTGGGTTGTAATTATTTATTCATTTGGTTATGTAATTAATAGATTAGGTGCATTTCTTTTATTAGAAAAATGTATTAGGATACAACTTTTGTAATAGGAAGATGCACAAGATCAAGACCCAAAGATGGACATCAAAGACATGGAACTTGAAGCATATGGATGCAAGTTCAAGTGGGGGCCTATGATGACCTCATTTTGTGTTGATTTCAACCCTTAGGAAAGACTCAATGATCACACTTGTGATGGCAAACAAGTGTGGTCACAATAGTAGCTATGGTTATGCACATTATGGTTGTTTATGTTTATGCTTGTTTGTATGTTTGTTATTTGATTGTATGGTTGATATTTTGATATGCATTACAAACTAATTAACAAACTTAACAAGCTATAAAAATGATGGTTCTTAATCATTAAAAGGTAATAAAATGTTATTAAAATGATTTAATGATTTTAAGGATTAAATATGGTTTTAATCAAAGGACTATAGGGTACCTTGAATTTGAAAGCATGCAAATACAAGTACATAGAGTTTTCTAAAACTTGTATTATGAAATCTCTAATATTTTTAACAAGATCAACACCGTCCTTTTAAACAACACTTGAGTGACTTGGGAACTCTTAGTGGGATAAAGGTCACCTAACCATTTTGAGGGAACTTGTGACTTGAGGTGAGAATGCCTTATTTGTGGGATAAAGGTCACCTAACCACTTATTTTGGCAAACTCACACGTAGGTGTAAGTAGGGTATCTTGATTTGCAAACCATGTCAAATGGATCACCCACGGTGTGGTTTCCAAATGGTGTTGATGGGATTAACATGCCAACTTTACATATGGTGTTTCAAGTCGATCCAATATTTCTAGAAATTGCAAATGGTTGCAATCGTCAAACGTTGACCACCTTATTAATTTAAATCGCGGGATAAAGGTCACCTAACCACAATTTAAATGTAATGTTGGGTTCTAGACTTTAATAAAAAAATGACCTTAAAAGGAATTAATTATTAAAAATAACAATATCGAAAATACTAAAGTAGATCTTTGTTAAATTTTGTAGATGGCCACCAACAATGAAAATCACGATAACTCATCCGCGTCAAACCAATCATTACGAGCGATCCTCCAAAAGGAACGTCTAAATCATAACAACTTTATTGATTGGTATCGAAACTTGAGAATCGTTCTCAAGCAAGAAAGACGATCTTATATTTTAGACGACCCTATCCCCGATCAACCTGCTGAGGATGATGAGGAGGCCTATAACGATTGGCTAAAGTACACTGAGGACTCCGTCCAAGTGTCTTGTCTCATGCTAGCGAGCATGACTCCGGATCTCCAAAAGGAGTATGAACATCACGGAGCTTATGACATGATAACCCAGCTGAAGGAAACATTCCAACAGCAAGAAAGGGTTGAGCGCTTCGAAACGGTTCGAGAACTCCATGCATGTCGTATGGACGACAACCAATCTGTTTCATCTTATGTACATAAGATGAAAAGTCATATTGACCGCCTCGAGAGGCTTAATTGTCCTGTCTCGAAGGAATTGGCCACGGATTTGATCCTTAATGGCCTTACCAAGAAGTTCGAGACATTCGTGTTGAACTACAACATGAATGCTTGGGACAAAAGCATTGGTGAGCTTCACTCAATGCTGAAAACGGTCGAGGCGGCCATGGGTAAAAGGGTTTTACCCGTTCTCACCATCAATGAAGGTGGGAACAAGAAAAGGCCTTATCCCGCACCCAAGGCAAAGGTTGCCAAGGGTAAGGGACCCGTATGGGGAAAGGGGAAGGGGTGGCAAGGGTGCCACCCAAACCACAAGAGAAGAAGCAAATGGTTGCTACCAATGACCCATGCTTCAAGTGTGGGGAGATTGGACATTGGGCAAGAAATTGTCCTGTCCATCTCCAAGAGTTGAAAGCCAAGAGGGATGTCGGGTAGACCTCGGTACAATATACATGATTCATATTGATCTTAATGTTACATCTTCAAACACATGGGTATTAGATACCGGATGTGGAACTCATATTTGCAATTTGTTGCAGGGGTTCAAAAGAAGTAGGGACTTCAATCAAGGGGATGTTAGCCTCTTCATGGGCAATGGAACCAAAGTCCAAGTTGAAGCTCGTGGGGACTACATCTTGAAACTTCCAAGTGGCTTGGATGTTATTTTGAAGAATGTTTTGTATGCTCCTAGTTTGACTAGGAACATTATTTCTGTATCCCAATTAAGACTTTATGATTATGTATTATCTTTTGTTGAAAATGATATTCATGTTTCTTTAAATGATATGTTCTATTTTAAAACTATACCCATTAGTGGTATTTTGAATTGGTTCATGAAAATACTTTAAATAGTTCATTGTACCAAACTAGCACCAAGAAACTCAAGTTGGATTTGAGTGATACCTATCTTTGGCATTGTCGTCTTGGTCATATAAACAAGAAACATATACAATCACTTCAAAAGAATGGTCTTTTAAAAACAAATGAATGTGATTCATTTGATGTGTGTGAATCTTGTTTACAAGGTAAAATGACTAAGTCACCCTTTAGTGGAACTAATGAAAGGGCAAAAGATTTATTAGGAATCATACATTCGGATGTATGTGGTCCTTTTAAGCCAACGACTAGGAATGGTGAAAGATACTTCATTACCTTTACCGACGATTATAGTCGCTATGGGTATGTGTACTTATTAAGGCACAAAGATGAAGCTTTTGAAATGTTCAAAATCTTCAAGAATGAAGTGGAAAATCAACTCAACAAGTCAATTAAAATTCTCCGCACCGATAGAGGAGGTGAATACCTAAGTGATGCTTTCCAAGATCATCTTAGGAGTTGTGGGATTGTCTCACAACTCACTCCACCTGGAACACCACAATACAATGGTGTGTCTGAGAGGAGGAATCGAACCTTATTGGATATGGTCCGATCTATGATGGCTAGAAGCACATTACCTCTATCATTTTGGGGTTTCGCTTTGCTCTGTGCGGCCCGTATTCTAAATATGGACCCAACCAAAAAGGTGGAAAGGACACCTTTTGAGATATGTCATGGAAGAGTTCCATCCTTATCATACTTAAGGGTCTGGGGTTGTGAGGCTTATGTTAAGACTCCCACCCCAAAAAATTGGAAGTCCGGTCTACCAAGTGTATCTTTGTTGGATACCCTAGAGATTCTATGGGATATTATTTCTATGATCCACTGGAACAAAAGGTGTTTGTTGCCAGAAAGGGTGAGTTCTTAGAAGCAAAGTTCCTTATGGAAGGAACTAGCAGCAGAACAGTGGATCTTGAGGAGGATCAAGAACCACAACCCGATGCACGTTTGGTTAAAACTAGCACTCAACATGAGGAAGTTGAAGATGATCAAATGGTTGATCAATACACACAAAACGTTCGCAGAAGTGGTAGAACTAGTAATCCACCTGAAAGATACGGATTTTTCATGGATGGATGCTATGTGGTAGATTCAGATGAACCAACCACATACCATGATGTAGTGTCCAATTTGGATTGTGACAAATGGCTTGAGGCCATGAACGTTGAGATGCAATCCATGTATGACAATCAAGTTTGGGAACTTGTTGTACCACCTCTTAATTCCAAGGTAGTTGGAAGTAAGTGGGTTTTCAAGAAGAAAACAGATATGCATGGAAACTTGGATACTTATAAAGCTAGACTTGTAGCAAAGGGTTTCACTCAAACTCAAGGGTTGATTATGATGAAACCTTCTCACCTGTTGCGATGCTAAAGTATATAAGGATACTGTTTGCCATAGCTGCTCATTACGATTATGAGATTTGGCAAATGGATGTCAAAACTGCTTTCCTAAATGGATATCTTGAGGAAGATGTCTATATGGTTTAGCCTGAAGGTTTTGTCGATCCAAAACATCCTAATAAAGTATGCAAGTTAAAGAAATCAATCTATGGATTGAAACAAGCATCGAGAAGCTGGAATCATCGTTTTGATGAAGAGGTAAAGAAATTTGGCTTCATCAAAAACGCTGATGAGGCTTGTGTGTATAAGAAGGCTAGTGGGAGCACAATAACTTTCCTAGTATTGTATGTTGATGACATACTACTATTTGGAAATGGCATTCCAACCTTGGAAGGTGTAAAAACCTGGCTTGGAAGTTGTTTTTCCATTAAGGATCTTGGAGAAGCCGCCTATATTCTGGGAATGAAGATCTATAGGGATAGATCTAGATGGTTGATTGGTTTAAATCAAAGTGCGTATATTGATAAAATCTTGAAAAGGTTCAAGATGGAGAACTCTAAGAAAGGTACCGTACCTATTCAAAGAGGAACGATATTGAGTACGACTCAATGTCCTAGCTCAAAGGATGAGCAAGATAAAATGAAGGCTATCCCATATGCATCTGCTATTGGATCCATCATGTATGCGATGATATGCACTCGACCGGACGTGTCATGCGCCTTAAGAATGACAAGTCGTTACCAGCAAAATCCTGGAAACAGTCATTGGATGGCTGTTAAGGGCATACTTAAGTACCTAAGGAGGACGAGAGATATGTTCCTAATCTATGGATCTGGTGATGAGGAACTCGTTGTAAAAGGTTACACGGATGCGAGTTTCCAAACCGATCATGATGATTCTCGGTCACATCGGGATATATTTTCATTCTGAATGGAGGAGCGGTCTGTTGGAAAAGCTCCAAACAAGATGTGGTGGCTCTATCAACTACAGAATCAGAATACGTCGCCGCCTCATTGGCAGCTCAAGAAGCTGCATGGTTAAAGAAATGCATTGCCGATCTCGGGGTTGTCCCTTCCATTCAGGAACCCCTAGAGATCTTTTGTGATAACGAGGGTGCGATTGCTCAAATCAAGGAACCTCGTGCTCATCAAAAGACAAGGCACATTGAGCGGAGATTCAACTACATACGAGATGAAGTTGAAAAAGGAAAGATATGTATTCGCAAAGTTCATACGGATCAGAACATTGCGGACCTCTCACGAAGCTCCTTGAAAAGGCAAAGCATGAAGGTCATACTTGTGCCATGGGACTTCGATATTCTAGTGATTGGATTTGATCTGTGAATTTTGTATTTGGATATGTGGAACTCTTTATTATTTGAATAAAATTATTTGGTTATAATGTTTCAATAATGTTCCAATTTAGCATGTTTAATCCATGAGTAAATTGTTTACTCTAAATGTCCGTAGTCGTTCATACTTGTGGGAACAAGTGTGAGGGTAAGATTATTATGAACTTGGATTGGTTGATATTCATAAGGATGAATATAGAGCAATGGGTTGCCACCAAGGTTCATAGATATTTGTGGAATGCAAATATTGGACTGACCCGCATCTCAAATTTTTCTACATGGAATCTTACTGATTGATCATAAGTAAATTTGAGTAAAGGCGAATATCATTTGGTATCCTCCGACCTGAGATACATATTGGGTTTTGATATTCATCAAGTATTATGCCTTGAGTTGATTCTTCACTGCCCTGAAATAATGGACAGTACATAAGGGTATGTTCAGGTATGATACGAGGTGTTTGTGAGAAACATATGTGGTCAAGATGGAATTTGTTCCTCTTATTCGTTTAGAGTTAGATGTCTAAGGCCTGATTAAGTTAAATCATCAAGGAATGATCATTCTGTGTCCTTGGATTTAACATGACATCTGAAACAAAAGGATAGATGATTGATTCACCTAAATCGTTTCAAGTAGGATACTTGAATAAGATGATGTTATTGAATGGCTATAAGTCATGCGTATTAAGGGTATTAAACCGTTGTTAGGCGGTATTTACTGCTTGCATCAATCTTCTATGAATCTTGGGCAAGTGGGAGATTGTTGGATTCTATGTGCCCAAGACACATAGAATATTGATGCGGTTAGTACATTATGATCCAAGTCGGGTTATACCCAATAACAAGCTTAGCAAACACCAATTAATATTAAATTGATGATATGATCATGTAATTGAATAATAACACCAAATTTAGAAAATGGGTTTTCTAAATAAGTTGCATGAGAGATGGAACAACTTGTTAGGACATTTTGTTCAAGAATATTACTTAATGTTATTTAAGTTAGTTAGATAACATTAAGTAATTAAAAGAGTGTATAAGTTATACAACTAAATGTTAATTGTATAAACTTGCAAGGGACTAATCTATAAAGTTTGTTTAGTGAAATTTTAAGAGGGAAATTTTTGGTCAAGAGATATTCGGCCGCCCAAACCCTCTCCAATGAGAGGGTTTTTACCTTCTTGAACACTAATCACTTATGAGCTGGTCTAACACACTACCACATCATCTCACACACACATGCAAAGTGATTTTCGAAGTCTTTTCTCTCCCAAAAGAGTTCTCGGCTTTTTCAGCTGATTGAGTGGATTTGGAATCACTCTTGGTGTTAATCTCCCTAACAAGAAGAGTGTTTGCACATTGCTTGGGGTATACTAGCTTGAGGACCTCCTCTTCTTGGAGTCTTGGCCGATTTTGACATCTCCATCTTCATCAAATCCATGTTTTTTGGCAGCCCTTTTGGAAGTATTGTTCTCAACTGCTGAAAGGTAGTTTTGGCAGCTTGTTAATGGCTGTCTATTATGCTTGTTTTATGTGTTCATAGCTTGCTTATTCACATATTTAGATCCTTTGATTTTGGGTTTGCCATTTACATTCAAATGGTCACCTAAAGAATATAATTTTCAGCTTATAAGTAAGTCAATAATATGTTGTTATTCCGCTGCGTTTTCAATAAGTTTAATGGGTTAACTTAGTTTTATGTTCTTGCAAACCCAACAGATTCAACTTCATCACCACTCCTATCCACATTGACAACAACAGTGCTATCTTCATAAGTGAAAATCTAGTGAAGCACTGAAGACAAAGCACATTGAAATCAGGTACCATTTCATTAGAGATATTCATGAGAAAAATCTCATCAAACTAATCAAAATTGACTCAAATGAACAATATATTGATTTGTTCACCAAAGCCTTTGATGAACAAATATTTAAGTATCTAATTACAGCTATTGGGATGATAAACATTGATTAGTGTATCTCATTTGAAAACCAATTTAAATGTGTAATGTCTCTTGTCAAAACAATCTAACCCCTGTTACAAAAGGTTTTCTCTAAAATTTTTCTAAGTATAGATTCTTCTGACGAGAAATTAACCCTCGGAAGATGTTTCACATATCTTCCGAAGCTAAATTTCTCCAAGGTAAATCTTCTTCTCAGAAGAGTTTTTAGTCTCGTAAGAAGCGATTGATTGAATATCAGATCTACTTTTGATGTATATAAAACCCTTCATTCAGAAAGCACATTTTACTCTCAAAAGTAAGAAATTTACGTTTGAAGTAAAATTGTCTTCGGAAGAAGATTACCTTCAGAAATTTTTTTATGTTAGATCTAGGAAAAATAGATCTTGATCATTTTTATAGGCTTAGAACTTTAATCAATACTTGTAATGAATAATTGTAATTCATTATTTTGATGTAGACATTATGTATATAGGTTCACCCATATGTGTGTTGATTTATGTGTATGATTGTAGGTACCAACATTATTCCCGGTCAATTTGTGAAATTAACTAAGTGTAAGAAACATTTACAAATGAACATTTTTTGTTCTTCCATAGATATATTTCTTACAAGAAAACCATCCGAATATATTCTTCGGCTGAACATCCAGCTCTGGATTTCAAGTGAAGAATTTGAAGTATAGAGGTCAAGTGAATACTCCTACGGAATAGCAAACTCTTGCGGATGAGCAAGCACCTACGGAAGACCATCCAGTTGTGGAGTCCAAACACTTGTATTTAAATAATACAAGTGTTATAAGTAAACAAGTAAACTAGACAATTACGAATCCTAGGAGATTCGGTGTTTCCTTGACAGAAACATAAATGTCTATAAATATGAGTCCTAGGTTTCGCATCAAGTATGTGTGATTATATCTGCGACTAGACGAGTGACTAGACGACAAACACCAAACATCACATTGATTCAAACAATCAAACAAACACAAACCCTAGTAGCCATCACATCAATAAATCACAAACATCAACACGTTCGAAGCATTGATTGGTCATAGCATTAACAGTTTACTAATGTGTAATCATTAACAAACTATTTAATGAAATACATTTGAATAAAATCTTGTACATTTACTTATTTTGTTGACATCATTCTTTTAGTTTGATATTTATTTATTAAAGAGTTAAACAACGGTTGATGATCATTCCTTATTCATTAACATGATTCCAATCTAACACTGATAACTCCTCATTGCGATCCTTGGATTCACAGGTGGTATCAGATCCAAGTGCTTATTGATTTAGATCGATTGATCTGTCAGTTATAGAATTGTTTATTTGTTTGCTTGTTTCATTAGATTTATCAATTTTGCTAATTAGAACTACTGTTTTTGAGCAAATTGTTTTGTTGTGAATCGATTTATTATTAAATAATAAAACAGTGATTTGTCTTTTATCGAGTACTGTTTCATTGCTTGGTTAATTAGATCAATATTCATGTTAATTGAATAATGGATCTGGGTTATTGATTGATATTCATCAATTGTTCAAATTAATTGAACAAATACATTAACGAAATCCTTGATTTGATAGTTAATTATCATTAATAGAATTGCCTGATTTGTGACCACAATCACTTAGTTGTTATTAATTAAGTTTTCTCACTAATTAGTTCATTACTTAAAAGAAACATGTTTTAGTTAAAATCTTAGACTTTAACTAAAAATTGAGCAACTTTGGTGGATCATCATACCAACCTCCAAAGTTTGAAACAAAAGCAGAATTTAAATCCTAGAAAATCAAATTCAGGAATCATATTAATTATACTGATTCTTACATATGGGTACAGAAGGTCCATATATTCCACCCACTCTTGAGCCATATTAAAATGACAATAATCAATCAATAAGTACAAAAGATCTGTTACCTAATGATATTAAAAAGGTCAAATTTATATTAAAGCATAAAACTTGCTTAGTGTGGCTTTACCCGAAGAAATATTAATGAGGTCTGAGAATTATAAAACAACAAATTCCTTGTGGAAGATACTTCATACACTCTGTGAAGGGAGTGATGAAATCAAAAGCATAAGGAAGGACACCGTTCACTTACAATACGAAACTTGTCATCATATTGAGGGTGAATCAATTCCTCAACAACTCCATAGGTTTATGCAACTTGTAACAAAGATGAACATCTTGGACTTGAAGTATCTAAATGAGGAATTAAGCAAAAAGATGCTCCATATTTTGCCTAAAAGTTGAAAGCAAACTGTGTCCATGTTCAAGAACACCATAGACTTTAAAACAAATGGTTTAGAAACATTTGTAGCTAAAGTGGAGGCTATTGAAATGGATGAAAAATCAAGAAACAAGAGTGTGAGAACACATGTCGCACCCTATCACTTCAAAGAAACAAAAAGTGTTCGAAGTGCCTTTATTTGTAACAATGATAGTGATAACTCTTGTACTTTGAGTGAAGATGAAGAATTGAGTTTTTATGTATCAAATCCTTCAAATAAATCTTCTCAAAGTAAATAATGAAAGGAAAAGGGAAGAACAGATGATAGAAGAGATGCATCTACATCATCAGTAAAGTATTCATCAAACAACAATCAAGTATACCCAATCATAGTGATTCTGGACTCTGAAGAACAAAAGGAAACCATTGCAGCTTTCAGTTCAACTTTTCAAGCATACATGGGAAGCATTTTAACATTTGCCAACATCTACCAACAAGACTTAAAGAACTATATTCTGATGTAGTAGAGGAGATGAATCCTCAATGGCATATAATGAAAATTATTGCTTATAGAGCCAAACATTACCTGAGAAGAAATAAAAACTTGGTTGTAGTAGGTAAAACATCAAAGATTGGTGTTGATAAGTCAAAGGTAAGATGTTTCAAATGCAATCTCTATGGACATTTCTCTAGAGAATGTAATCAAGAATCCAATACCTACTTGAGACAAAATCAGCAACATCAGTCTCATCTACATCAATCTCATCAACCATCAACAACTCAAAGATTTTTCAGACAACAACAGCTAACCAAGATGGAACCTATGACTGGAGCTTGTATGAGAAGGAAGTCTTAGAAGAGAATGAAGATTTAATAGCCCACATGGAGAACAAAGTTCAACCCATGGCTAGAGAGGTAAGAGATAAACTGTGTTCATCAGCATGTGTTATGGAAGTTGAAATATATAGAGTCCATGCTTAACAACTAGTTGATAAAGTAAAAGAAACAATGATTTTGAATGAATTTCATGTAAGAGAACAAAAAATTACAGTTTAAAAGCACAAGTTGAGCATCTGACCAATTCCTTAACTAAATCCATGGCTTATCATGCATCAATTGAAGTGAAACTTTAGAAGGGTCAACTTTCATCTTAGCAAAAAGATAAATTATTGAATTCCATAATGAATCAAAGAACAAGTTTGGATTGGGATATAATGTTGTTGCACCACTTATAAATGATCATTATAAAACCTTACCTAAAACAATGAAAAACAACTTGCCAAATCATTTTATGCCATGCACCAAGTTTGAAACAAAATCTAAAGAACAAGTTAATTACAATGAATCAGAGGCGAGTGAAATTGAGTCTTCTGAATCAGACAAAATTAAACAAAATGACTCAGAATTTGACTTTGATGAGTATGATGACTTGGATGATTCTAATGAACATGATGATGATCAACTGGACATTGTTAAGAATGTTGCAATTGAAAAATCATTCCCAAAGTTCTTGAAGAAACAAAGTTTCCATATCCTCCAAAAAGAAGAAACATGGTGAAGACTATTTGCAAGAGAATAGCTCAACTAAATGAAGGTCTTCAAGAACTTCATCATCGACAAAAACCTTCAACTAAAGTAATTGAAAAGTGTACATCTACTGAGGAAGTACAGACATCTTCCATAGAAAAAGGTAAGAAGAAAATATCTCCAAATTTTGACGAGATGAAGAGACATCTTTGAGTAGCAGATCTGTGGAAAACCGAATGTACTAAATCAGTAGAAGATCTACACAAGGCAAAAGCAACAATCAACAAGAAATAAAACAAGAAAACTATGAATGATAAGCAACAAAAATCATCAGATGGTAAACAAGAATCCTTTGATAGTGTGTTAGGGAAAGGCAATGATAAATCAACTGGAAAATTGGAAAAAAATTTGAAGCCTCAAAGATGCAAAAGAAGAAGAAAGTGATTAATTCTGATAAAGAATCAAAGGAAATGTATTGCAAATGGTGTGATTTGAAAAATCACAATACTAAAGATTGTTACTTCTGTTGATACATTATGTTCCCAGTTTATGTTCTTAATGTAAAAGTCTTTCATTTCTTACACATGTGTAATGTAATGACTTAATCAAATATGATATGCTTTTGATGTTTATTTTTCTTTGAATATTTCATATTATTATTGTATTTGGTATAATTCATATATATGGACATCTTATATGGGTTTGAGGTTGTTGTACATATTTCTTAGTAAATAATGATTGAGAAATGTGTTCAACCTAGTCGGATGATTATTCATGCTAATGGACCATACGCATGAATGAATCATACTTATAGACTAGGTGCACGACTAAACCAGGTGACTAGATCAGTCATATGACTAAGACATATGATTGATTCAGTCGCATGACTGAACCTTCAGTGGTGCGTATGAATCAACCACTTGAGTCAGTCGCACGACTGAACCATGCTAATGGCTCAGTCGTACGAATGAAAACTACAAACCTATAAATACCACATAATTAATGGAAAAAATACACTTTTCACAGAGACTTTGAATATTACAAACCCTAGTCGTCCAGAACGTCCAAAACAACCAATCCAACTTCAATGTTCGTTCCTAATTGATTTCTAATCAATTCTTAATGTTTGTTTCATTGTTAGATTGATCATGGTGTCATTCTCATTGATTGGATCACCAATCAACTATGATTCTGCACTATTTGATCTGATCTGATGCAAAATCTGTTAGTACTCTGTACAAAAACGGTCCTAACAAACGGCGGATTAGGGTTTCTTGAAAATTCGTAGTTTGGGTCAAAGTATTCAAAATATTCGATTTTTCGAAGAAAGCAGTTTTCAGTCGCACGATTGGTCCATTCATACGACTGAACCCATTTGTTTACTCTCATTCGTACGAGTGAGCTCAATCGTATCTCCCATTCGCATGATTAAACAACTCCAGTCATTTGATTCCAATCACCCTGCTCATTCGCACGATTGAATTCATTCGTATCCTTCATTTGCATGAGTAACTCATTCGTATAGGTCATTCGCATGAGTAAATCTGTCATGTTTTAGGTTTACCCAGTTTAAAGCAATAGAAGATATGTTTGTTGCATTCACTGCTGGAAAGGACTCATGTGTCTAGAACTTCTGCTTCTGGAAAATGAGATTGAAAACAACAACAAACTGCAAAAGCTGTTAACATTGGATGATTACCCACAATGGAAATTGTGGTTTGAAATCTACTTGAATGGAGTTGACCCAAACCTTTGGACATCCATTGAGACTAGTTACATGGTCACAGACAGAGCTAATGGAGTTAAATTAACTTTGGTAGGAATGAGTGAATCCTAGAAGACCCTGCATAACCCTAAAAAGAAAGCATATGCCTTGTTGAGTCAGTGTATACCTAAAGACATATTTCATCAGTTCTCTCAGAACAAGTAGTCTAAGAAGTTATAGGAGGCCTTGGAAAAGAGATATGAAGGAAATGCAACTATGAAAGCACTAAAGGCTAAAGCTCTTAAGAAGGAATTTGACAATTTTTCTTCAATTGGGAATGAGAGCTTGGATGATATCATCGATCGATTCTATCATCTGATGAATGAGTTGCACACTCATGGTGTGACCACATCCATGGAAGATAAAGTCTCTAGCTTTGCTGATGGTCTGCTAGACAAATGGGATTCATTTGTGTCTAATGTAAGACAAAATGATACACTTGCTACTTTAGACATAAATGATTTCATTTTGAAGTTAAGGGAGGAAGAACTATGAATGAAACACAAGTCAAAGAAAGGATTCTGTGTTTAGAATCCTACACTTTACAATTATGTTCCAACTCTAGCTGTTGCAGGCGCACCGCTACAAATGGCATTTGTGTCTACCTCTTCTACTTCTTCTTCTGCTCCTTCCCAATGCAGTATATCAGGAACAGTAACGTCAGGGTCATCTGGAACCCCATTCATCATTCCTGAGCCAAATACTACCTAGTTGAAGACCGAGAATCTCGGAAATGTCACCATGGAAGTTTCCAAAGAGCACATGGATCTTCTGGCTGTTGTGGTTCAATCTTATAATGGTTTAGTTGCTGGTAAGATTGGAAACTTTCATATAGATGACGAGGACTATGAGCAAGTTGATGAAATAGAGCTAGAACACATGGTATTATGTGGGCCTGGCTAGTGCTATCAGAAGAGCAAGAAGTTTGTGAAAAAGATAGGACAAAATTTGGTTGCAACAAAAGATGCGGCATTTGGATTCAACAAAACCAAAGTTACATGCTTTAATTGTGGTGAACAGGGGCACTTTAAACATGAGTGTGTAAAGCCCAAGAAGACCGGAATTGGAAATCCTTTTCCAACATTCAATTGAGAAAACAATGAAAAGATTGCAGCTTCATCTTCAAGTAAAGATTCTAAGGCTTTG
Organism: Flaveria trinervia; assembly: GCA_025506515.1. NCBI lineage: Eukaryota > Viridiplantae > Streptophyta > Magnoliopsida > Asterales > Asteraceae > Flaveria > Flaveria trinervia. The sequence goes on from CM046451.1 coordinate 45,574,946, forward strand.
CTTGCTCAAGGTGATGAAGGAGGAGACTGGTCCTTTCGATTCGTTTCTCCGGGTGAACCAAATATTGCTTTAGTTGATACGTTGGATGATGGATCGGCAAGTGAAGGAGACATCATAGATGAGCATTCACTTTCAGATATCGAAGAAGCTATGGATGTTGTTGATCATTTGGTTGAAGAAGAGCTCATTGCTACAAATTCAGAATCTCCAGTCATTGAAAAGTCAGACACAGTCGATGGCTAATTCGTATAGTTCTACACAGGTATGTTCTAAAGACGAATTATTTGAAAAACATGCATGTACTGAATGTGATTTAAAAGTTTCTAGGTTATTAGAACATAATGATAATCTAGTAAATTATTTACAACTCTACACTGAAGCAAATTATGTTTTAAAAAAAAATGAGTGCAGCTTCAAAGAAAAAATAGGACTGTTGGGGAAACAACTAAGGGAAACCAAGGTTGTCACCCTAAATTAATCAAATGGCATCAAGTTTTATTTAAATTCTTTGGAATAAAATAAAGAGTAAAAAGTAGTTTTGCAAGTGGAAGTTGAATCTTTAAAACAAAAACTACATAGTCTAGCCAGTTCTTCTCACATAGTTCAGAACCTAGTGAAAGAAGAGAATATCTGGGTTATAAGGTAGTACCACCAACACATGAAATCCTTTTGAACACTAAATGTAGACCAATTAATTATCACCTTGTAAAGGATCATGTGGTGTCTACTCCTCTCGTTAGTGATCCAGATTCTATGGGTAAACCTCTGAAATCTATCACTAAACAGAAGAATTCTACTTTGGAATCAACATATATGAAACCTATTAAGGATTTAAGTGATATAACTGAAAAGGTTAAATTAGACTCAGGTTCACAAACATCTACTTCTGAACTTAAAAGGTCTAATCCAACGAGCCTTAAACGTGGTAATTATCAAAATTCGAATAAATTGAAAATGAAAGATGTTCAAAATGTCAAAACAATTGAATTTGTTAAAGAAGGTGAAACATCTCAAAAGAAAGAGTCTTCACCCAATCATACATATTTCAAACCCCGACCAAACTAAACCCCACATCAAAGCTTTCCTCAACCTATTGAAGGGAGATTCTACTATAGTTATGGAAAGCAAGGACATATATCTCCAAATTGTCCTTATTATCAGAAACCTAAAAGGAAAATTGAACTTTTTGATGAAAAACCAAGCTTTTCTAAAATCAGATCTAATAGTCCCCTTAAGGTTACACTAAGATTTTTAGTGAACTTAAAGTTTAAACCATAAGGTAGTCGTCAGTTTACCATAAACAGGCTTTACACAAAACTGCTTTATGGAAGGAAAAATCAAGTATTGTGTTTGATAGTGAGGACAAGAAAAAGAAAGACATGCCTCATCCTCTAAAGGACAGTGGGTTGAATTCATGATGTGTGATACCTCTAGGACACCTAAGCCAGTTAAGGCTTGGGTCCCAAACCTGAACTAATCAATTCCATTCAATGTGCAGGGTGTCCGCTACAACTCTATCACTAATAACTGGATTATTGATAGTGGGGCGTCCAAGCACATGACCGGGAGTTCATCTATCCTTTTCAACGTCTAGCAAATTAAAGGGGGGCATGTATCATTTGTTGGGGATAAAGAAGGTTACATCACTGCTCAAGGTGAAGTGGGAAATGAGAAAGTAAAGTTTGACAAGGTCAACTATGTTCAGCAACTACAAAACAACTTGCTTTTTGTCTCCTAAATCTGTGATAAGGTATACAAGGTTGTGTTTGACAACAAGAGGTTCTACATGTTAAAGAAGGAATATGTTATTAAGGAGGATAAAATTCTAATATCAGCTTCAAGATATACGATCTGAAAGTCTTGGATCTATGAAAAGCCTTTAAAACTGAGTCTACTGTCAAGAGCTTCTTGTCAAAGATAATAGAGAGGGATTCAGTCTCCGGGCATAGAAGAATGGGACATATTAATCCAAGGAAGATGAATCATTTGGTTCAGAATGATCTGGTGAATTGAGTTAGAGTTAAGAATTTCTAGCTCCCATATTTCTACATAGCATGTAAGAAAAGGAAATAGACCAAGAAGTCTCATAAAGGAAAGAAAGTTAATTCTATCAATATTCTCTTGAGCTTCTACACATGGTTCTGTTTGCCCAATCAGCACAAATAGCATTGTTGGAGATTTGTATTGTTTTGTAGTAACATATGATTACTCAAGATTCTCTTGGGTGATGTTTCTGAAAGCCAAGTCATAGACATTTGAATCAAGCATCTCGTCATTACATTAGAATCACTAAATAAGCTGAAAGTACCAAAGATTCAATCAGAAAATGGAACAAAGTTCAAGAATCAGTGGATGGAGGCATACTGTAGATAGGAAGGAGTTATACATCAATTTACTTCTACCTACACTCCACAGATGAATGAGGTTGCTAAAAGAAAGAATCATAGCTTAATAGAGACAACAAGGACAATGTTAGGTGATTCTAAACTGCCTATTCAATTATGGAATAAGGTAGTGGCAAGTGCATGCTACACTCTCAATCGAGTCTTAGTGGTCAAACATCATGGAAAAACATGTTATGAATTACTCCAGCAATGTAAACCCAACTTGGAGTATCTAGAACCATTTAGAGCCCGGTGCATGCAATTAAAGAAACTCAGACTGAGATGTTTTGTCAGAAGGCAGAAGAATGTATCTTTCTCGGATATAGTATACCAGACAAGAGAGAGTTTACAACAACTCAACAGGTCACGTAGAAATGTGGTGCAATGTTGATACACCACCCCCCCACCGCTAGCAAAGGACCTTCCTTCTTCTTTGACTATGATGGATTTTTCAAGTCCTTCAATATGCCTCCTGATGGGTTGGTTAGAACACCAAAACCATAGTTTAACCATTTAAACTTACACAAAACGCAGTGGAAGATTAGCATTATAACTTGCTATAAGCTAAAAATCATGTCCTTATGATGACATTTTATGTATAAAACAAACCCATAATCAAGGATCATAATATGTGAATAAACAAGCTATGAACATAATGAAAAAGGACATAAAATCATAGCTACATGAAGCTGTGATTAACTACCTTTTCCTGCTGAAAAGTCAACCAAGGTAGAGAGATATGATGCTAAAGCTCGGCCAAGGCTCCAAGGAAGGATCCCTCAAGCTAGTATACCCCAAGCACTATCACAAAACACCTTAGATGCTAGGATTGAACACCAAAAACAAAGGGAAACTCTCCTGAAAAACGTTTCAGCCGATTCTCTTCAACAAGAACAAGAAAACCCTTTCTTGTGTTGTTCTATTGCATGTGTGAGAGGGAAATGTGTTAGGATCAGTGATCTACGTTTGATTGATTAGAGAGTATAGCAGCGGAAATCAAACATTGAATTAGCCAATTCACAAAAACACAAAAGATATTCAAGGTAAGAACAAACGGTTATAGACAGAGAATTCTGCAAAATATATTTCATTCAATATTCGCTTTCGTGTTAACAGAATGTCACACATACAATTAGGTCAACACCACTTATATAGGGGATGTGACGTCTGCTGATGTCACTTGATAGTGACATCTAACAGAATTTATTCAAACTATTGATAGTTAACACAACTACTGAAGATGTCAAATAGCTGACATCTTCTTACAAAAATGCTAAGTGTTAACTATTACTACAACTACTGAAAAGAAACTACTAAAACTACAACGACTGAAGAACATGCTCTTCGTCGTTTTACAAATACTGAAACAAAAAGAAAATACTGAAAGGAAACCATCACAACAACTGAAGAGTGCTTCTTCAGCTGTTGTAACAAACTCTGAAGGCTTCAGTACTTGTACTTGAACTTCAGCTGTTGTCATCATCTGATGTCTTCAGTCTTTGTACTTCAGTTGTTGATCTTCAGTACTTTGTTCTTTAGCTGTTGATCTTCAGACTTTGGTCTTTAGCTTTTGATCTTCATACTTTGTTCTTCAGCTGTTGAAGTCTTCAGTACTTTAGTCTTCAGCTGTTGAAGTCTTCAGACTTTGTTACAACAGCTGATCAAGTCTTCAGCAGTTGTTGTGATGTCAGTAGGACTTAGAGGTTTTTCTGATCACGCTCATTGGTTCTTTTGGTCCAACAAACTCCCCCAGAACCAATGCAGCCAAAACCTCTAAACTTATAGAAGATGTCCACGTATTGTGGCAGAAGAATTGGTCTTTTTGTCTTCTAGATCAGCTCAGAAGTGACCCTTTTAGGCACAGGCCTGGGAAGAAGTCTCAATTATCTATTGGCAAAGTATGAATGGGAACTCTGTCTTGGAAACTGGACACAGAGTTGTTACCCCATCCATGAGATCTACTTCCCCATATAAGTCTGTATGACTTTCTTGTGTAGGCCTCAAGGAAGGTAATTTGTTCCTCCATGGTCAGCTCTTCAGCACCTCCTTCAAATAATGATTGAGGTCCATAGTACTAAGATAGGTATTTGACATGTTTCCCATTCTTTAGCTCCACAGTTGTTATTATTCTATAAGCAAATTCATCAGGGTGATTACCCTCTAGGAACAACTGGAGCTCATTCTTTCTGACTTCTTCCAGCCTCTTATATACTAACCCTTTTTCACCATTTTATTTTCCAGCATCTTTTATGGGGTTTGGTTAGCTTTATAAGCTTTCTTGAAGTCTTCTAGGATTTCCCAGGGTGATACTACAAAGACCAATAAGATCACTTCATCTACAATCTTTTTCACCTGGCCAATGTATCTCTGTGGAATGTTTTTCTTATGAATCCTATGAGACACCCTGGGATCAGGCCAAATCCTCACTCACTCCTTTTGATATTGAAATGTATGCTTAAGAGTGTAAATCTAAGTGCATGCTTCTTCATGTTGATGATAGAAAATGTGGCTGCATATGCTTTGTCAACCCTCCTCAACAATTTCTAATTGTGTTGTTTGTGAAGTTCTTCTTCTTCTAGCTTTACTTTCACAATTTGTCTTGAGTTTCAGGAGTAATTGTTGGGGAGTGACTTGTGGCCTTCGGCAATTGTATAACAGCTGAGAGTGGCAGCCTATCTCATCTTCATCATCACCTTCTTCATCATCTTCTAGCCTAATACCCTTCCTTCTTCTTTAGGGTACATCATCGGCTATTGGTTTTGAGGGTAAGGGAGTTGGTTTGGTGGGTTGTGTTTTGGTGGTTTAGGTGTGGGAATATTGACAGGCTGTTCTAGCATTTTGGAAGTGAGTGTGGCTTTAGATTGCTTGGCTAGTTCAGTCCTGCTCCAGCACCAGCTTCATTCATTCAAGCTTCAATAACTAATCCTTTAGTGTATACTTCAGACAAACAGATCTTGGTGGTTATTGCCAAGATGCTGTCCCTGGAGCAAGCCTTGATTTCGATCATTGATCTTCAAAGATATTTTGCTATAAATCTGATCATGATCTCCAGCCTTTCTCTTTCTAACACATCATAACTTGCCCATCTGTTTTGGATTTCTTCAATCTCTAATCTTCTGATCTCAGAGTCAAGTTTGTCAGTGTCATGGCCTTGCCTAAACAACTCATCAATGATGTTATCCATTGATCTGTTGTGTTCAGCATCAGCCTCTTTACCATCAGCTCCAAGGCAGTCTCCTTATCATTTTCTTTCTTTGATTTCTCCATGTCAGCTTCCTTCTCCTTCTCTTTTTCAGTCTCCACAGCCAACTCCTTCTCTTTTCCACTTCTGTCACTTCTGTTTCTTTGTCTTCTCTTCCTCTCTGCACTCCTCTTTCTTTTTGCTTTCACTGACTGAATCTCCCCTTTTTTGGTGCATTGGTTGCAAGGGTTTGATGTCAGAAAGCTGTTTGCCCACAACGTCCTCTATCAAGGGTTGTATTACTGAGGAAAGCCTCTGATCAATGGTTTTGATCACTATATCAGTGATTATAGGTGTGATGAGAGGTATGGAATTTTGAAAGATAGCAGCTATTTGCTCAGGGGGGTTCTGTTCCTGAGAAATAGTGCCAGAAGCAGAGGCAGGTGGCTGAGTATTTGGGAGTGGCTCTGTGTTTGGGAGACCTTCAGATGAAGGTGCCATCTGTGGGGTTGAGAGACAGATGGTCTTTGATCGCAGAAGTTTTGGCAAGCAACTCTTTGAGTCTGCTCACCTCCTCTTCCAGGATGGTGTTTTGGTAATACATCGTAAAGAAGCCTAGGTCATCATCAGTGGTTGCTAAATCACCTGACCTCTTGATAGAATCAGGATGAACATGCACTGAGTGTAGATCAGTTGTAGCATGTGCCCTTTTGTCTTGGAGCTGGGGACTTCCTGCCTCAGGACTATGTCCTTCATCAGCAGTTTCCTCTGGTAAGGTCTTAGTAATGGTACCAACTACATCCTGATCATATGCTGAAGCAGGATAAGTGGCAGCCTCACCAGAAGTTCCAATCTCCCTTTCTACACTAGGAAATGGAACATTGTAACCCCTATGTGTGGGTTATCAGATGCATTGATCCTCCCCCTCAATGGTAGAGGTATGCCCAGTTGTAATTGGTATCTGGGGAGGGGGTGAGGAGTGCAACTGACTCAGCACTTGTGCAACAATTAACATAGGACTTTGGGGGCGGTTGCATGGGGTGATTGGGTAGAAGCAGATTGCACCCGGGGTGAATGGTGCGCTTCAGTGGTAACCCTCTCAAGTGAGATAGGTTCCAGCAGCGTGGGTTCCCCAATATTGGTTGCAACAGGATCCTGTCGAGAGGATACTGTGCGGCTTGGCAGGTTGAGTCTTTGACACAACTGGGGGTTAATACCAGTATGTGCTACCTGTGTTTGTGGTACAGGGGCATCCTCAGGGGACTCATCTCCCTGAGTAGCCTTTTTGGCTTTTTGGATTTTGATTTAGTGGGGACTATGGATCTGGAGGTGGTGACTGTGTGTTCCAACTGCGTGGGTTTCGCAGTTTGGCAGCCTGTTTCAGTGTTTGGTTAGAGTTGTGCCTGGAGTATACTTTAGGCAATACAGCCGTTGCAGGGACTCCAAGACCAACAAGTCCCTCAGCTTGCAGCTGATTCTCTATGATGGCCATAATGAATCGAGGATATAATATCCATCGAATAGAAAGAGATTTTGAGGCCATATCCTTAAGTTCAAGAAAAATAATTTCAGAAAAGTTTAAGTCTTGTTGCTCAAGGATAGAGAATAGTACCTGCTGCCACCTGGTAGACATTTGATCCAAAAGAGATGTCTTAGGAGCTAAGCAATCATTAACCATGTGAAAGATAAGACGTTCTGCATCATGGAAATGCTTCTTCAGGATGGTAGAGGCACTGAGGTTTCCCTGATATCCATGGTGGGCAAAGGATAAATCAGTTGTGCCCTTTGGATACCCAACGAGGGAAAGTGGCATCATCCAAGTTGAGGGTTTGGCGAATGATTTCCGGAGTGATGACCACTTGATGGTTGTTGACGGACGACTGGAGAGACTCAGTGTTGTTCTCCCCAGTTATAAGGTTGACGTTGTCCAAAACTGGTGTAAGGATTCGGCATGAATGGTGGGATTTAGAAGGAAGGCCGTTTGGTAGGGAGAATGGACCATTAGATCAATGGCGTTATCGAACTTTGTCCAGAAGGTGATTTTGTGAGGTAGGCAACACAGTTATGTCGTGGTTTGAGCTGCATGGTCGCCATTAATGAGAGAGAGTTTTGGAGATTTGAACGTTAGGTTGGAGAAGATGAACGCTGAAGGATTAGGTATGGGGTATTTATAGGGTAAGGGTTAGAAAACGACTGAAGGGTTGGTGTTATTCATCAGTAGTTGTAAACGACTGATGACATGGTATTACCTTTTCAGAAGTTGAAACAACTGAAGTCTTGGTTTTAGGCATCAGTAGTTATAAAACTACTGAAAACCATGGTTTTTACTTCAGATGTTTGAAAACAACTGAAGACTTGGTTTTAGTCATCAGTAGTTGTGAAACTACTGAAAACTTGGTTTGTCTTCAGGTGTTGTAAACAACTGATAACTTGGTATTAGTCATCAGTAGTTGTTGTAAACTACTGAAGACATGGTTTTGTCATCACTTGTTGTAAACACTGAGGACTTGGTGTTAGTCATCAGTAGTTGTGAAACTACTGAAGACATGGTTTTGTCATCAGTTGTTTAGGATGAAACAACAGTGTGTAAACACTGAAGAGAAAATTCTAATCAGTAGTTTTTCATCAATTCATAGCCTTTCAACTGTTTCATACTGTCCTCAACACTTACTCATCAGCCTTTTAGCTGTTTTCAGTAGTTTCATAGGACATCAGTACTTATCTGTTTTTACTGACATGAGTAGTTATAACTACATCAGTAGTTGTAACTTTGTCAGTTGTTTTAACAGAATCAGTACGATAGTGATATGGCACTAATGATCATCAGTACTTATATACTCAGATCAGAAGTAGTTATCACTTATTCTAGCTGCAGCATACCAAGCCGTAACACTAGGTTTTGGAAAGTTGAACTATCCAAAGGCTTAGTAAAATGTCTGCAAGCTCATCAGCACTAGGCACAAACTTAGGATCATCAGACCTTTTTAAAACAATCCCTAATAAAATGATGTCTGATCTCTATATGTTGGTCCTAGAGTGCTGGACTGGATTTTTGACAATGCACAGAGCTGAAGCCTATCCATTAATAATGGAGTCTTAGTCTCTGTAATGCCATAATCCAAAAGTTGGTTCTGAAGCCAGAGTACCTGAGAAGTACAACTTGCAGCTGCAATGTACTCTACTTCAGCAGTGGATGTAGCAACAGATGTTTGTTTCTTACTCTGCCAAGAAATCAAACAGTTGCCTAGAATTGACAACCACTAGAAGTTGACTTTCGAGTTAACTTGCACCCAGCATAGTCACTATCTAAAAAGCAACTAATTTGCAAGAGTGTCCAGTGAATACCATAAACCTAGAGATTGTGTACCTTGCAAATATCTAAAGATCCTCTTGACTGCAATCAAATGAGATCTTTAGGAGCAGCCTGAAATCTAGCACAGACACAAGTAGCAAACATGATATCTTGTCTAGAGCTGTTAAGTACATCAAGGACCGAATCATACATCTGTAAAGTGTTTTCACAACACTTTACCTTTCTGATCTGCATCCAGTTGTGTAGTGTTGCACATGGGAGTAGAACAGGGCTTACAATTTTGTAAATCAAACTTATTCAAAAGATCTTTTGTATATTTTGACTGATGAATAAGGTTCCATCAGCTTTTGCTTGATTTGCAAGCCTAGAAGAACTGTAATTCTCCCATTGCACTCATTTCAAACCTCTTTTTTTAATTAGTTGGTAAAATCATCACACAACTGGGGATCAGAGGATGCAAAAATAATATCATCAACGTAAATTTGAACAAGTACTTATGCTGCTCCACCTTCTTAATAAACAAAGTTTTATCTATGGAGCCTCTAGTGAAGTTATTCTTGAGAAGAAAAGTGGAAAGTGTCTCATACCAGGCTCTAGGAGCTTGTTTCAACCCATAAAGAGCCTTATCAAGTTTATACACCCATTCAGGATGTTTATTGTCCTCAAAACCTGGTGGTTGACACACATACCTTCTTCTATTATTTTACCATATAAAAATGCACTTTTGACATCCATTTGAAAAACCTTAAGATGGTGGAATGCAGCATAGGCTAAGAACAATCTAATTGCCTCTATTCTGGCTACAGGGGCAAAGGTTTCATCATAATCAATACCTTCTTCTTGTGAAACCCCTGTACAACCAGTCTAGCCTTGTTCTTAACAATAAGCCCATTTTCATCAGTTTTTTTCCTAAACACCCCATTTAGTGACTTTTGCACACTTACCTGGGTAGAGGAACCAGTTCCCACACGTGCTGTTTCTTAACTGAAGTACTCAAGCTGCATGGCTTCACCCATCCATTGTCTCTTAAAGCAACATGATAGTTCTTTGGCTCTAGCTGACTGATGGAGAGCATAGAAGCAAGTTAGACAATTGACTTCTTGTTGAAACTCCAGCATTGATATCACCAATGATTTGAGACATTGGGTGATTCTTCAGCTCTTGATAAACAATGATATCTGTGCAAGTGTTTGTAGAACCTTCAGCAGCAGCAGATTTGATGCAGACTCTTGAAACCAAGAATTTGATGGTAACTCAAAAGATGTAGAGGAATCAGAGATCTCATCAGCATTTGTTGTGGATGGAACGCTGAAGCTACAGGAACATCAAGTTTAGCAGACTCAGGCAGTTGGTCCACTAACTTGAATAGGTGAGTATTATATTATTATCATCATCATCAATACCACCAGGTGGAAGACATGCTGCCAAGATGATTTATCCACATGATCTGCAACAGCTGGAGGTTGATAAGGAACATATTGCAGTATGTCCAAATCAAACACCTCCACAGGTTTGTGGAATCTTGTCCATTGGAGATTCATTAAACTTACATGCAAAGTCTCTCAACTATCTTTGTTCTGCAGTTGAAGACTCTGTATGCTTTGCAAGTAGATGATAACCAACAAAATACCTTGCATCCACCTTAGGATCAAATTTTTGGAGTTGATCCTTTGTGTTGAATAAAACAGGACACCCAAATGCTTTGAAAAATGAAATAGAGGAGCCAAGTGATGTAGAACTTAATATGGAGTCTTCATCAACCTCTGATTTACTAGGCTCTATTATGCACATAGCAAGCTGTGTTAACAGCTTCAGCCCAAAGGTCATGGCAAACCAGAGTCAGCCACATAGACCTTACAGCTTCAATTAGGGTCCTGTTCTTTCTCTCCACTACTCCATTTTGTTCTGGAGTCCTTGGGATGCTAAACTGCCTTTTGATTCCCTTTGAAAGATAAAATTCATCAAGTGTATGGTTTCTGAATTCAGTTCCATTGTCACTCCTTATACACTTGACTGAAAGGGATACTGCTTCTCAACATACAACACAAAGTTGATAATCTTCTGAGCAACCTCATCCTTTGAATGTAGAAGAAAGTCCATACAAATCTGGAGTAATCATCCACAATTACCAGACATATTTCTTCTTTGCCATGCTCATCACTCTCACAGGACACCAAATAGATCCATATGCAGTAATTGTAAGCAGGCAGTGGACTTAGGCTCTTCAATAGGAGGGAATGAGACTTTGTGTTGTTTTCCTTTTAAACAAGCATGCAGGTTTCATCACAGTAAAACTCCTTTATGGGTAAACCTCTCACTAAACTATTGTGGATCAGCTGATTCATGTTTTTGAAATTAACATGACCCAGCCTTCTGTGCCACAGTTTAGATTCCTGAGGAGAGGCTTGGAAAATAGGCAAGGATGGCCTCTGATATTTATTTTCTTAGAAAGATCTAAGGCATACACTCTTCCTGTCCTGTTGGCCCTCAGGAGAGTATGATCATCCATACCTTATCAATCAAATTCAGAACTTGGATGACAGAATCCTGCAGTTCTGACTGTGAAAAGAGCAACATGGCCTTTATCACACATTTGACTGACACTCAAGAGATTGTACTTGAGATTTTCCACATGATTAACATCATCAAACTTTATTTCTCCATTAGAGACAAAGCCTTTTCCAATGATGTAACCCTTAGCATCATTGCCAAAAGAAACAAACCCCTTCTTTCCTTGAGAGTAGTCATGAAGAAGAGAGCTGTTCCCTGTCATATGCATAGATCCCCCACTGTCTACATACCAGATGCTACTTTGGCATGTTGAAGAACCCTGCAATCATAAACAATTAGTTAGTTTTTGAGACCTAAACCTTTTGTTTTTTGGGTCTATTCACATCAACAGATGGTAAACTAACAGACTTGCTATGAATAACAGCCTGAGGGATGGAGATGGTGAAGAAGAAGAATCCTTTGGCATGGATTTTCTTCTCTGTGGTTTCAACACAGGAGCATCTAATTGGTTGACTCTCCCCAATAGATGTTGAACCATCATAACAAGTTTGTCTGATTTTGTGATAAAGCCTTCAGCTCATCAAACACATTAGTGTTGATTTTGATGGGTTCCTGTGTTTACCATCTCTCTTTGAGCAACCTCAGCTGTTACCTGTTTAACCCCTTTCTTTTTGGATTTCTTTTTGGATTTTGGGGGTCACAGGTTTTGATGTTGCTCGTACAAATTTGATTTCAAACTCAGTTATCATTTTATCCATTTGCTCTTTAATGTTTTCATTATGTTTGAGTTTGGAGCCCTTTTTATACCAGCAATCATCAGTAAGATGATTGAATAAGCCACATATTCACATGGCTTTTTCTTCATCTTATGTTGATCATCTGCTGAAGAAGATGAAACTACTGAAGACTTTTTCTTCAGCAGTTTTCTATCAGTACTAGCAGTTTTCTTTTTCTCCCTTTAGTACCTTCTTTCTTGATATCTTCTTCAGTAGTTTTCCCACCCATTCTTTACTACTTGCAGTTTTCTTTCCTTTAGTACATGTAGTAGTTTGGGCTTGTTCTCCCAGGGTTATAACATTCTTTTTAGTACTTTCAGTACTTTGTGAAATATCACCTGGAGTGATCAACTTTGTAATCATGTGAGTGTCAGCATTTGAACCATCAACATCAGCTGATAGGTTCTGAGAGGAATTAATGCTGGCTTCTACTTCTGATGGTGCTGTATCAGATAGTAGATCACATGATGAAAAGGATTGGTTATTGCTTTCACCATCAGATTCTACCTCTGTTTTGGGAGTAAAATCTGTAGGAGGAGCAGTGTGATTATAGCCAATGCCAAACTTCACATCGGAAGCAGATTGCTTACTAAGAAGCATTTCAAAACCCTTGCAAGAATTTACCCATCGATCACACTCTACCTGGGTAGTTGCAAGTGTTTCTTTGAGGTCTCTGTACTTCCTAGAAGTATCTCTTCCCTAGCCTTATCATTAGTGATTTGGCATTTAAGTTTATAAATCTCATCATTCTTATCATTAATCACAGACTCAAATTCAGCTTTGCTTTTGGAAATTGTTTGTTCTAGCTCAATGTTCTTGTTAATTAAAGCTACATTTGCTTCTCTAATAGATGCAAATGCGGCAATATGCATGTTCATAACATAGTTTGGCTTTTGCCTCAGAGGACACCTGTGATACCTGTGGTGTAGAGGCATTAGAGGATGAAGTATCAGTAGACCCCAAAGCCATAAGAGCTAAATTTCCAAAAGGACTGTCACCACCATGTTGACCAGCACCAGAGAACAGTTGTTCATGACCAGACAAATCATCTGGTAAACTGCTCCAGTCAACAACTCCTGTGGTGAAAAAGTTGTGTTGTTGAGGTTGAGTTTGTTGATGAGATTGGAAGGTTGAGGTTCAGGTACTGCGTGGTTGTTGTGCAATTGGAGCTTGAACCGGATTTGGCTGAGACTGTAATAGCAGGAAAAGGGTATGACATTTGACCCTGGGGGACAAAGTATGCAGGAGATACAGGATGTGAATGATGACCAGAACCAGCAGTATGTTGCCCTCTGTTTTGTGGACTAGTGCTTGGAAAAGTCACAAGGTGGCAGAAGAGTTAGATCCAGTCGATCTACACTCTCTGCAAAGTGTCCAAGCCTTTGGCACTTGTGACACCTCAACTTACTCTTGTCAAAACCAACTTTGGTTTTGCCAGAGAGTCCAGGAAATTTCCTGCCAGTGCTCTTGTAGAACTTTTGAGATCTGATATTAACTAAGGCCATTTGACTTAGAATATCCATCTCTTCTAAATTATCATCAGCATTCCCTTCAATCATCCATATGAAGCATAGATTGTCACTATAACTACCAAGACTATCGATACCAACAAATGCATGTTAGAACTGTTTGAAGAGAAATCAATATGCTCATCATAATTGCTTTCGATGATGCATATTCTGACTCATGACCAACCAAGGCAGTGTTCCCTGGTACAAAGTCATTAGTGAGCTTTCCTGATGATGACAGTTTCCTTTCCTGCTCTATCTCTCTTTCGAATGTAAGCAGTTTCCCATGAAGTTGGGTGAGAGATAGGCTATCCAGATTTGCACTGAAGCGTAGAACAATAGTGTATGTGTCCCATCTCTCAGGTAGTGATCTGAGGAATCTGTTATTCATCTGGCTGTTGGGTATTCCTGTTTCACACACATTTTCAGCTCAAAGATCAAACAGAAAAAACGCTCAAACTGTTGATCAGTGTCTCACCCTTTTATGAGAGAATGTCTCATATTGTTGGGCGAGGATTTGTCTGTTGTTTGCTAAGACCTCATCAGTTCCACCGAATTGTTCCTTCAGTGCATTCCAGAGGTCATGAGCAGTTCATGATGCATAAGCCCTGAATAGATTTCATTCGGCAGTGCCATGGCCAGAATTCCATGGGCTTTAGCATCAATCTCAAACAATTTTCGATCTTCATCTGAGTATTGTTCCTTCTTCTTCGGAACCATTTGATGGGTTTACAGATTGTTCACCATTAGGCTATGTGGTCCATGTACCAGAGATGTCCAACAACCTGAACTATTAACACACAGGTGATGAAGCATCCTTCGTTGCCATATGTTATACTCAGTCCTAACCAGCATCGGGGCTTGGTTGAGGAACCGGTATTGTGAGGGTCATTAGAAGGAGTAGACATCTCAGATTCAACCAAATTCAATAAGCTATAGCAGATTTAGAACAAAACACAACCAAAACCAAATTGAACCAAGAGAGATCTCAAAATGAATAAACGAAAGCGACAGAAAATCAATAATCTATAACCAGTTCTTGCAAATGAGCTAATTCAATCAAACATAGATATCAAATAGCAGTTTCAATGATCAATTGTTAGATCGATCAATGATTAACCAGCTCTGATACCACTTGTTAGGATCAGTGATCTACGTTTGATTGATTAGAGAGTATAGAAGCGGAAATCAAACATTGAATTAGCCAATTCACAAGAACACAAAAGATATTCAAGGTAAGAACAAACGGTTATAGACAGAGAATTCTGCAAAATATATTTCATTCAATATTCGCTTTCGTGGTAACAGAATGTCACACATACAATTAGGTCAACACCTCTTATATACGAGATGTGATGTCTGCTGATGTCACTTGATAGTGACATCTAACAGAATTTATTCAAACTACTGATAGTTAACACAACTACTGAAGATGTCAAACAACTGACATCTTCTTACAAAAATGCTATGTGTTAACTATTACTACAACTACTGAAAAGAAACTACTAAAACTAAACGACTGAAGAACATGCTCTTCAGTCATTTTACAAACACTGTAACAAAAAGAAAACTACTGAAAGGAAACCATCACAATAACTGAAGAATGCTTCTTCAGCTGTTGTAACAAACTCTAAGGCTTCAGTACTTGTACTTGAACTTCAGCTGTTGTCATCATCTGATGTCTTTAGTCTTTGTACTTCAGCTGTTGATCTTCAGTACTTGTTCTTCAGCTGTTGATCTTCAGACTTTGGTCTTCAGCTTTTGATCTTTAGTACTTTGTTCTTCAGCTGTTGAAGTCTTCAGTACTTTAGTCTTCAGCTGTTGAAGTCTTCAGACTTTGTTACAACAGCTGATCAAGTCTTCAGCAGTTGTTGTGTGTCAGTAGACTTAGAGGTTTTTCTGATCACGCTCACTGGTTCTTTTGGTCCAACAAAATGAGATGGAGTGAAATGGTGGGTGTGAAGTGTGTAGCTTTCAAGGATATCAACAAAACCAAGAGGGACCAACCCCCAAGGGCGGCCGAATCTCCCTTGTTCATTTGATTTCCCACAAAGGTTAAATGAAATGTTAAAACATTAACAAGTCATTTCCTTTAAAAGTTGTTCACTCAATAAACCTTTTTATTATAATAACCCATATACACTCACTAATTATTTGATGTTATTTAAATAACTTAAATAACATTACAAACAATATCTATAAACAAAATATCCACATAAATTGTTCAATCTCATTGCAATTTATTTAGAAAACCCATTTTCTAAATTTGGTGTAATTATTTAATTGCATTATCATATCATCAATTGAATAATTGTCGGTGATTGCAAAGCTTGTTATTGGGTAAACCCGACTTGGATCATGACATACTAACCGCATCAATGTTCTATGTGTCTTGGGCATATAGAATCTAACAATCTCCCACTTGGTCAAGATTCATAGAAGATTGATGCAAGCAGCAAATACCGCCTAACAACGGTTTACTCCCTTATACAAATGCTTATAGCCATTCAATAACATCATCTTATTCAAGTATCCTACTTGAAATGATTTAGGTGAATTAATCATCTATCCTTTTGTTACAGATGTCATGTTAAATCCAAGAACACAGAGTGATCATTCCTTGTTGATTTAACTTATCAGGCCTTAGACATCTAACATCAACGAATAAGAGGAACAAATTCCATCTTGACCACATATGTTTCTCACAAACACCTCGTGTCATACCTGAACATACCCTTATGTGCCGTCCACTATTCAGGACAGTGAAGAATTAGCTCAAGGTATAATATTTGGGGAATATCAAAACCCAATATGTATCTCAGGTCGGAGGATACCAAATGATATTCGCCTTTACTCAAATTTACTTATGATCAATCAATAAGATTCCATGTAGTAAAATTTGAGATGCGGGTTAGTCCAATATTTGTATCCCACAAATATCTATGAACCTTGGTAGCAACCCATTGCTCTATATTCATCCTTATGAATATCAACCAATCCATGTTCATAATAATCTTACCCTCACACTTGTTCCCACAAGTATGAATGACTACGGACATTTAGAGTAAACAATTTACTCATGGATTAAACATGCTAAAGTGGAACATTAATTGAAACATTATAACCAAATAATTTTATTCAAATAATAAGAGTTCCACATATCCAAATACAAAACTTGCAGGTCAAATCCAATCACTAGAATATCAAAGTCCCATGGCACAAGTATGACCTTCATGCTTTGCCTTTTCAAGGAGCTTCGTGACAGGATCCGCAATGTTTAGATCCGTGTGAACTTTGCGAATACATATCTTTCCTTTTTCAACTCATCTCGTATGTAGTGGAATCTCCGCTCGATGTGCCTAGTCTTTTGATGAGCACGAGGTCCTTGATTTGAGGAATTGCACCCTCGTAATCATAAAAGATCTCTAGGGGTCCTGAATGGAAGGGACAACCCCCAGATCAGCAATGAATTTCTTTAACCATGCAGCTTCTTGAGCTGCCAATGACGCGGCGATGTATTTTGATTCTGTAGTTGATAGAGCCACCACATCCTATTTGGAGCTTTTCCAAGAGACCGCTCCTCCATTCAGAATGAAAATATATCCCGATTGTGACCGAGAATCATCACGATCGGTTTGGAAACTCGCATCCGTGTAACCTTTTACAACGAGTTCCTCATCACCAGATCCATAGATTAGGAACATATCTCTTGTCCTCCTTAGGTACTTAAGTATGTTCTTAACAGCCATCCAATGACTGTTTCCAAGATTTTTCTAGTAACGACTTGTCATGCTTAATGCGCATGACACGTCCGGTCGAGTGCATATCATTGCATACATGATGGATCCAATAGCAGATGAGTATGGGATTGCCTTCATTTTATCTTGCTCATCCTTTGAGCTAGGACATTGAGTCGTACTCAGTATTGATCCTCTTTGAATAGGTACGGTACCTTTCTTAGAGTTCCCTATCTTGAGCCTTTTCAAGATCTTATCAATGTATGCACTTTGATTCAAACCAATCAACCGCCTTGATCTATCCCTATAGATCTTTATTCCAGAATATAGGTGGCTTCTCCAAGATCCTTAATGGAAAAACAACTTCCAAGCCAGGTTTTTACACCTTCCAAGGTTGGAATGTCATTTCCAAATAGTAGTATGTCATCAACATACAATACTAGGAAAGTTACTATGCTCCCACTAGCCTTCTTATACACACAAGCCTCATCAGCGTTTTTGATGAAGCCAAATCTCTTTACCTCCTCATCAAAACGATGATTCCAGCTTTTCGACGCTTGCTTCAATCCATAGATTGATTTCTTTAACTTGCATACTTTATTAGGATGTTTTGGATCGACAAAACCTTCAGGCTGAACCGTATAGACATCTTCCTCAAGATATCCATTTAGGAAAGCGGTTTTGACATCCATTTGCCAAATCTCATAATCATAATGAGCAGCTATGGCAATCAATATCCTTATAGACTTTAGCATCGCAACAGGTGAGAAGGTTTCATCATAATCAACCCCTTGAGTTTGAGTGAAACCCTTTGCTAAAAGTCTAGCTTTATAAGTATCCAAGTTTCCATGCATATCGGTTTTCTTCTTGAAAACCACTTACTTCCAACTACCTTGGAATTAAGAGGTGGTACAACAAGTTCCCAAACCTGATTGTCATACATGGATTGCATCTCAACGTTCATGGCCTCAAGCCATTTGTCACAATCCAAATTGGACACTGCATCATGGTATGTGGTTGGTTCATCTGAATCTACCACATAGCATCCATCCATGAAAAATCCATATCTTTTAGGTGGATTACTAGTTCTACCACTTCAACGAACGTTTTGTGTGTATTGATCAACCACTTGATCAACATCAACATCCTCATGTTGAGTGCTAGTTTCAACCAAACGTGCATCAGGTTGTGGTTCTTGATCCTCCTCAAGATCCACTGTTCTACTGCTAGTTCCTTCCGTAAGGAACTTTACTTCTAAGAACTCACCCTTTCTGGCAACAAATACGTTTTGTTCCAGTGGATCATAGAAATAATATCCTACAGAATCTCTAGGATATCCAATAAAGATACACTTGGTGGATCGGACTTCCAATTTGTTTGGGGTGGGAGTCTTAACATAAGCGTCACAACCCCAGACCCTTAAGTATGATAGGGATGGAACTCTTCCATGCCATATCTCAAAAGGTGTCCTTTCCACCTTTTTGGTTGGGGCCATATTTAAAATACGGGCCGCGGAGAGCAAAGCAAAATCCCAAAATGATAGAGGTAATGTGCTTCTAGCCATCATAGATCGAACCATATCCAATAAGGTTCGATTCCTCCTCTCAGACAAACCATTGTGTTGTGGTGTTCTAGGTGGAGTGAGTTGTGAGACAATCCCACAACTCCTAAGATGTCTTGAAAAGCATCACTTAGGTATTCACCTCCTCTATCGGTATGGAGAACTTTAATTGACTTGTTGAGTTGATTTTCCACTTCATTCTTGAAGATTTTGAACATTTCAAAAGCTTCATCTCTGTGCCTTAATAAGTACACATACACATAGCGACTATAATCGTCGGTAAAGGTAATGAAGTATCTTTCACCATTCCTAGTCATTGGCTTAAAAGGACCACATACATCCGAATGTATGATTCCTAATAAATCTTTTGCCCTTTCTTTAGTTCCACTAAAGGGTGCCTTAGTGATTTTACCTTGTAAACAAGATTCACACACATCAAATGAATCACATTCATTGTTTTTAAAAGACCATTCTTTTGAAGTGATTGTATACGTTTCTTGTTTATATGACCAAGACGACAATGCCAAAGATACGTATCACTCAAATCCAACTTGAGTTTCTTGGTGCTAGTTTGGTACAATGAACTATTTAAAGTATTTTCATGAACCAATTCAAAATACCATTAATGGGTATAGCTTTAAAATAGAACATATCATTTAAAGAAACATGAATATCATTTTCAACAAAAGATAATACATAATCATAAAGTCTTAATTGGAATACAGAAATAATGTTCCTAGTCAAACTAGGAGCATACAAAACATTCTTCAAAATAACATCCAAGCCACTTGGAAGTTTCAAGATCTAGTCCCCACGAGCTTCAACTTGGACTTTGGTTCCATTGCCCATGAAGAGGCTAACATCCCCTTGATTGAAGTCCCTACTTCTTTTGAACCCCTGTAACAAATTGCAAATATGAGTTCCACATCCGGTATCTAATACCCATGTGTTTGAAGATGTAACATTAAGATCAATATGAATCATGTATATTGTACCTGAGGTCTGCCGGCATCCCTCTCGGCTTTCAACTCTTGGAGATGGACAGGACAATTTCTTGCCCAATGTCCAATCTCCCACACTTGAAGCATGGGTCATTGGTAGCAACCTTTTGCTTCTTCTCTTGTGGTTTGGGTGGCACCCTTGCCACCCCTTTCCCCGTTCCCCATACGGGTCCCTTACCCTTGGCAACCTTTGCCTTGGGTACAGGATAAGGCCTTTTCTTGTTCCCACCTTCATTGATGGTGAGAACGGGTAAAACCCTTTTACCCATGGCCGCCTCGGCCGTTTTCAGCATTGAGTGAAGCTCACCAATGCTTTTGTCCCAAGCATTCATATTGTAGTTCAACACGAATGTCTCGAACTTCTTGGTAAGGCCATTAAGGATCAAATCCGTGGCCAATTCCTTCGAGACAGGACAATTAGGCCTCTCGAGGCGGTCAATATGACTTTTCATCTTAAGTACATAAGATGAAACAGATTGGTTGTCATCCATACGACATGCATGGGGTGCTCGAACCGTTTTGAAGCGCTCAACCCATGCTTGCTGTTGGAATGTTTCCTTCAGCTGGGTTATCATGTCATAAGCTCCGTGATGTTCATACTCCTTTTGGAGATCCGGAGTCATGCTCGCTAGCATGAGACAAGACATTTGGACGGAGTCCTCAGTGTACTTTAGCCAATCGTTATAGGCCTCCTCATCATCCTCAGCAGGTTGATCGGGGATAGGGTCGTCTAAAATATAAGATCGTCTTTCTTGCTTGAGAACGATTCTCAAGTTTCGATACCAATCAATGAAATTATTATGATTTAGAGGTTTCTTTTGGAGAATTGCTCGCAATGATTGGGCGGACGTGGATGAATTATCATGATTATCATTATTGGTGGCCATCTAGAAAATATAACAAAGATCTATTTTAGTATTTTCGATATTTCTATTTTAAATAATTAATACCTTCTAAGGTCATTTTATATTAAAATCTAGAACCCAATATTACATTAAATTGTGGTTAGGTGACATTTATCCCACGATTTATATTAATAAGGTGGTCAACGATTGACGGTTGCAACCATTTGCAACTTCTAGGGGTATGGGATCGACTTTAAACATCATATGTAAAGTCGGCATGTTAATCCCATCAACACCATTTGGAAACCATATTGTAGGTGATCCATTTAACATGGTTTGCAAATCAAGTTACCCTACTTGCACGCACATGTGAGTTTAACCATATAAGTGGTTAGGTGACCTTTATCTCACTAATGTGGTATCCCCACCTTGAGTCACAAGTTCCCTCTAAATGGTTAGGTGACCTTTATCCCATTAAGAGTTTCCAAATGACTCAAGTGTTGCGCAAAAGGACGGTGTTAAACTTGTTGCCAAATGTTAAAAGATTTCATAATACAAGGTAGAAAACTCTATGTACTTGTATTTGCATGCTTTCAAATACAAGGTACCCTATGGTCCTTTGATTAAAACCTATTTTTATCTTTAAAATCATTAAATCATTTTAATAACATTTTATTACATTTTAATGATTAAGAACCATCATTTTTATAACTTGTTAAGTTTGTTAATTAGTTGGTAATGCATGTCAAAAATTCAACCATACAATCAAATAACAAACATTCAAACAAGCATAAGCATAAACAACCATAATGTGCATAACCTTAGCTACTATTGTGACCACACTTGTTTGCCATCACAAGTGTGGTCATTTGATCTTTCCTATGGTTTGAAATCAACACAAAATTGAGGTCATCATAGACCCCCACTTGAACTTGCATCCATATGCTTCAAGTTCCATGTCTTTGATGTCCATCTTTGGGTCTTGATCTTATGCATCTTCCATTTACAAAATTGTATCCTAATACATTTTTATAATAAAAGAAATGCACCTAATCTATTAATTACATAACCAATGAATAAATAATTACAACCCAAATAATAAACATAAATATTACAACCCAATTGAATGAATAAAACAACCATTCCAATCATCCAAACAACACAAGGCCAAAAGCTAGGTTCTGCACTATCAAGAGAACAATCATAAACATCATTCAACAAACTAAATAAACCCCATCAAACCCAATTTTCAGCCAACATAAACTAAAAATTAGGGTTTGTTTGTCCAAACAAACAACATCCAAATATATCAACCAATTGACATTCCTATCTTTCAAAGTTTAATCATAAGCATGAAGATATAACTATGAAAGACTTGGGGTTTACTAAATCAGCCAAATCAGCCTCTAATAGGTTGATTATAAACTTTTAAAACCGATTTTAAAGAACAAGAACAAGCAAGTTATCCACATAACCGGCTCTTGATGCCATTGATGGGTTGTTAGAACACCAAAACCGTAGTTTAACCATTTAAACATACACAAAACGCAGCGGAAGATTAGCATTATAAGTTTGCGTATAAGCTGAAAATCATGTCCTTATGATGACATTTATATGTATAAAACAAACCCATAATCAAAGGATCATAATATGTGAATAAACAAGCTATGAACATAATGCAAAAGGACATAAAATCACAGCTACATGAAGCTGTGATTAACTACCTTTCTCCTGCTGAAAAGTCGACCAAGGTAGAGAGATATGATGCTAAAGCTTCGGCCAAGCCTCCAAGGAAGGATCCCTCAAGCTATTATACCCCAAGCACTATCACAAAACACCTTAGATGCTAGGATTGAACACCAAAAATGAAGGGAAACTCTCCTGAAAAACCTTTCAGCCGATTCTCTTCAACAAGAACAAGAAAACCCTTTCTTGTGTTGTTCTATTGCATGTGTGAGAGAGAAAATGAGATGGAGTGAATTGGTGGGTGAAGTGTGTAGCTTTCAAGGATATCAACAAAACCAAGAGAGACCAACCCCCAAGGGCGGCCGAATCTCCCTTGTTCATTTGATTTTCCCCCAAAAGGTTAAGTGAAATGTTAACACATTAAACAAGTCATTTCCTTTTAAAAGTTGTTCATTCAATAAACCTTTTTATTAGAATAACACATATACACTCACTAATTATTTGATGTTATTTAAATAACTTAAATAACATTACAAACGATATCTATAAACAAAATATCCACATAAATTGTTCAATCTCATATGCAACTTATTTAGAAAACCCATTTTCTAAATTTGGTGTTATTATTTAATTGCATGATCATATCATCAATTGAATAATTGTCGGTGATTGCAAAGCTTGTTATTGGGTATAACCCGACTTGGATCATGACATACTAACCGCATCAATGTTCTATGTGTCTTGGCATATAGAATCTAACACCTCCTTCACATCTTAATGATGAGTTATCTACTCGAATGATGTATGATGTTCTGAATACTCATCCACTAGACCAAACATCATTGGTCCAATTAGACAATACCTCTAGCCCTTTAGGGGGAGAGCTTGAGGTAAGTGAGTCTTCCTTTGATGATGAAGCATTTGAGACGAAAAATATGGACGAGGAGGAATAGGTTCCCACTACCAAAAGTACATAAGCATCTGATCTTGATGCCCCTAGAACTTCTCAACCCCATACTCAACAACCATAGAAACTGAACCAGGAATTCAAAATCTGGATAATAAGGTATCTGTTCCCACCACTCCCGAACCCGAGTCAATGTGAATCATCCCTTGGATAATGTCATCGAGGATATTTTATCAGGATTTCAGACACAAAATTAGCTATACTCAGCTGATTATGCCTCAGTCATGGAAAAAGGATATATACACAATGGTGCTTATCAATGTTTTGTGTCTCAATTTGAGCCAAAATATGTAAGTTAAGCGTTAAACGATAAGGCATGGGTAAGCGATATGAAAGAGGAATTCCTTCAGTTTAAGAAGTTAGGAGTATGGACTCTTATGGATAGACCCAAAGGTGCTAAGGTGATTGGCACTAAATGGGTTCTTAAGTGCAAGAAAGATGACCAAGGGGTCATAATCAGAAACAAGACTCGGCTTGTCGTTCAAGGGTTTAAGAAAGTTGAGGGCATTGACTATAATGAAATGTTTGCACCTGTGGCAAGGATGGAAGCAATATGTATATTCTTAGCCTATGCATCCAAAATGAAGATCAAAGTTTATCAAGTGGATGTGAAAATTGCATTCCTTCATGGTGAAATCCGTGAAACGGTGTACGTTAGTCAACCCGAAGGATTTAAGTATCCTTATAATCCGGATATACTTTATAAACTGGACAAGGCTCTTTAATGTCTTCATTCAGCCCCTCAAGCTTGGTATGAGAACTCTCTACTCATCTGGTGAAACATGGTTTTCGCAAAAGGGTTATTGACTGCACGCTATTCAGAAAAGAAAAGGATGGTGATTTACTACTCGTACAGATATATGTGGATGACATAATCTTTGATTAGAAAAATAAAGAATTATGTAAAGAATTTGAATTAGTGATGAAAGCTGAGTTTGAGATGAGTGCCATAGGAGAGATGAAGTTATTTCTTGGATGATCAGACACCAAATGGAATTTTCCTGCATCAGTCCAAATATGTAGGAGATATTCTTAGCGGTTCGACATGGAGAATGCAATTTTCGCTAGAACTCCACTTGCCACAAACCACGATGTGGCACCCGACGAAATGGTGATCTAGAAGAGGCCACTATGTACCGAGGAATGATCGGATCTCTGATGTACCTCACAACCTCTCGACCTGCTATTATGTACGCCACACATCTCTATTCCAAATATCAGGCTAAACAAAAAGTGAATCATCTGATTTGGGTAAAAAAAATTTCACTATTTGAAGTGTAGTCCAACACTCGGATTGTGGTATCCTTATGAAGATGACTTTGAGCTTACATCGTATAGTGACTCGGACTATAGTGGTTGCAAGATAGATTTACATCAGCGGGATGTCAGTTCTTTGGAAGACGCTTAGTCACCGTCAATGTAAGAAGTAGAAATCTATTGCTCTGTCAACATGTGAAGCTGAATATGTTGTTGCTGCAAGTTGCTGTTCACAAATCATTTGGATTCAACAGCAAATGCGGGACTATGGTTTGCAAATTTCTAACACCCTTATCTTTGTTGGTAATTCTGCTGCCATTGCTGTCACTAAAAATCCGGTCCAACATCCAAAAACTAAACACATTGGTATTAAATATCACTTTATACATGACTGTTTTGAAAAACAATTAATCGATGTTGTTAAAATTTATACGGATTTTCAATGCGCCGACCTCTACACAAAAGATCTTGAAAAACCTCGGTTTTTATAATTTTTCGAGGTCAATGGCGTGAAAAAGAAAAGCGTCGTGATTCCAGAAGAATCGAGTTCTT
This sequence comes from Flaveria trinervia, assembly GCA_025506515.1. NCBI lineage: Eukaryota > Viridiplantae > Streptophyta > Magnoliopsida > Asterales > Asteraceae > Flaveria > Flaveria trinervia. The sequence continues at coordinate 45,600,225 of CM046451.1, forward strand.
AGTCCGCAACATTTTTTCTTTTATTCTTTAATTTTATTTTCCTGTCTTTAAAAATCCAAAAACACAAAAATATTTTCGGTTTTAGAATTTTAGGGGGAGAATAGTTTAGTTTCACTATTTAAATTAGTTTCAGTTTTAAAAAAATAAGGGCGGGCAAATAAGCTGAAAGCAAAGAAATCAGTTTTGTGAGATTGATTCAACAATTATGGTAAATGATAGTACACAAGAAACTAATTGTTTGGGACTTCAAAAAGGATTTAAATGATCAAATTTCTATATTCAAATTACAAGTTTCAAGAAGTCTAAGCAAAATAAAGGAAAAATGATAGTAAACTAGCTTGCTACTGAGGTAACATAGAGAAAGTAGGCCTAGAGGTTGCTAGTTCATTATATGATGTGTCGGTAGATTCAAGACAATAGACGAGTAGTCCTCATTAGTGAATCAAATTTAAACTAATTTGTTCAACTTGTTGTGGGCTCTCATCTTATCCCTTATTAACACAATCAACGCATTTCCAATAAGGGGTGACGAGCAAAATAAACGCCACAAATGTGTGCAGATGACCATAAAAATGAGCAAAGCACATGAAAAAATGGTTAAGCGCAATCAAGCTAATGACTAATGTTGTCGGTGCATTATGTGCCAAAGAAAAAATGCTCTAACAAGAAGATGGGTTGTGTGCCTCTCTGTTGTGTGATGTCACTGATCTGAGGATAAGCATAACCAACATATTCTAAAATTTATTGTGTTTGTGCATCTCTGTTGTGTGATGGCACTGACCTGAGGCTTGGCATCTGTTTGAAAGCTCTTAGATTAGTTTCTTCTTGTCAAATACTCGTAAATCGCTCAAAATTCTCCTAAGGAATGTTGATTACCATATAAGTGTGGGATCCACAAATGCATGTTGAAATAATGTAACTTAACTCATCACCAATGTGAGTCAAAAATCTGTGTATGGATTTAAGTAGTCAAATATACTGACAATAATCGTGGCTGCAACTCTCGATAGTCAAAATCATTTTCTGCATCTTATAGCTATAGTATGATTTCCTGAAAGTGCGATTGACTCTCAGACAAATGAGAATCTAGTATAAAGTACCTATAAAAGGGTCCTAAATGATTATGATATACCTGTATGATTCCATATGAATCTTTCCAAAAATGATAAAATAATTGAAGTTATTCTACTCAGGAGGAAGAATCAGTTAGATGATGTCTAAGAGGTTTCAATCCACCTTAAATCAAAACACAAAATTATGTCTTCTTTACTTTTATTAATGTTGTTTTGGGTTTTTGTTTTCTGCTTTGCGTAAATGTCGGACTATATAACTAGATGAACTTTGTGAATCACAATTAAAAAGGTCACGTCTGAGGTGACCAATCGGCTCAAAATTAAAAGGATCACGTCTGAGGTGATCAAATGATTTTCTGCTAATCGCACGATTGAACCATAAGAATGAGCCAAGAATAAGATTGGATCGTGAGTATGGGGCAACCATGTGATTGGATCACAAGAATGAACCAATCCTATGACTGAATGAAGGAGTCTGAGGCAGTCGCACGACTGACCCCAGTCGCACAATGAATAATGCGTAAGGGTCCAGTCGCACGATTGAAACTCAAAACAGTGTAAATAAGGGGTTAGTTGGTCGTATTTCGATTATTGTGATTACCTTTTGATAATGTTACTAACTAATTCCTACTCATCTACAGGTACTTTGCAACTGAAATCGGTTCTAATGAATGGATAAATCGAACCCTAAATGACCAAAAGTGTTAAGATCAATAATCGGGACTATACTCTTAAAATAGACCACTTAAATGGACAAAAATGTTGATTTATATGATAATAAGTGCTATTTCTAGTCCCTACGAATGTAATGAGTCTGAACGCGAAGTGTAGTAAAACATTTTGACAAAGATTCTAAGTTAGAGTGTCGAACATAGCAAGATGCGAATAGACACTCCATATGAACTTCAGTCGCACGATTGAGCCAGGCGCATGATTCAATCACACGAATGAATCAATCGGTGACTCGGTCGCATGATGACTCAACCGCATGGCTTAGCATACGACTAAGTTCAATCGCAGGCTCAATCGCACGACTGAACTCAGTTGCAGACTCAATCATACCACTGCACTCAGTCGTATAGTTCAATCACATGATTGAACCAGTTGATCAAAATCAACTAACATTCAAATGTTATCTCTTATGCACAAATCTAATGTATATGTTTCTTGTGTTGTAACAATATGGCTGGAAGATGGACCATGAGCACTAAGCACAACATCTGTGCTCATCTAGATTCTACATCCCGAAATGCTTTGGAGTTCACGGGGATTATAGCCTTCCTACGTAGATCGAGGATCTACAAGGCTATTTCTACACCATGCACACCATATAGATCTATTGGGATAACGCTGTAGTTGATCGATCTGTTGAGACCCACTATATGTGGAGCTCTATATTCGGACAGGAGATTGAGATCATTGAAGACGAACTGAGGACAGTCCTGGATCTGGGTGAGGATGGTGCCTACCCAACCAAGCTACATCCCCTAACTATTCGTGGTTGCTTTCTGAGAATCAAGTACGCTGGGGACATCAATGCCGACGTGCTAAAAAAGAGCAATATGTGCCCCCAGTTCAAGTACTTGGCACATTTGATCCTAAAGGGCATAACCTCCGGGCATGGAGGATTTGATGAGATGTTTGACCAAATCTAGAATGCATATGTTGCACTGGTATCGAACCACCTGTTTAGTTACTCCCGCATGCTGTTCTCCTACATGATAGAGAGCATTATGGCCAAAGGCAAGAAAGGCTTCTGCATGTATCCACGTTGCTTGTAGATGATTAAAGATGAGAAGCTTTCTTTGCTGCCGAAAGAAAAGGATGATGATGTTGTATTAGAGGTGATGGATGACACCACACTGGGCAGGATGAAGGTGTATTAGGGAAAGCAGGTAAAGCCCCCGGTCAGGAGACTGTTTGGCCATCTGGCAAATGAGGATTATGTGGCAACCTATCGTAAGAAGTGGCCTCACGATGATACTGATTCTGATGTTAAGCCTGTTGTGGTTCTTGCTATTGAAGAAGACGATGATGATGATGACATGATGACAGTCAAGGTGGTGGAGATGCTGGTCCCACTAAATCAAGGGCAACCGACACGTCTACTATATCTCCACCACCTCCAAACAGTACTTCAGCAGCATCTAGTGAATCTGAGCAGGCTGCTTTTCACTAGGATTTCTTTGTAGAAGAATAGGATGAGTTAGATGATGAGCCTTCCACCTGGAGGTTCGGTAGTTAGGTTGTGGCTACCGAGAAGGGGATAGAGGCGGTTGGTGGATGCCAAGCTAGGTTTGAGGGTGGTGATACTGAAGTCATAGATCCAACATACACACTCGACCAGCCTATCAGCTTAGGGGGAGCCTCTATAGCCAAGGTCTCCAGGAAGAAAAGGATGTCCCATCCTTATGGCAAAAAGGGTAAGAGACAGAAGATTACCCCAATCACTTCTACCGCAACCACTAACACTTCCACCACCACTACTACGACAGCCACCACCCCTACCATATCCACTAATACTCCCACCACCACTCATAGAGTCATAACCACCTTATGTAAGACCCGCTTATCTCTTTAAGTCAAGAATGAAGAATAAAGTGAAGAAAAAGAATGAAAATATGTTTAATCCAAGTTAAGGGGTAAAAAGTGTCCAAAAGGACAAAATGTTTGAAAAGTGGGTGTAAAAGGTGGTATGGCCGCCCATATGTCACACACATCACCAAATTCTCGGATATTTTAGAGAGAGAAGGAAAGAGAGCAAAAAACTCTCGGTTTTGAAGAAGAACCACAAAGAATTCAAATTCAAGGTAAGAATTCATGTTTTTATGATGTCCTTGACTGGTCATATCCTCAGGTTTATGCTTATGTGTGTCTGTATGTGTTCGGGTAAGTTTTATTAGTGGGTTTCTAGGCGGTTGAATACAACTTGCAAACAAGTTTGGAAGAAGCCATACTCAAGAGCTGCAAACGTAAGTTCTAGAACCCCTCTTTTTACATGTTTTAACTGATTTTAGGGCTAGAAATACATGAATGTAAGTTTTTATAAAACTGGGTTTTAAACCCGTATGTATGAATGTATGTATGTTGCGTTTATGATGTGATGTTGGACTATGTTAATGCTTGTTGATGTTATGGTTGTGTTTCTAAGGTTTAGAATGTGAGATTTAAGTTTAGAACATGTTAGATGGTACTTGGGAACTGAGATCTGATGTTTAGGTCTCATATGTTTAAGTTTTAGAATCTACCTAAGCATGCAAAAGTCAATGTAGATTAACAATCAATGCGGATGAGTATTGACTAAGTATGGGAAATGCGGATGACAAATGCGGATAAGGAAATGCGGATAAGCATTGACTAAGTATGTGAAATGCGGATTACCAATGCGGATGAGCATTTATAAATGCGGATGAGTAAGGCCAATGCGGATGAGAATGAGAACAAATGCGGATGACAAATGTGGATGAAGTATGGAAATCTGGATGAACAAACACAAATGTGGATGAACAAAAAGGGCAATGTGGTGAACACTTAGAATATTTTTTAACATCTTGGGAAAACGTGAAATGTAGGCTTTGACTTAGGAGATTCCCGTGGGCTATGTAAGTTGACTTTTGAGGTCATAGATGTTATGATGGGCATGTTTTGATGTATGATTGATGCTTATGCATGATGATGATGTATGATGTTGTATGATTATGCATGATGTATGTTATGTATGTATGATGCCCTGCATGATGATGTTTACTGCTATGTTTATGTTCCTTGTGATGTATGATTATTTTCCCATGGCTTTACGTCGAACGTTAATGAATGAAATGAAAGTATTATGTAACATAAAGTGGAAGATAATGAAAAGGGGAACATGATGAATGAATGCATGCATTAATAAACAATGGAAGCTGATGTAAGTCTTGCAAGCCTTTTATGCCGGGACACGTCCCAATGTAGGGTGTTAGCCTAACGGTGTGAGGGTTAGCTACCCTAGAAGGATGCACATCAGGGTCTTTCTTTGTGATTGACCATTTGTATGGAAGCATTGTTTCTTACCTTCGGTACTGTGGCCAGACTGTTGTGTTCCATGATGGAAGGTCTATGATAGACTTTAGCCTAGTACCAGCTTTATGCATGACGGAAGGGTATAGCACATGACAATGGTACATATGAATTTACCTTTGGTACTATGGACAGGCTGTTGTGCCATGACGGAAGGTCTATGATAGACTTCGGCCCACTACCAGCTTTATTCATGACTGAAGGGTAAATTTCATGGTGGTGACGGAATGAAAAGATGTAACGATGAACGTACGAATGAAAGTTTGAAAGTTATGTATGAAATGATTGATAACAATGTACGACGAATGAACGAAAGTTAATGAACAAACGATGAAGATAATAAAGATATTATCTATGTGTACGCATGATGTGTGATAACATGTTAAAGTAAAGAACGGTTTAATGAATGTGAAGTATGTTTTATGTTAATCTAGAACTCACTCAGCAACGCAGACTTTTTATGCATTTCCAGTTGGCAGGTGAGCATTGTTGTGGATGGCGCAGGTCAATTACTTGGCATTTGGATGGCATTTTTTGTTAATGTTTTTGCATTGTAATGCGAACAAATGAAATTTTGTAACAAATGTTGTATTATTTTGCAAAAGCATTTGTAATGAAAAACTTATTTTAATGTTCCGCTGCAATGTTTTATGAAGGTTAAATGTATTTATATGTTTTATGAGGGATGATTGGCCAGCTATAAGTGTCCCGGAATGGCGCCTTACACCTTACTCGTAATACCCAACACAGCTCCACCACAACCCACTTCCATTCCTACTCCCATCTACACCACAACCACCACTACACCCACTACTCACCAAGCTGGCACATCCACCCACTTCCCACCTACATTAGGCTCCACTCTAACCACTGTTGGGTTAGAGGAATAGCTGGCTAGCCTCACAGATTGGTTCTAAAGCTGCTAGCTATAAATGATCTTAGAGCCAACCAGATGAACCAGCTGATGGCCATCAATGCCACTCAAGGCAAGCAGATTGCTTAGCTGACAGAGAAGAACACAGCTCACGAGTGAGCGTTAGGTCGAGCTCACCATGTACTAAAGGCCCAAAATGAGCTGGTGATGGCATCTGTCAAGAGGATAAAGGGGTTGGAGAAAGAGAATAAGAAGCTATTTCTATGATTGAAGGGAACTAAGGGTGAGCCCCTAAATATTAATGATGATAGAGATAATGGTGGTGATGATGATGATGAGCTTACTGAGGATGAATTAGATGAAGATGATGATGATGATGAGGAAGTGGGACCGAGTGTAAAAGGAAAAGAAGATGATCAGGATGATGATGATGAAGAAGTTCGTGCATCTGCATCTGCCTCAACTCATTAGCTCAGGAGAGGCGCTCCAAAAGGGCCACATCCTCTGCAGCTCCAGCTGAGGAGACCCATGATCAGGGCAAAAGTGAAGCCCCACAGCTTGAAGACTATGTCATTATTCCCCTTCAGCGAGTCAAGACTCAGCTAACTATGATTCTTGACTTGCAAGGGATTGTTTGAAGGTCAGCGAGCTACACTCCCAAAGAAGGATAATCATTCATGACCTGACTAACGAGTAGCTTGCTAAAATGCTTAGACTAAATCCTGATGAGCCTGTTTAAGATGCTCCAGAAGTTGATGTTTTAAGTGATGAAGAGCTAAAAGATATGGATGAGATTGAGATTGAAGAGGTCACAGCTGCTTACTATCCATAGTACACTGACCCTAAGGGCACTGTTATCCCCAAGTTGGGTGAAACTTTTGGTAGTGATACTTTTGAGAAGTTGGACGAGATGGAGAAAGAAAAAGGAAAGGATGAAAGAAAAGCCCAGGCTTCGGATGCTAATGTTGATATTAAGAAGGCTAAATGGGTAGCTTGTTTTGCAAATATGAAAGCCCAACGCGCACCTCCAAAGCAAAATGCCTACACCAAACTTTACAGGGTCGAGATACATCAGAAAGTGTCAGGAAAGATAATCATGTGGGCCTATTTTGAAGATTTGGATGACTATGCTGTGAAAAGAGAGAAGGGGATTGAGTACTTTAGATGATCACATGATCTGAAGACTCTACCAGGCTTTGAGCTAAACAGATTGGCATGTTTAGACCTTTTGTATGCCAACCCGAGGAGATGTCAGGATGGTTTGAGACAGTGCTCAAGAAAGAATACCACACTAAATGGGTCAACTTCACGCCTTAACAACCTAAGCAGTTCATTCATAAAACTGAAGTTGATCCTATATCTGGAAGGCCTAAAGTAGTATTGAAGTGGAGTCCCCCACACACAATGTCTAAGATTCCATTTCGGGTGATGCCTCAGGACTTCACTCCACATTTCAAATGGTGATATAATGACTGGAGGATAGGTGAAGAGGTCATAGTTTTGAATAGAGAAGGAAAGATTGAGACTATTAGGGTATTTGACCCAATGTGGCTTACTAACCCTATTTGCTGAAGATGTCAACACTTTATACAAGTGGCCACTGTTCTATGACACGCAAGATATTGTACAAGCTCTACAGTTCCAACATGTTATATGACTCTGCTTTGCATCGAGATACATGCAGGAGTCACTAGAGAAGAGAAATACAAGAAATTTCAAGAGCATGTGAAAATGTTAGAAAATAGGCTAAAATTATTGGCTTCAGAGGAAGATCTCCCAAGCTTATGAACAACAAACTGATCCATAACAGAGCCAAAAGCTTGCTGAAGAAGTACTAAAGACCCTAGAGGAGGTGATGATTGGGAAGTTGAAACTAAGCTCCTAATGCATCTACAGTTTGATAAATTCAGCCTGATTTGGTTTCAATATTGGAGCAATTGCCCACGAGAGCAACAACAAAAGAAAGACCGAAGAACTTCGAGAAAATCATGTTAGACGGTAGGATAATCTAGGTCCAAGGGGGAGTTTGTTGATATATTGTGTTTCTAGTTTATGTTCTTAATGTAAAAGTCTTTCATTTCTTACACATGTGTAATGTAATGACTTAATGAAATGTGATATGCTTTTGATGTTTATTTTTCTTTGAATATTTCATATTATAATTGTATTTGGTATAATTCATATATGTGAACATCTTATATGGGTTTTAGGTTGTTGTATATAGTTCTTAGTAAATAACAATTGAGAAATGTCTTCAACCTAGTCGGATGCTTATTCATGATAATGGACCATACTTATGGACCACATGCATGAATGAATCATACTTATGGACCAGTCGCACGACTGAACTAGGACAATGGATCAGTCATATGACTAAGACAAAAGATTGACTTAGTCCCACGACTGAACCTCAGTCGTGCATATGAATCAACCGCATGAGTCAGTCGCACGACTGAACCATGCTAATGGCTCAGTCGTACAAATAAAACTACAAACCTATAAATACCACATAATTCATGGAAAAATTAGACTTTTCGCAGACACTTCGAATATTACAAACCCTAGCCGTCCAGAACGTCCAAAGCAGCCAATCCAACTTCAATGTTCATTCCTGATCAATTTCTAGACAATTCTTCATGTTTGTTTCATTGTTAGATTGGTCAGGGTGTCATTCTCACTGATTGGATATCAATCAAATAGGATTCCACACTATTTGATCTGCTCTCACGCAGAATCCGTTAGTACTCCATATGAAAACGTCCTAACAACAACAGTTATTGTTCTATTTGCAATATAAACAATAACCTGACTTCTGACTACTAGTTCAACAAACATTGTGCAATTTGTAACAAAAATAACCATTCAACATAGGAATGTTATTTCAACAAGAAAAATAAGACAAAGAGAAAAAAGAAGCCATGTTGGACCAAAAGAACCAATGAGCCAAGATCAGAAAACCTCTAAGTCCCACATGGTATCACAACAACTGCTGAAAGCCTCATCAGCAGTTTGACAAATGCTGAAGACTGCATCAGCTGAAGAACTAAAGTGCTGAAGTACAACAGCTGAAGAACGCAAGTGCTGAAGCTGAAAGACCAAAGTACTGAAGTACAACAGCTGAAGAGTTTACAAGTGCTGAAGATCAACAACTGATGTACAAAGTCTGAAGACAAAGACTGAAGACATCAGCTGATGACATCTACTGAAGTCATCAGCTGATGAAACACCTGAAGGTCAAAGTCTGAAGATCAAGTACTGAAGCCTCAGTAGTTTGTCACAACTGCTGAAGAGTACTTCTTCAGTAGTTGTGATATCAGTAGTTTTATATTTCTAGTTTCAGTAGTTTTATGTTTCAGTAGTTTTGTAAAACGACTGAAGAGCTTGTTCTTCAGTCGTTGTAGTTTCAGTAGTTTCTAATCAGTAGTTTTATATTCTGCACTTAACACTCTGATATGTTCTCAGTAGTTGTGAACATTTCAGTAGTTTGTTAAGATTTAGTTATTTTTGTAATAGATCTGCCAGTTGTCACTTTCTGTGATAACAGCAGTGATTATTGCACTCTATATAAGGAGTGACACCTATTGTAATAAGTGAATGATTTGATAGAAATATTCTATATCTATAAACATTCCTTGAATCAGAAATATATATTCTCTCACTATAACCGTATGTGCTCTTAATGCATACAAGTATCGATTACTTGCTACAATTTGTCTAATTCCTGTTCTTATTCCGCTGCTTTGAACTCTAATACATCAAACTTGTGATCGCTGATCCGTCAAATGGTATCAGAGCAGGTTAATCATTGATCGATCTAATAATTGATCATTGAAACTGCTATTCAAGATCTAAGTTTGATTGAATTAGCTTTTGTTTTTGCAAGAAACGGTTATAGAGATTGAATTTTCTGTATTTCTGGTCATTCATCCTGAGATCTTTTCTCGTTTTCATTGAGTTTGTTGTGGTCTGTGTAAAACTTTTAAAAGCTTGAATTAAATTGTTTTTGAACTGAAAATGACTACTCCCTCCAATGATCCTCACAATACTGGTTCCTCAACCAAGCCACCAATGCTGGTTAGGAATGAGTATAACATATGGCAACGACGAATGCTCCATCACCTGTCTGTTAACAGCGCAGGTTGTTGGACATCAGTGGTACATGGTCCACACAAGCCTATGGTGAATAACCCGGAAACCAATCAAATGGTTCCGAAGAGGAGGGAGCAATACTCAGATGAGGATAAGAAGTTGCTTGAAATTGATGCAAAAGCCCATGGAATTCTGGCCATGGCACTGCCCAATGAAATCTATTCTGGCTAATGCATCATGAAACTGCCCATGACCTCTGGAATGCCTTGAAAGAACAATTTGGAGGAACAGATGAGGTCTTGGCAAATAATAGAGAAATCCTTGCCCAACAATATGAGACATTGTCTCATAGAAAGGGTGAAAACTGACTCAACAATTTGAGCGGTCTCTTATTTGATCTCTGAATTAAAAATGGTCAAACTTGAGTACACAAACATTCAGATGAATAACAGATTTCTCAGATCACTGCCTGAGAGATGGGACACATATACTATTCCTACGCTCCAGTGCAAGTTTGGACAAACTATCTCTCACCCAACTCCATGGGAAACTGCTCACGTTTGAGAGAGACATAGAACAAGAGAAAGCTGTCTTCATCTGGAAAGCTCACTGAAGACTTTGTACCAGGCAACACTACCTTGGTGGGTCATGAGTCAGAATATGCTTCATCTGAATGCCAGTATGATGAGCATATTAATTTCTCTTCAAACACTTCTGATTTTGCATTTGTGAGTGTTGATGGTCAGTTTACTGGGTGTAATAATGACAATTTCTTTCTTTCATTAGATGATCTCAAGGGGATTGCTGATGATGACTTAGAAGAGATGGATATTTTGAGCCAAATGGCCTTGATAAATATCAGATCTCAGAAGTTCTACAAAAATTGGAAGAAAATTCCCAGGACTATCTGGCAAAACCAAAGTTGGTTTTGACAAGAGCAAGTTGAGGTGTCACAAATGCCAAAGGCTTGGACACTTTGCAAGAGAGTGTAGATCAACTGGATCTAACTCCACTGCACATTTTGTGACTTTTCCTGGCAATAGTCAACAACACAGAGGGCAACATCCTATCACTTCTATTCAACATCCTCAACAACAATCTCCTGCATATTTTGTTCCTCAGGGTCAATGCCATATCCTTACCCTTGTTATTACATGCCACAGTCAAATCAAGTTCAAGTTCCTATGGCACCACAACCTCATGCACTACCAGATCCTCAGCCATCCCAATCTCATCAACAACTCAACCTCAACAACATAGCTTCTTCACCCCAGGAGTTGTTGACTGGAGCAGTTTACCAGATGACATGTCTGGTCATGAACAACTGTTCTCAGGTGCTGGTCAACATGGTGGTGACAGCCCTTTTGGAATCTAGCTCTTATGGCTTTGGAGTCTGCTGATACTTCATTTTCTAATGCCTCTACACCTCAGGTATCATAGGTATCCTCTGAGGCAAAAGCCAAATTATGTTCTGAACCATGCATAGCAGCATTTGCTTCCATTAGAGAAGCAAATGTAGCTTTAATTAATAAGAACTTGAGCTAGAACAAATAATTTCCAAAAACAAAGCTGAGTTTGAGTCTGTGCTTAAGATAAAAATGATGAGATTTATAAACTGAAATGCCAAATAATTGATGATAAGGCTAGAGAAGAGGTACTTCTAGAGAAGTACAAAGATCTCAAAGAAACCCTTGCAGTTACCCAGGTAGAGTGTGATAGATGGGTACAATCATGCAAAGGTTTTGAAATGCTTCTTAGTAAGCAATCTGCTCCAATGTGAAGTTTGGCATTGGTTACAATCACACTGCTCCACCTACAGATTTTACTCCAAGAGCAGAGGTAGAAGCTGATGGTGAGAGTGATAACCAATCCATCACATCATGTGATCTACTTTCTGATACAGCACAATCAGAAGTAGCAGTCAGCAACAAGCCTTCTTTAAACCTATGAGCTGATGTTGATGATTCAAATGCTGACACTCACATGATCAATAAGTTGATCAACTCAGGAGTTAATTCTGAAGGTCCTGAAAGGACTAGAGAGCAGGATTTAACACCTGAAGTTCAAACTTCAACTGCTGTCAGTACTGATGAGAAGAAAACTGCCAGTAGAAAGAGTTTGAAGACTACTAAAGAGGCAGTCAAGAAAGCAAACAATGCTTCCAAAGCATTGAAGAACAAGTCTTCAGTTACTTCACCCTCTTTAGTTGATGATCACCTAAGATGAAGAAGAAACCATGTGAAGTATGTGGTTTGTTCAATCATCTTATAGATGATTGTTGTACAAAAGAGGTTCCAAACTCAAACAAAAAAGAAATTAAAGAGAAAATGGTAAAAATGAAAACTGAGTTTGAGACCACATTGTATCAGCAACATCAAATCCTGTAACCCTTAAGTCCTCAAAGAAATCCAAAAAGCAAGGGGTTAAACAGGTGACAGCGAAGAGTGCTCAGAAGAAGAAGGTGCAACATAGGAACTTATCAAACTCCACTGGCAATGTGTCTGATGAGCTGAAAGCTTTATCACAAAATCAGACACAGCTGGTCATGATGGTTCAACATCTGTTGGGTAGAGTTAACCAACTAGATACTCCTATGTTGAAACCACAGAAAAGGAGGTCCAAGCCAAATGATTCCTCTTCTTCACCATCTTCTTCATCTCAGGCTTTGTTCCAAATAAACCTGTTAGTTTACCATCTATTGATGAGACCAGGCCCAAAACCAAAAAGTTTGGGTCTCCAAAACTAACTGATTGTTTATTATTGCAGGGTTCTTCAACATGCCAAAGTAGCATCTGGTATGTAGACAGTGGGGGATCTATGCACATGACTGGGAACAGCTCTCTTCTTCATGACTACTCTCAAGGAAAGAAGGGATTTGTTTCTTTTGGCAATGATGCTAGGGGTTACATCATTGGTAAGGGCTTTGTCTCCAATGGAGAAATCAAATTTGATGATGTTAATCATGTGGAAAATCTCAAGTACAATCTCTTGAGTGTGAGTCAAATGTGTGATAAAGGCCATGTTGCTCTTTTCACCAGTCAAAACTATAGGATTCTGTCATCCAAAGTTTTGCACTTGATTGACAGGTGTTGGATGATCACACTCTCTTGAGAGCCAACAGGACAGGAAGAGTGTATGCCTTAGATCTTTCCAAGAAAATAGATCTCAAAGGCAATCCTTGCCTATTTTCCAAGCCTCTTCTCAAGAATCTAAACTGTGGCACAGAAGGCTTGGTCATGTTAATCTCAAAAACATGAATCAGCCTACCCACAATAGTTTAGTCAGAGGCTTACCAATAAAGGAGTTCCACTGTGATGAAACCTGCACTGCTTGTTTAAAAGGAAAACAACACAAAGTCTCATTCCCTCCTATTGAAGTGCCTAAGTCCACTGCCTGCTTGCAATTACTGCATATGGATTTATTTGGTCCTCTGAGAGTAATGAGCATGGCAAAGAAGAAATACTGTCTGGTAATTGTGGATGATTACTCCAGATTTGTATGGACTTTCTTTCTACATTCAAAGGATGAGGCTGCTCAGAAGATTATTCACTTTGTGTTGTATATTGAGAAGCAGTATTCCCTTCCAGTCAAGTGTATTAGGAGTGACAATGGAACTGAATTCAGAAATCATACACTTGATGACTTCTATCTTTCAAAGGGAATCAAAAGGCAGTTTAGCATTCCAGGACTCCAGAACAAAAGAGTAGTGGAGAGAAAGAACAGGACCCTCATTGAAGCTGCAAGGTCCATGCTGGCTGACTCTGGTTTGCCGCTGACCTTTTGGGCTGAAGCTGTCAACACAGCTTGCTATGTGCAAAATAGAGTTTTAGTAAATCAGTGGTTGATGAAGACTCCATATGAAGTCCTCCGTCATTTGGCTCCTCTGATTTCATTTTTCAAAGCATTTGGGTGTCCCTGTTTTATTCTCAACACAAAGGATCAACTCCATAAATTTGATCCTAAGGTGGATGCAGGGTATTTTGTTGGTTATTCATCTACTTGCAAGGCATACAGAGTCTTCAACTGTAGAACAAAGATGGTTGAAGAAACTCTACATGTTAAGTTCAATGAATCTCCAAAGGACAAGATTCCACAAAGCCCTGTGGAGTTATTTGATTTGGACATACTGCAATATGTTCCTTATCAAACTCCTGCTATTGCTCCTGTCAACAGTTCACCACCTGGTGGTACTACTGGTGCTGATGATGATGATGATTGCAGTACTCACCTCTTCAGGTTTAGTGATCAACTGCCTGATTCAGCTAGACCTGATGTTCCTGTAGCTTCAGTAGCACCATCCACAACAAATGCTGATGAGATCTCTTCGAATTCAACTTCCTTTGAATTACCATCCACTGATTGGTTTCAAGGAAATGATTCACCATCACCATCTATTACTACTAAGCCAGCTACAAACACTTGCACAGATCTCATTGTGTATCAAGATCTGAAGAATCACCCTATGTCTCAAATCATTGGTGATATCACAGCTGGAGTATCAACAAGAAGTCAATTGTCAAATTTCTGCTTCTATGCTCTCTTCATCAGTCAGCAAGAGCCAAAGAATTATCACATTGCTTTAAAGGACAATGGATGGGTTGATGCCATGCAGCTTGAGCTTCTTCAGTTCAAGAAACAGCAAGTGTGGGAACTGGTTCCTCTACCTCCAGGTAAGTGTGCAATAGGCACTAAATGGTGTTTAGGAACAAAACTGATGAAAATGGGCTTATTGTTAAGAACAAGGCCAGACTGGTTGTTCAGGGGTTTGCACAAGAAGAAGGTATTGATTATGATGAAACCTTTGCCCCTGTAGCCAGACTGGAAGCAATTCGATTGTTTCTAGCTTATGCTGCTCATCAAAACCTTAAAGTTTTTCAAATGGATGTCAAAAGTGCATTTTTGTATGGAAATTAAACAAAGGTTATGTATGTCAACCTCCAGGCTTTGAGGACAATAAACATCCTAATTGGGTGTATAAGCTTGATAAGGCTCTTTATGGGTTAAAACAAGCTCCTACAGCCTGGTATGAGACATTATCAAATTTTCTTCTGGAAAATAATTTCACTAGAGGCTCCATAGATAAGACTTTATTCATTAAGAAAGCTGGGCAGCATAATCTACTTGTTCAAATTTATGTAGATGATATCATTTTTGCATCCTCTGATCCAAAGTTGTGTGATGCCTTTACAAAGTTGATGCAACAGAAGTTTGAAATGAGTGCCATGGGAGAGTTACAATTCTTGCTGGAGTTGCAAATCAAACAAAAGGCTGATGGAATTTTCATTCATCAGTCCAAATACACAAAAGATCTTTTGCAAAAGTTTGATTTACAAAACTGTAAGCCTTGTTCTACCCCCATGTGCAGCACCACACAACTGGATACAGATCAGAAAGGTAAAGTGGTTGATGAAACACTTTACAGATGTATGATTGGGTCCTTGATGTATTTAACAGCTTCTAGACCAGATATTATGTTTGCTACATGTGTTTGTGCTAGATTTCAGGCTGCACCTAAAGAGTCTCATCTGATTGCAGTCAAGAGGATCTTTAGATATCTGCAAGGCACTCCATCTCTAGGTTTATGGTATTCTACTGGACATTCTGGTAAATTAGTTGCTTTTTCTGACAGTGACTATGCAGGGTGTAAGTTGACCAGGAAATCAACTTCTGGTGGATGTCAATTCCTAGGCAACTGCTTGATTCTTGGCAGAGCAAGAAACAGACCTCAGTTGCTACATCAACTGCTGAAGCAGAGTACATTGCAGCTGCAAGTTGTACATCTCAAGTACTCTGGCTTCAAAACCAACTTTTGGATTATGGCATTACAAAGACTAAGACTCCATGTTAATGGATAGTGCTTCAGCTCTTTGCATTGTCAAAAATCCAGTCCAGCACTCTAGGACCAAACATATAGAGATCAGACATCATTTTATAAGGGATTGTTTTGAAAAAGGTCTGACTGATCCTAAGTTTGTGCCTAGTGCTGATGAGCTTGCAGACATTTTTACTAAGCCTTTGGATAGTTCAACTTTCCAAAACCTGGTGTTAAGGCTTGGTATGCTGCAGCTAGAATAAGTGACAACTACTGATGATCTTGTAATAAGTACTGATGATCATTGGTAACTATGTCACATATAAGTACAGATGAGTTCTTTTCCCTCAGCAGTTTTTATAACTACTGAAGGCTAAATGTCTCACAAGTACTGAAGTACTTCATCTGTTCTAAAATACTGATGTAGTTACAACTACTGATGCAGTTACAACTACTGAAATCAGTATACACAGATAAGTACTGATGTCCTATGAAACAACTGAAATCAGCCAAAAAGGCTGATGAATGTGTTGAGGACAGCATGAAATAGCTGAAAAGCTAAGAATTGACGAAAACAGCTGATGAGAAATTTCTCTTCAGTCGTTTGTACAACTGCTATTTCATTCTAAACAACTGAAGCAATACCATGTCTTCAGTAGTTTTCTAACTACTGATGACTAATACCAAGTCTTCAGTTGTTTACAACAGCTGATGACAAAACCACTGTCTTCAGTAGTTTCATAACTACTGATGCCAAACACCATGTCCTCAGTTGTTTCATCATCTGAAGTCAAAACCATGGTCTTCAGTAGTTTTCTAACTTCTGATGCCTAACACCACGACTTCAGCTGTTTCAACGTCTGAAAGGATAATACCATGTCAACGGTCGTTTAAAACTACTGATGACTAACCCCACATCCTTCAGTCGTTTTCTTAGCCGTACCCTATATATATCCCTGACCTAATACTTCAATGCTTCATCTTCTTCAAACCTAACGTTCCTCTCCAAAACTTCTCTCTTCTGAATGGCGTCCATGCAACTTAAACCGCGACACAACTGTGTTGCCTACCTTACTAAATCGCCTGTCTGGGCTAAGTTCGATACTGCTATCGATCATATGGTTCAGTCCCAATACAAAACGCATTTCTTCTGAATCCCATACTACATGCCGAATCCCTTCAACAATTTTGGATGAACGTCACTATTACCACTGGGGAGAACAACACACCATCTCTCCAGTCGGTCGTCAACAACAAAGAAGTAGTCATCACTCCTGCAGTTATCCGCCAAATTCTTCATCTGGATGATGCTATTCTCCTGCTGGATATCCGAAGGGCACCACAGATCTATCCTTTGCCCAACATGGATATCAAGGCAATCTCAGTGCCTCCACTATCATGAAGAAACACTTCCATGACGCTGAACGCCTAATTTTTCACATGGTGAATGTATGTTTGGCTCCTAAGACGTCGTCTTGGGATCAAATGTCGACCAAATGGCAGCAGGTAATGTATTCTATTCTTGAGCAACAACCGTAAAATTTTCAGAAATAATATTTTCGGAGCTCAAGGATATGGCTCAAAAACTAACTGCCAACCGTTGGATACTATATCCGGTTCATAATGGCCATCATTACAAACCAGCTTAATGCTGAGGGACTTGTTGGCTTGGGAGTCCCTGCTACGGCTGTTCTGCCGAAGAGTATCCCCGGCACAACTCGGACCAGACACTCAAAATGGCTGCCAAGCTGTGAAAACCCACGCAGCTGGAACCCACAGCCACCACCTCCAAATCAAAAGTCCCCACCAAACCCACCAAAAAGAAACCCAAAACGGCTACTCAGGGAATTGAGTCCCCTGAGGATGCCCCTGCACCACAAACGCAGGATATCTCCACTTGTCCAACCCCCTAGTGGATACAATGACTCTTCCAGCCATAGCCGCTGAGGCCTCCTCTCAACAGGAGCCTGCAGCAACCACACAAGGGGTACCTACATATCTGGGATCTTCCTCACTTGAGGAGATTGCCATTGAAACGCACCAACCTCCCCAGGTGCACACTGCTTCTATCCCTTCACCCCATACAACCGCCACTCACAGCCCAACTTTAATAGTTGCACAAGTGCTGACTCAACTGCACTCCTCACCCCCTCCCCAGAAACCTCTTACTACTGGGAACACCTCTACAATTGAGGGGGAGGAACAAGTGCAATTGAGAACCCACAGCACAGGGGTTTACCACTTCTATCTCCTGGTGTAGATAAGGAGCTTAGAATTCTAGTGAGGCTGCCACCTCTTCTGAATCAGCACATGATCAGAATGAGGCTGGTAACAGTGCTAAGACCTCACTAGAGGCAACAGCTGATGATGGACATTGTCTTGAGGCTGGAAGTCCCCAGTACCAAGCACAAGGGGCACATGCAACAACTGGTCTACACCCAGTGCATGTAAATCCTGCTCCAAGCAGGAGGTCAGATGATTCAGCTTCGGCTGATGATGACCTGGGCTTTTTCTATGATGTTCTTGCCCAGAACAAAATCCTTGAAGAGAAAGTCAGTAGGCTGCAAAACCTACTTGACCAACTCTCACAAGGAGAAAGACCATCTGCCCCTACCACCCACAGATGGCACCTTCCCTTGAAGGTTCCCCAAACACTGAGCCACTCCAAACTCAACCACCTGCCTCTGCTTCAGGCCCTATTTCTCAGGAACAGAACCCTCTTGAGCAAATAGGTGCTGTACTTCAAAATTCCCTCCCTCTCATCACACCCATAATCACTGATATATGACTAAAGCCATTGATGAGATGCTTTCCTCAACTTTACAACCCTTGATTGATGCTGCTGTGCAAAAGACACTTTCTGCGGTACAAACCCCTTCCTCCAATGCATCCAAAAAGGGAGAGTACTGCAGTGAAAGAAAAGAAGAGGAAAAGAACAGAGGAAAAGAAGGAAGAGAAGCAAGCCCAAGAGGAGGAGAAAGAAAAGCAACCTCTGCTCACTACAAGCGAAAGAAAAGTGCTGATGATCATACTGCTGAAGACAAATCCTTGGAAGAGCTGGTAAAAGAAGCTGACACTACACACAGCCGATCCATGGATAAAATAATTGAACAACTCTTCAGGCAGGGGTTTGATACAGCCACATTGTAGTGAGATCAGAAGGTTGGAAGTCCAAGAGATTCAAACCCAATGGGCTGGGTATGATGCTCTTGAAAAAAGAGATTGGAAATAATGATCCGCTTCATTGCAAAATACTTAGGAAGATCGTTAATGGAGATTCGCGCGTGGACCAGGGACAGTATTCTGGCTATAGCCACCAGAATCTGTCTGTCTGAGCAATTCAACAAAGGGATTATTGTGGAAGCCCTTGATGAGGCTGGGGCTGGTAAAAGGTGGAGATGGCTAAACTCACAAAGGCGAAACTTACTACAAAGATGCTGGATCAACCTTCCCTTCCACCCACTCAAACAGAGCCTATCCCTCAAATCTCCCAACCAATCTCTAAGCCAAAATCCAAACATCCTCATTCTTCAAAACCAATTCCTTCACCAAACCAACCATCATCCAGTGATGCACCTAGAGGAGGAGAAGGGTGCTGAGGATGGAAGAAGAAGAAGAGGAGGAGGATGAAGATGATAGTCTGCCACTCTCAGCTGTTCTAAAGCTAACTAAACCCCGAAGTCAACCCATGATCACACCTGACTCTCAAAGGGAAATGGTCAGAGTCAAGATAGAAGATGAAGAATAGCAGAAACAGCATGATGAGCAACTGTTGAAGATGGTTGACAAGGAATTTCCTCATTCATCATCTATTCAAGCCATGAAAGGGCATGCTCAAAGGCTGTACACTCTCAGGCACACTTTTCAGTATCAGAAGAAGAGAGTGAGAGTATGGCCAGACCCCAGGGTGAGTTCTAGAATCCATAAAAGAACTATTCCACACAGATACAATGGCCAGGTCAGAAAAACAATAGATTCTACTATCATGTTGGCCATTGTAGTCTCACCTTGGGAGATCATTGATGAATTCAAGAAAGCTCACCAAGCAAAGATGACCCCTCAAGCTTTACTAGAAAACAAGATGATTAAGAAGGGGTTGTTATATAAAAAGCTTGAAGACATCGAGAAGAATGAGCTCCAGTTACTCCTTGAAGGCAACCATCCTGCTGAATTTGTATATAGGGATGTAACTACGGTGGAGCTGAAAAATGGCAGGACCATGAAGTACTTATCAGAGTACTATGGTCCAGAGTTCTTCTTCGAAGGAGGAGTAGAAGAACTCTCTCAGGAGGAACAAGTTGTTCTCCTTGAGGCCTATGTTCGAGAGTCTTACAGACTCATTATGGGGAAGTAAATCTCATGAATGGGATAAAAACTTTGTGTCCAGTGCCCCAAAACAGAGTTCCCATTCATACCCTGCCAAACAAATATCTGAGATTTCTTCCCAGGCCGGAGCTTACATGGGTCATCTTCTCTACTGATCAAGAAGGAAAAAGACTAACATTTTGCCAACAATAAGTGGGATAATAAATAATTTAGAGGTTTTGGCTGCATTGGTTCAGGGGGAGTTTGTTGGACCAAAAGAACCAATGAGCCAAGATCAGAAAACCTCTAAGTCCCACATGGTATCACAACAACTGCTGAAAGCCTCATCAGCAGTTTGACAAATGCTGAAGACTGCATCAGCTGAAGAACTAAAGTGCTGAAGTACAACAGCTGAAGAACGCAAGTGCTGAAGCTGAAAGACCAAAGTACTGAAGTACAACAGTTGAAGAGTTTACAAATGCTGAAGATCAACAACTGATGTACAAAGTCTGAAGACAAAGACTGAAGACATCAGCTGATGACATCTACTGAGGTCATCAGCTGATGAAACACCTGAAGGTCAAAGTCTGAAGATCAAGTACTGAAGCCTCAGTAGTTTGTCACAACTGCTGAAGAGTACTTCTTCAGTAGTTGTGATATCAGTAGTTTTATATTTCTAGTTTCAGTAGTTTTATGTTTCAGTAGTTTTGTAAAACGACTGAAGAGCTTGTTCTTTGAATGATTTGATTAGAAATATTCTATATCTATAAACATTCCTGAATCAGAAATATATATTCTCTCACTATAACCGTATGTGCTCTTAAAGCATACAAGTATCGATTACTTGCTACAATTTGTCTAATTCCTGTTCTTATTCCGCTGCTTTGAACTCTAATACATCAAACTTGTGATCGCTGATCCTGTCAAGCCATAATTTGAGAAGGCTGAATGAGACTCTCAGTCTAGTGATGGTAAAAAAAATTCAAAAACAAAGAAGAAGCAACAAAAATAAAAGCAAAAACCAAAGGAGAAAACATCCACTGATGGTAAACCTTTGAAGAAAAGAACAACATTCAAGCAATGCAAAACACCTTACAAAAAGGTGGATTTGACTGAAAAAGAAACAAATGCTGATGATGCTTTGTTTGATAATTTTGAAAAGGGAACTCATGTACCTCATTCAAATTTAAAAGATGATGACACTTTCAACAATCAAGGTTCATTATCAAAACCAAAACAATAAACGAACAAAGATAAGGTGAATAAAGAACAGATTGAGAAATCAAAACCAAGTTCAACAACCTCATCTTCAACAGGGTCATCAACCCCACAAACAACACAAAATGAATCAATTAAGAATAAAATTAATACTAAAACATCAAGACTAATTCATGAAGGAGTAATAATTTTAGACACTGCTTTGGCAAACCTAAGATCATTAAGGCTTGGGTTGTTAATTCTAATTGATTTCTTTATATGTGTAAGAACAATCATGGAGAGCTGACAACAAGTGGTATATTGACAGCGGTTGTACCAGGCATATGACATGATAATATTCTCTTCTCCATGACTTCAATCATAAAAATGTCTCATATGTGGCATTTGGTGGGGATAAGAACGAAGGTGAAATAGTTGGTAAAGGAGTGGTAACTAATGGTGTGCTCAAATTGAGAAAGTAAATTATTGTGAAAATTTACAGGATAATTTATTGAGTGTGTGTCAAATTTATGATCAAAATTATACCATATTGTTTGATAAGACTAGTTGTTAAATTCTTAAGCCAGCTTTTTATGTTCCAGAAGAATGGATACTTCTTAAAGAATCAAGAAAAGGAAACACATATATTTTGGATATGAACAATACAACACTCACAAGCCATGAAACATGCATGCTATCTAAGTATTTAGAAGATGAATCTCAATTGTGGCATGGAAGGCTTGGTCATTCGAACATGAAAAACATGAATAAATTAGTGAAAAATGACTTAGTCATTGGATTTCCAAAGAAAGAATTTTATTATTCAAACCATTGTCCTTCATGTTATGAAGGAAAACAACATAGAGTGTTTCACAAATCCAAAATTATCAAAACCAACACTACACCACTCAAATTTCTTCACATGGATCTGTTTGGTCCAACCAATGTGATGAGCATTGGAAAAAGGAAATATTTATTAATGGTAGTGGCTTATTTCACTATATTCACATGGGTATTTTTCTTAAAACAAAGAGTGAAACATCATAAACATTAATCGACTTTGTTAT
The DNA here is from genome assembly GCA_025506515.1 of Flaveria trinervia. Classification (NCBI taxonomy): domain Eukaryota; kingdom Viridiplantae; phylum Streptophyta; class Magnoliopsida; order Asterales; family Asteraceae; genus Flaveria; species Flaveria trinervia. Next base: position 45,622,698 of record CM046451.1, read on the forward strand.
CAAGATTGAGAATCAACTTGAGAAAATGTTTAAATTTTCCAGAGTGACAATGGGATTTAATTTGTTAATATTGTCTTAGATTTTTTTTGGAGGAATAAATGCATTGCAAGGTAGTTTAGTGCTCCAAAAACTCCACAACAAAATTGAGTTATTGAATAAAGAAACCAAACTCTCATTGAAGCAGCAAGAACAATGCTAGCTAATTCAAAATTTCCAATCACCTTTTGGGCTAAAGTAGTGAACACAACATGCGATGTTCAAAATAGGACATTAATTGTGAAAGAACATAATAAAACACCTTATGAGATCTTATTTAAAATAAAATATTATATAGGATATCTTAGAGCTTTTCGGTGTCCGGCATCTATTTTAACATAAAGGAACAACTGAAAACCTTTTAGAGAAAACCTATGATTATTTCTTTGTTGGATATTCTTCAACATCTAAATCATATAGGATTTACATTCCACAACAAAAATTTGTGGAAGAAACTCCTAATGTGTCATTTGATGAATCCTTATTTCCTAAATCTATAAAAGTATCATTATGGTTGTTTGACATAGATGCACTAACAGACTCATTTAACTCTGGTTATTTGAATAATGCAGGTTGTGCTCATACATGTTATCCATTTGTTCCTCCAAATATGAATCTAGTTTCATTGTCAACTCATCCTCAAAGAAAACCAACATCAAGTATCATGGATCAAGGAACAACCAATAATAACAATAATGTGGCACAAGTCTAGCAAAGTGGATCTACATACTCTGATGGAAACACTTCATTTACAGCTACTGACTCTGTATCTACAGATGAACAATCTACATTTGGAGATATGGATAATGCCTCAGCAGATGTTCCATCCCCTCCGACAGATACTCCACATATTGGTGATGATCCATTGCATTCCAAAGAGTTAATGTCAGCAAGTCAACAAATACCATCCCTAGATGTTCATGTAACTCCTATGTAAGTACAAAATACTTTCGTAGAAGTTCATGCGGAAGATATTCACAATGCTGCAGATGTACAAACTCATAACGAAAATCATTTTGCTTGATTAACATGAGGAAAACTTTGATACTTCCTAAATTCATCATCTTAGCTGGACCCATCTGCATCAATGGATATGACTAACTTGGAATCATCCATTCTAGTTGAATCTATTCTAACAACCAGAATTCATAAGTCTCATCCAATAAACACATAACCGGAGATCTTAATGAAAGAATGTAAGCCCCGTTCCCGGGACACTTACAGCTGGCCAATCATCACTCGTAAAACATATAATTACATTTAACTTCCATAAAACATCGCAGCGGAACATTGAAATAACTTATTCATTATAAATGTTTTTTTCAAAATAATACAACATTCATTACACAATTTCATTTGTTCGCATTACAATACAAAAACATTTACAAAAGAATGTCATCCAAATGCCAAGTAGCTGCCCCGCGCCATTTTCAGCAATACTCACCTACCAACTGGAAAATGTATAAAAAAGTCAGCGTTGCTAAGTGAGTTCTAGTTTTTACATAAAACATACTTTACATTAATTAAATCGTTCTTTACTTGAAAAGGTGATCACACATCATACATACACATAGATAATATTATTATTATCTTCATCATCCGTTTGTGACTTCCGTTCATTCATCGTACATCATTATCATTCATTTCATACATAACTTTCATACTTTCATTTGTACGTTCATTACATTCGATGACATGTACAATACCCCGAACATTATGCACGAAGCTGGTTACTGGGCCTGAGGTCTTTCATAGACCACGAACATTATGCACGAAGCTAGCTCCAGTACCTAGGGTAAGTACATTCACCACTTATCTTTTCACTTTCATTCCGGATCAATGCATATGCTATACCCCGAACATTGCGCATGAAGCTGGTTACTGGCCTGAGGTCTTTCATATACCTCGAACATTATGCATGAAGCTGACTCTAGTACCTAGGGTAAGCGGCATGGACCCCATACATATGGTCAATCACAAATATTAGACCCCAGTGTGCATTCTTCTAGGTAGCTAACCCGCACACAGTTGAGCTAACACCCTTCATTGGGTTTGAACCTCCATACATTTGCTTGCAAGCCTTTCTTATGTTCATTCATCATTCATTAACATTCAATCATAAAGCCATGGGAATATAATCATAAATCACAAGGAACATAAACATAAAAGTCAACATCATCATACAAGCATTATACATACATAACATACATCATGCATAGTCACACAATCATCATACATCATGCCTATCACATCATCTATGATCTTAAAAAGTCAACTGACACAGCCCCGGGAAACTCCCAAGTCAAGGCTTACATTTCATCTTTTTCCCCAGAAAGTCAGAAAACATTCTAAGTGTTCATCTGCATTTGCCTTTTTATTAACCCGCATTTGCTATAGTTCATCCGCATTTGCTTTTTGTTCATCCGCATTCGCTATAGTTCATCCGCATTTTCTTTTGTTCATCTCCATTTGCTATAGTTCATCTGCATTTGTCATCCGCATTTGCTATAGTTCATCTGCATTTGTCATCTGCATTTTCCATACTTAGACTTGTTCATCCGCATTTCCATCCGCATTTCATATACTTAGTCAATGCTCATCCGCATTGACTTTCGTACGCATTTCCCATACTTAGTCAATGCTCATCCGCATTGACTTTCATCCGCTTTTCCCATACTTAGTCAATGCTCATCCGCATTGACTTCCTTAGCAATTAATACTCATGTGCATTAACTGTTCATTCGCATTTCTTCCCATTACTCATCCACATTTCTTCTGCATAGTTATGAAGGTTCTAATCATAAACATATGAGCCCTAAACATCAGATTTCCATTCCCAATCACTGACTAACATGTTCAAAGCTTAAATCTTATCTTCTAAGCCATAGAAACACAGCCAATACATCAGAAATCATAAACATAGCTCAACATCACATCATAATCACAACATAGACACATTCATACATGCGGGTTGGAAACCCAGTTTAATGAAAACATACATTCATGCATTTACAGCCCCAAAATCAGTTAAAACATATAAAAAGAGGGGTTTGAGAACTCACCTTTGTAGCTCTTTAGTATGGCTTCTTCCAAACATGTCTGCAAATTGAATTCAATTGCCTAGAAACCTACTAAAACATACCAAACGCATACAAACACACATAAGCATAAACCCGAGGACATAACCGGTTAAGAACACCATAAAACCATGAATTCTTACCTTGAAATTGAATTTTCAGCTTGATCTTCTTCAAAACCCGGAAACTCTGCACTCTCTCTCTCTCTAGAATCCGTAATAAGACAGGTGATGTGCAAGAGTGGGCGACCATCACCTTTATTCACCAACTTTTTCAAAGTTTTATCCTTTTGACACTTTTCGCCCCTTAACTTGGTTAAAATTTCTTTTCTTCTTTCTTGACTTAAAAAAATATCCGGGTGTGACATCCACCCTCCTTATATAGGTTTCATCCTCGAAACCTGTTATTCGTCAAAGAATTGTGGGTAATGCTATCTCATTTCTTCTTCAGTCTCCCACGTAGACTCGTATCCCTTCCTGTGCTTCCACTATACACTCACAAGAGGAACCACTTTATTTCTCAACCTCTTCTCTTTTCGATCAATGATTGCCACTGGTTACTCCACATAACTGAGCCGTTCATCTACTTCGATATCCTCGAGTGGAACAATCATATCTTCATCCGCTAGACACTTCCTCACATGAGATACAAGGAATGTTGGGTGAATTCCACTTAACTCATCTGGTAATTCCAGTCTATAGGCCACCTCTCCTACTCGAGCAACAATTTGGGAAGGCCCTATATACCTTGGGCTCAACTTGCTCCGCTTTATGAATCGGATGATACCCTTCCAAGGTGAGACCTTCAACATAACCCGGTCACCCACCTTAAACTCAATCAATCTGTGTCCTTTAGTAGCATACAACTTCTGTCTATCTTTGGATGCCTTCATGAATGCCTTGATCTTTCCAAGCTTCTCAGTCGTAGCCTCGATTACCTTGACGCTCCCTAACTCTTTCTGACCAATGTCGCCCCAACACACGGGTGTTTGGTATCTCCTACTGTATAGCATCTCATAATGGGGCATACCAATGCTGACATGATAACTGTTGTTATATTAGAACTCAGCTAGCAGTAAGTGGTCATCCTAAATTCCTCCAAAATCAATAAAACATGCCCAAAGCATGTCTTCCAAGGTTTGAATAGTCCTCATTGACTGACCATCGGTCTGGGGATGATACACCGTGCTGATAAGCAATCTCGTCCCCATAGCATCATTGAATTTCTTCCAAAATTTTGATGTAAACCGGGTGTCACGATCAGACACAATAGACACTGGCACACCATGATGAGTCACAATCTACTTAATGAAAAGATCATCCAACCTCTCAGATGAATATGTCTCACGGATCGGTAGGAAGTGAGCACTCTTCGTCAAGCGGTCAACTATCACCCATATGGTATCATACCCTTTTAGGGTACGCGACAACTTCATAATGAAATCCATGGTGATGTTCTCCCACTTCCACTCTGGGATATCCAAAGGTTGGATCTTCCCATATGGCTTCTGATACTCAGCCTTTACTTGTAGACATGTAAGGCATTTACCCACATATCCACCACGTCACGCTTCATACCAGGCCACCAATAGTCTTTCTCCATGTCTTGATACATTTTTGTGGCACTGGGATGAATGGAGTATCGAGTGTTGTGAGATGCGTTCATAATCTTGATGCGTAGATCCCAATGATGAGAAATCCACATTCGTCCAAATTGAGTTTTAACACCAAGTGTGTTTTCACCAAATTCCGCAACCAGACTTCTCATTCTTTCTGAGTTAAGATGATCATCTTTCAATGCGTCATCTTGAAACTATTTAAGTTGCTTCATCACATCAGAGGTCATGATTAACCGGTACGCTTTCACCTGAATCGGTTTGCGTCTCTCTTTCTGACTAAGGGCATCCACCACCATGTTGGCTTTGCCCAGATGGTAATGGATCTCCCAGTCATAATCCTTTATAAGTCCAACCATCGTCACTGTCTCATGTTCAGGGCCTTCTGCTCAAAGAGGTACTTCAAGCTCTTGTGGTCAGTGAATATGGTGCACTTCATCCCGTACAGATAGTTCCTCCAAACTTTAGCGCGAAGACCACGGCTGCTAGCTCCAAGTCATGAGTAGAATAATGTACCTCATGAACCTTCAACTGTCGGGACTCATAGGCAACAACCTTTCCTCTCTGCATTAACACACACCCCAACCCCGAGTAGTATGCATCAAAATAAACGACCAGATTTTCACTTCAATCGGATAATGACAAAACTGGAGCTCGAGTCAGCCTCGCCTTTAACTCCTCGAACGCCCACTCTAGAGCTTGACCCTATACAAACTTCACATCTTTTTGGGTCAACTTAGTTAGTGGAGAAGCGATCTTAGAGAAGTCTTGGATAAATCTTTTGTAGTAGGCCGCCAAACCCAAGAAGCTACGAATCTCGGTTGGCGTCTTTGGAGACTTCCATTGCATCACCGCCTCGACCTTCGCCGGATCAACCAGAACGCGCACTTGGAGAACTTAGCGTACAACTTCTCCTTTCTCAATGTCTCCATCACCTCTCGAATGTGACCGGCATGCTCCTCTCTACTCTTGGAATAAATCAGGATATCATCGATAAACACAATCATTGGTTTATCTAACATCGGCCGACACACTCGGTTCATCAAATCCATAAAAGCAGCTGGCATGTTGGTCAAACCAAATGACATAACCAGGAATTCATAGTGACCATAACGTGTGCGAAAAGATGTTTTAGGGACATCCTGCTCTTTCACCTTTAGCTGATGGTAGCCTAATCGAAGATCTATCCTTGAGAAAAACTTGCACATTGGAGCCGATCAAACAAATTATCAATCCTCGATAAGGGGTATCGGTCTTTATTGTCAACTAGCTCAACTCACGTTCATCGATACACATCCTCATACTACCGTCTTTCTTCTTCACGAACAAGACCGGAGCACCCCAAGGAGATATACTCGGTCTAATGAACCCTTATCAAGCAGCTCTTGCAATTGCTCCATCAACTCTTTCATCTCAATCGGAGCCAAATGATACGGTGCTTGGCGAAAGGTTGGGCACCCGGTATCAGATCAATCTGAAACTCGATCTCTTTGTTAGGTGGCACTCATGGTAACACTTCGGGAACACATCTGGAAAGTCACACACAACCGAGACATCTAATAGTTGTGGGGTTGGCGTTTCCACATCGTTCACATAAGCCAAGTAGGCGCTACATCCACGCCTCATACACTTTCCTGCCACCACCTTTGAGATTAGTTTTGGGATCGTCGTGACCCGATCCCCATAAACCATTACCAAACTCTCGTTAGGCGCCGTCAACCGAATCATCTTCTTGCGACACACAATGTTCGCCTCGAAATCCACTAACCAATCCATCCCAAGAACCAAATAGAAACCACCTAAGGCCATGACGAATTGTCTAACCGGAAATTTGTGACCTTCTAATTGCACATCACATTCTTCTATCACCTTAGAGACTCTGGTAGATTTACCTATGGCAGTTTCTACATCAAAGGAGCATCTATATTCTAACTACAAACAGGCAGTTTAGCACAGAAAGTAGCAGAAATGAAACTTCTACTAGCACAAGAATCGAATAACACAGAGGCTAAAGTTTGGTTCACAAGAAACGTATCGAACATGACATCAGGGTCTGTCGTAGCCTCCTCCTGTGTCATTGTGAATGCCCTGGTGCTCGCCCTTCATCCTTCTCCTCCAGTCTTCTTCACCCCAGAACTCTCAGCCCTCGACTTCTTACAGTCTCTACTCATATGACCACCTTCCCCATAGTTGAAACACCTCGCAACCCTGCAATCTCTATCCATATGACCAGGCTTCCCACACTTGAAATAGACATTCAACCCCTATCTACACTCACGACTGTGCTCCTTCCCACAATTGCCACACTTCTTCGATCCTGTACCCTGTGTGACTACATGACGATCGTCCACCCGCGCCTTCTTGTTACCCGTCGAGGCATCACCCCGACCAAACCTCTTCCCATTCCAGTTTTGATCACCACCACCCTTCTTGCTACTTTCAGCCATCACCACTACAGCCCTCTCATCATACAATCTCCTACCAATTCAACCGCCAACCTAAACATGCTCGGTCGAGCAACCATCATGTGCCTGCGGATATCCACCGACAAGCCCTAAATGTATCTCTTAATCTTTCAGGACAGAGGCATTACCTGATCCGGCACCAAACGTGCCATTTCGTTGATCTTGGTGGTGTACTGCTGATGTGTCATCATTCCCGCCTCTAACTGCAGGAATTCCCTTTCCACCTTATCCATCTCCCGATGATGATAGAACTCCTCGATCACCAACTTCTCAGCTCGGACCATCTCATCCTCCCAATAGCCCAACTACCCTCAGCTTGGACAATATTGTCCCCCGAGCATAAAGATGAGTCCATGAAAGAATGGAAAGCAAACTCCACCTTTTGATCCTCTCGGCACTCGCTGATATTTAAAACCACTTCCATTTCTGTCACCCACCAGTGAACAGCTGCAGTAGTTCCATCACCATCAAAAGTTGGGGGTTTACATCGTTGGAACACCCCATACTTACAGCCTCGTGCCGCCTCCGGCGCATGCTCTTCTTCTTCCTCTTCTTCGAGAGAACCGTTTCAGGCTCCGATTGCTCCCATCCTCCCGAGAACCTATTCCTCTCCTTTCTCTCCCCTTCTCTAACAACCTTTATCACTTCAGTCACCACCGACGGTAGGATAATCTGCATGACCTAATGTACTTCCTTATTTATTATGTCTTTTGTTTTACCATGTCATATGAATCGGAAATGATAGTCACTATTCCTAAGTAATTAACTTACTAATAATCCAATTCGAAGTACTTTGATATGTGAGTAGGTTCATCTTGATTGAAAACTACACTAAGACCATGCCTAACATAATGAAAAGGTGACTGTGTGTTGTAAACTCCATTTTGAAAATCAAGCAAGTAAGTCTTATCCTGATGTGATCAACTCACTCATGCAAGCACACTTGGTAAAAAACTTTATAACGTCTATCTTTGCAAATTGTCTTCCCTCAGTTTTGTGTAAACAAAGATCTAGGTTTATGAACACCTTGGTATACCTCTATAACCAACTTGTGTATAAAGTATGATCCTTATCATCCCTCTGTTTTGTGTAAACAAAGACCTGGGTTAAATGCACCTCTGTTTTACAAAGGTAAAGACCTCGTGACCTAATGATGATCATATCAAAGATCTCAATAATCCATTATGATCAATTTATAACTTAACGTACAAAGTTTCTAAGTGTAAAAAACTGATGAATTGAATCACAAACAAAAGACAAGCTCTAATGTGAATTAAATATGGAGCACATAATAGTTAATCTCTAACTAACATTAAAATATGATAAACAACATGCCTAGTAGATACAATACTCTTGTTTGAATTTAAGTGGACAAATATACTTGCATTCAGGACTAGAATCAGGTCATATTCATCAAGCAAATGAAATAGGAAGAAGCTTAGTGTCATAGTATGATCACATTATATATATGCATGTGCATAATAATTCCTTTATTTTATTTCTGTTTGTTTCATAACCTTTGGACTCTCACATGACTTTCATGCTATTCTTCTACATGTTGGATTCTTTATGCACAAGAAACATAGAACATTGATGTGGTTAGTACGTTATGATCCAAGTCGGGTCATACCCAATAACAAGCTTAGCAAACACCAATATAAATATTTAATTGATGATATGATCATGCAATTAAATAATTACACCAATTTAGAAATGGGTTTTCTAAATAAATTGCATGTGAGATGGAACAACTTATTAGGATATTTTGTCCATGAGTATTATTTGTAATGTTATTTGATTTGATCAAATGACGTCAAATAATAAGAGAGTGTAATAGTTATATAATTAATAGGTTAATTACATAACTCAAAATTAACTTGTAAACCTTTTGTTTTATAAAAGATTTGGGGGGAACCCCTTTTGAAAAGGCCATTTTCGGTTGCCCCCTTTATGGGGTTGTGGGTTTCTTTTGTCTTGAGAAGAGACGCTCTTGAATTGTCCCACACTCTACCTCTCACTCTCTCTCACACATGCAAGAACCAAAAGGCAAAAGTTCTCTCTATTCTTGAAGAAAATCTCGGCTGAAAAGAGGCTTTTTAGTAGTTTTCTTGGTTCGTTTTGGGTGTTCAAATCCTAGCAAAAGGGTCTTTGCTTGATGCTTGTGGGTATGGATGCTTGAGGACACCTCTCCTTGGTGTTTTGGTCATTCAAGAACCTCATTTTATTCCACATATCACCTGTTTCTCAGCAACTCTTCAAAGGTAGCATTATGGGTAATGTTTGGTTGTTATTTCTTATTGATAGTTAGTCCATTCACATATATTTGATCCTTATGTTCTTGGGTTTGTTGTAGACAAATAATATGCTTAAATTTCAGATTATATAACATATTATTTAGCTTTGTTTCTGCTATGTTTTCATGTTTAAATGGTTAAACAACTATGTTAATGGTCCAACAAACCCAACACTACATAAATTTATGATGAATGCAACATCTTATCATTAATCACAAATTAAGTGGGAGTAGTTATATAAAAGCTGAATACAAAAGTGAATTTTCCAACAATCAAAGACGGAATTAGAGCTTGAGCACTAACTTGGCTGCAGGATACATGAAGTTTTTCAAAATATAAATCTTCTTTGCACAATTGTCATGAAACAAAGTCAACAAGGTCAAATAGCAATAATTGGTTCTATCAGTTGAATAGGACTATACAGTCAAAGAAGTTTAAATCTTTGGATTTTAAGCATCAGCAGAAGCTACAGTGCATTTTAAGCATCAACGGAAGCTACAATGCATTTTAAGCATCAACAGATACTACAGTGTGAAACTTAATATATTATGACTATCCGTAGAGTGGTAAACTAAGGATGAGTTAATGTATTAAAAGTATAATCTAATGTTATAGATTGGTAACCTATAAAAAATCTAAATTATACTTCATCAAAAATTATTTTTTAATTCTATGTCATCCGTAGATAATCTACGGAAGAACTAAAAATTGTGGAAACTAAATTTGGTATGAGGATAGAGGGTCCTACTTCAATAAACAAATGAAATTAATAAGTCCGAGTAAGTGTAAATGATGTTTTTGACTTAAATATTCTTGATTAACTTTACGGAGCACTTTTCAGACCTAGAAAAGGGCCCTCAACAAACATTTTCCCTCTTTCACAAATATTCAAAATTACAAAATCAAAACATCAAACAATTACATAATCTTATTCTCAAATAATTGTTTTGAAGGTAAAACACGTTAGAATCATTAGTAATGAACTATTTGATTCATGGTTATCATTAAAACATGTCTCACATAATTGTTTTGAAGGTAAAACACGTCTTAATCTCAGTTCACACTAGTGAGACTGAGTTGGTTTCTCAAGCTAGCACCATCCCACTATTAATCACCAACTCACACACTAATCTTGTCTAATCAAACAGAACCAGTTTCACCAACCACTAATCATCAACAATGACTACAACAACACAACATCAAGAGTAGGAAAATCAAGTAGTTGAACGGCTCAAGTTCATCTAGAGTAGCAGCTACTGAAGTTTATGATGATGAGATTGTTGATCAACATCAAGAAGGTGTAGAAGAAGCCAATTATGTTGATGTTTTTTCCTATCATGAAGATGATCTTATTGATGAGGACATCCATGTAAGCAAAAGTTATTTGGTGGCTGAATATTAGAAACTTGTTATCAAATCAAACAAAAGAAGGCAAAGAATACAAGAGTTGAAGTGAGTGATAAAGGAAAAGGATGAATAGCTTATGAAACAAGAATCCAAACTGAAAAGATTAAGAGAAGATGCACAATGCAACAATGAAGTAATTGATGCACTACTTGAACAAGGAGAAGAACTTAAAGTGTGTTTGAAGCATGAGAAGGATGACATAGAGAAGCTTGTATTAGAGAACAATAAAGCTAAAAAGACTCTGAATAATCAATCATCTCTGTTGAAAAGTAAAGATATAGATATTGATGAGCTTAAAAGGAAGATAAGTGACCTTCATTCAAATGTCGCTCCATCAATAAAACTATCAAAAGAATCTTCTCACACTCTAAAACATCTTATTCTATACACCAGGAAGAGGAAGTACTTAGGTACTACTTAGAAATAGGTGATTACTATTGAAGATTCAACAAAAAGATCAAGGCCAACATCTCTAAAGCACACTCCTTAAGTGGATATTTCCACTTTAAAGCCTATATCTCATGTTGAAACTGAGAGTGATGCTGAATGTAATGAACTTAATAAAGATGAGCCTCACAAAGATAAAAAAGAATCAAACACTGAAGACCTTCAGACCATAAAAGGCATATTGGAAGAGAAGCCTCAATAAACTATGTTTATGACCGTGATCAACCATGGATTTCCATATGACATGGTTGAGCGGATGAATCTGACTGAAAAGAAGGATCTACTAAAAGATATTGAGTTTGCTAGATTCATGATCCCAAATTGTGACTATGAAGCATTCATAACATTTCAATGAATTCAGAAAATCAAGAAAAACTTGGGTCACTGTTAAATAGCAAAGCTGAAGAAATACAATATGACTTGTTGGCTATAAGGTCACAACTACAAAATGCATGAGCTTAAAGTAAGAATAGTTGGTGAGCTAAGGAGGATGATGGAGCATGTAATGGCTGTTGAGCTTGAAACTGATGTAAGATTCAGGACTGAGGCTCCAAATTTTGCTGCTGAGCAACACAATAAAATCCCTGTTGAGCCAATCATAGTTGAAAGTAAAGACCAACACAAAGGAAAAGAGAAACTTATGAGAGAGCCATGTGTAGTTATACTTGGAAAAGTATGGCCATTGGGAATTGACTGGGTGGTGAGATTGAGATTCTCACTAGGATCGAATATGATGATATAGTTAATGATTGAGTGGTGGAAACAAACAATCAGTAAACATTCAATGCAAGAAAATACTCATAAATGTTTGTTTGTATTGATGAAGGTGGTTGATTACAATAAATGCTAGGGTTTGAGCATTAAATAATAATATTACACCTTGATAATGTAAGAAACAAAAATTATTCTAATTGTCTATCAAGAGTCACCTCATGTACGAGGTTTTCTATTCTATTTATAGGCTGACAAGATGCCTTTTTACAAATTGACTAAACTATCCCTGACCTATATATCAGAACTAGTCTATGTCTTCATTAACATTTCTTTTGTTCATCTACATTGACAAATGATGATGAGTTGAACTAATCAGCATTTCTTATCTTGTTATCTGCATTAGTAGTTTGGTCATCCACATTCAGTAATCCGGATGAACAAAACTTGTCCGCTTATCTCTTTAGGCTATCCGCATTTGTTAATGCGGAAGAACAAACACTTGTTAGCATTTGTTCTATGTCTTCCGCATTTACAAATGCGGTTAGACAACACTTGTTCTTCTCAGTAGATTCTTCATCCATATTAGTTCTTGGACTTGTGATATTTTTAAACAGAACAACCATCAACTCATCAATTGAATTGGAATATATGATCCTTTTTAGGGTCAAACAATACTCCCACTAAGGATTATATAACCTATGTTCTTCAATGGTTTGGTCGTGGTTGAGATTGTGAGGATTCTAATGGGTCTTGTGGAGGAACTTGAGGTTTTGCTTTGCGATGGATCGAAAATGTTGGACCAAAAGAACCAATGAGCCAAATCAGAAAAACCTTTAAGTCCTACAAGACATCACAACAACTGCCGAAGACTTGATCAGTGTTTGACAAAGTTTGAAGATCAATAGCTGAAGACTAAAGTACTGAAGACTTCAACTACTGAAGACCAAAGTCTGAAGATCAACAACTGAAGACTAAAGTACTGAAGATCAACAACTGAAGTACAAAGACTGAAGACATCAGCTCATGACAACAACTGAGGTTCAAGAAGTCCAAGTACTGAAGTTTTCAGAGTTTGTCGCAACAGCTGAAGAAGCATTCTTCAGTTGTTGTGATGGTTTCCTTTCAGTAGGTTCATTTTCTATTTCAGTACTTGTAAAACAACTCAAGAGCATGTTCTTCAGTCGTTGTTGTTTCAGTAGTTTCTTTTCAGTAGTTGTAGTGATTGTTAAGTCTTGGTATTTTTGTTAGAAGATGTCAGCTGTTTGACATCTTCAGTAGTTGTGTTAACTTTCAGTAGTTAAATAACAGTTAGATGTCACTATCAAGTGACATCAGCTGACATCAGCTTTCCTTATAAAAGGAAAGATGACCTAATTGTAACTGCGCGATAAGCCGAGCCGAAGCGTGTATTGAATGAATATATTCCTTTTGGCAGAATTTCTCTCTCTATAACAAACACTGTTTCATTGATAAATTTCATGTGTTCTTGTTTAAATTTGTTAATTTGTGTGCTCATTCCGCTGCAAATCTAATCTAATGATCAAACTAGATACCGTGATCCTAACAAATGGTATCAGAGCTAGTTTATCATTGATCGACTTAACAATGATCATTGAAACTGTTCTTTTGCTATCTACGTTTGATCGAATTAGCAAATTTACAAGAATCGGTTATAGAGATTGAATTTCTGCTGCTTCTAGCTATTTTGTTTGAGGTTCTAAGTGATTTTGAGCTAGATTTACTTTGTTTACCTTGAATTTGTCTGAATTATGATTATGACTACTCCTTCTAATGACCCTCATAATACCGGTTCCTCAACCAAGCCTCCGATGCTGGTTAGGACTGAGTTAACATATGGCAACGAAGAATGCTCCATTACCTGTCTGTTAACAGTTCAGGTTGTTGGACATCTGTGGTACATGGTCCACATAAGCCTATGGTGAACAATCCGAAAACCAACCAAATGGTTCCGAAGAAGAAGGAGCAATACTCTGATGAGGATCATAAACTGTTTGAGATAGATGCTAAAGCTCATGGAATTCTGGCCATGGCACTGCCTAATGAAATCTATTCTGAGTTTATGCATCATGAAACTGCTCATGACCTCTGGAAGGCACTGAAAGAACAATTCGGTGGTACTGATGAGGTCTTAGCAAACAATAGGGAAATACTTGCCCAACTATATGAGACATTTGCTCATAGGAAGGGTGAGAGTCTGACTCAACAGTTTGAACGTTTTTCATGTTTGATCTCTGAGCTGAAAATGGTCAAACATGAATACACTAATTGCCATATGAACCACAGATTCCTCAGATCACTGCCTGAGAGATGGGACACATATACAATTGTCCTACGCTCCAATGCAAATCTAGATAGCCTATCTCTCACCCAACTTCATGGGAAACTGCTTACATTTAAAAGAGAGATAGAGCAGAAAAGGAAACTGGCATCATCAGGCAAGCTCACTGAAGATTTTGTACCAGGGAACACTGCCTTGGTCAGTCATGAGTCAGAATATGCTGCATCAGAAAGTAATTATGATATGCATATAGATTTTTCTTCAAACAGTTCTGATCATGCATTTGTGAGTGTTGATAGTCAGTCAGGCTGTAATAGTGACAATTTGTGCTTCATTATGGATGATTTGAAAGGTATAGCTGATGATGACTTAGAAGAGATGGATATTCTGAGCCAAATGGCCTTGATTAATATCAGATCTCAGAAGTTCTACAAGAGAACTGGAAGGAAATTCCCTGGACTCTCTGGCAAAACCAAAGTTGCTTTTGACAAGAGTAAGTTGAGGTGTCACAAATGCCATAGGCTTGGGCACTTTGCAAGAGAGTGTAGATCATCTGGATCTAACTCCTCTGCACCCTTTGTTACTTTTCCAAGTAATATTCAACAAAACAGAGGGCAACATCCTCCTAGTTCTGGTCATCAATCACAACCTCTATCTCCTGCATATTTTGTCCCTCAGGGTCTAATGCCATATTCATATCCCTGCTATTACATGCCACAAACCAGTCAAGTTCAAGTACCCATTGCTCAACAACCACTTACTCTTCCTGAGCCTCAACCTTCCCAATCTCATCAACAATCTCAACCTCTTCAACACAGCTTTTTCACCCCAGGAGTTGTTGACTGGAGCAGTTTACCACATGATATGTTTGGTCATGAACAACTGTCATCTGGTGCTGGTCAACATGGTGGTGACAATCCTTTTGGAAATCTTGCTCTTATGGCTCTGGTGTCTGCTGATACTTCATCCTCTAATGCTTCCACACCATAGGTATCACAGGTATCCTCCGAGGCCAAAGCCAAGTTATGTTCTGAAACATGAATAGCTGCATTTGCATCTATTAGAGAAGCTAATGTAGCTTTAACTAACAAGAACATTAAGCTAGAACAAATAATATCCAAAAGAAAAGCTGAATTTGAGTGTGTGCTTAATGATAAGAATGATGAGATTTACAAACTCAAATGCCAAATCACTGATAATAAGGCTAGGGAAGAGGTACTTCTAGAGAAGTACAGAGACCTCAAAGAAACACTTGCAGCTACCCAGGTAGAGTGTGATCGATGGGTACATTCCTGCAAGGGTTTTGAAATGATTCTCAATAAGCAGTCTGCTTCCAATGTGAAGTTTGGCATTGGTTATAATCACACTGCTCCTGCTACAGATTTTACTCCTAGAGCAGAGGTAGAATCTGATGGAGAAAGCAATAACCAATCCTTTTCATCATGTGATCAACTATCTGATACAGCACCATCAGAGGTTGATGTCAGCATTAATTCCTCCCAAAACCTATCAGTTGATGGTGATGGTTCAAATGCTGACACTCACATGATCAAAAAGTTGATCACTCCAGGTGGTATTGCACAAAGTACTGAAAGTACTAAAGAGCAAGTCATAACACCTGGAGAACAAACCCAAACTACTACATGTACTAAAGGGAAGAAAACTACCAGTAGAAAGGGTGGGAAAACTACTGAAGAAGATATCAAGAAAGCATGTACTGCAAGGAAGAAAACTGCTAGTACTGATCGCAAACTGCTGAAGAATAAGTCTTCACTAGTTTCATCTTCTTCAGCAGATGATCAACTTAAGATGAAGAAAAAGCCATGTGAAATATGTGGCTTATTCAATCATCTTACTGATGATTGCTAGTATAAAAAGGGCTCCAAACTCAAACACAATGAGAACATTAAAAAGAAAATGGATAAAATGAAAACTGAGTTTGAAACCAAGTTTGTACATCAAAACCTGTAACCCCAAAATCCAAAAAGAAATCCAAAAAGGAAGGGGTTAATCAGGCAATAGCTGTGGTTGCGCAAAGGAAGATGATACAACACAGGAATCAATCACTTTCAAGCACTAAGATGAGTTGAAGGCTTTATCACAAAATCAGACACAACTTGTTATGATAGTTCAACATCTATTGGGAAGAGTTAACCAATTAGATGCTCCTGTGCTGATACCACAGAGAAGAAATCCATGCCAAAGGATTCTTCTTCTTCACCATCTCCATCCCCTCAGGCTATTCTTCATAGCAAATCTGTTAGTTTACCATCTATTGATGTGAACAGACCCAAAACCAAAAAGGTTTGGGTCTCAAAAACTAAATAATTTATTATGATTGTAGGGTTCTTCAGCATGCCACGGTAGCATCTGGTATGTAGACAGTGGAGGATCTATGCATATGACAGGGAACAACTCTCTTCTTCATGATTACTCTCAAGGAAAGAAGGGGTTCGTTTCTTTTGGCAATGATGCTAAGGGTAACATCATTGGCAAAGGCTTTGTTTCCAATGGGGAAATAAGGTTTGATGATGTTAACCATGTGGAGAATCTCAAGTACAATCTCTTGAGTGTCAGTCAAATGTGTGATAAAGGCCATGTTGCTCTTTTCACCAGTCAGAACTGCAGGATTTGTCATCCAAAGTTCTGAGTTTGATTATAAAGTGTTGGATGATCACACTCTCCTGAGGGCCAACAGGACAGGAAGAGTGTATGCCTTAGATCTTTCCAAGAAAATATATATCAAAGGCCATCCTTGCCTATTTTCCAAGGCTTATCCTCAAGAATCTATTCTATGGCATAGAAGGTGGGTCATGTGAATTTTAAAAACATGAATCAGCTCATACATCATGGTTTAGTAAGGGGATTGCCTATGAAGGAGTTCAGATATGAAGACAACTGCACTGCTTGTATGAAAAGAAAACATCACAAAGTCTCATCCCTCCTATTAAAGAACCTAAGTCCATTGCCTGCTTGCAATTACTACACATGGATATCTTTGGTCCTGTGAGAGTAATGAGTATGGCAAAGAAGAAATACTATCTGGTAATTGTGGATGATTACTCTAGATTTGTATGGACTTTCTTCCTGCATTCAAAGGATGAGGCTGCTCAGACGATTATAAACTTTGTTGTATGTTGAGAAGCAGTATTCCCTATCTGTCAAGTGTATGAGAAGTGATAATGGAACTGAATTCAGAAACCATACACTTGATGATTTTTATCCCTCAAAGGGAATCAAGAGGAGTTTAGCATCCCAAGGACTCCAGAACAAAATGGAGTAGTGGAGAGAAAGAACAGGACCTTAATTGAAGCTGCAGGTCCATGTTGGCTGACTCTGGTTTGCCACTGACCTTTTGGGCTGAAGCTGTTAACACAGCTTGCTATGTGCAGAATAGAGCCTCAGTAAATCAGAAGTTGATGAAGACTCTACATGAGTTCTACATCATTGGCTCCTCTAATTTCATTTTTCATAGCCTTTGGGTGTCCTTGTTTCATTCTCAACACAAAGGATCAACTCCACAAATTTGATCCTAAGGTGGATGCAGGGTATTTTGTTGGTTATTCATCTACTTGCAAG
Organism: Flaveria trinervia; assembly: GCA_025506515.1. Taxonomy (NCBI): domain Eukaryota; kingdom Viridiplantae; phylum Streptophyta; class Magnoliopsida; order Asterales; family Asteraceae; genus Flaveria; species Flaveria trinervia. The sequence continues at coordinate 45,640,631 of CM046451.1, forward strand.
GCATACAGAGCTTTCAATGCAGCAGACAAAGATAGTTGAAGAAACTCTGCATGTGAAGTTTAATGAATCTCCAAAGGACAAGATTTCACAAAACCCTATGGAGTTATTTGATTTGGACATACTGCAATATGTTCTTATCAACCTCCAGTTGTTGCAGATCATGTGGATAAATCATCTTCTGCATCATGTCTCCACCTGGTGGTACTGAAGATGATGATGATATCAGTACTCACCTTTTCAAGTTTAGTGACCAACTGCCTGTGTCTACTAACTTGATGTTCTTGTAGCTTCAGTAGCTCCATCCGCAACAAATGCTGATGAGATTTCATATTCCTCTACTTCATTTGACTTGCCATCTAATACTTGGTTTCAAGGATCTGGATCAACATCTGCTGCTGCTGAGCCTGCTACAAACACTTGCACTGATCTCATAGTGTACCAAGAGCTGAAGAATCACCCCATGTCTCAAATCATTGGTGATATCAATGTTGGTGTCTCAACGGAAGTCAATTGTCTAACTTCTGCTTCTATGCTCTCTTCATGAGTCAGCTAGAGCCAAAGAACTATCATGTTGCTTTGAGAGACAATGGATGGGTTGAAGCCATGCAGGTTGGGCTACTTCAGTTCAAAAAGCAGCAAGTGTGGGAACTGGTTCCTCTACCCCCAGGTAAGTGTGCAATAGGCACTAAATGGGTGTTTAGGAATAAAACTAATGAAAATGGGCTTATTGTTAAGAACAAGGCCAGACTGGTTGTCCAGGGGTTTGCACAGGAAGAAGGTACTGATTATGATGAAACCTTTGTTCCTGTCGCCAGACTGGAGGCAATTACATTGTTCTTAGCCTATGTTGCATTCCACAATCTTAAAGTTTTTCAATGGATGTTAAAAGTGCATTTTTATATGGTAAAATAAAAGAAGAGGTTTATGTGTGTCAACCACCAGGTTTTGAGGATAATAAACATCCAGATTGGGTATACAAGCTTGATAAGGCTCTTTATGGGGTGAAACAAGATCCTAGAGCCTGGTATGAGAATTTCAAATTTTCTTCTTCAACATAATTTTCCTAGAGGCTCATAGATAAAAATTTGTTCATTAAGAAGGTGGATCAGCATAAGCTACTTGTTCAAATTTATGTTGATGATTTTATTTTTGCATCCTCTGATCCCCAGTTGTGTGATGACTTTACCAATTTAATACAAAAGAAGTTTGAAATGAGTGCAATGGGAGAATTACAGTTCTTTCTAGGATTGCAAAGCAAACAAAAGGCTGATGGGACTCTTACTCATCAGTCTAAATATACAAAAGATCTTTTGAATAAGTTTGATTTACAAAACTGTAAACCATGTTCTACTCCCATGTGCAACACCACACAACTGGATGCACATCAGAAAGGTAAAGATGTTGATGAAACACTTTACACATGTGTGATTGGGTCCTTGATGTACTTAACTGCTTCTAGACCAGATATCATGTTTGCAACTTGTGTTGTGCTAGATTTCAGGCGCTCCTAAAGAGTCTCATTTGATTGCAGTCAAGAGAATCTTTAGATATCTGCAAGGTAACGAATCTCTAGGTTTATGGTATTCCACCGGACACTCTTGCAAATTAGTTGCTTTTTCTGATAGTGACTATGCAGGGTGTAGGTTAACCAGAAAGTAAACTTCTGGTGGATGTCAATCCTAGGCAACTGTTTGATTTCTTGGCAGAGTAAGAAACAAACATCTGTTGCTACATCCACTGCTGAAGCAGAGTACATTGCTGCTGCAAGCTGTACTTCTCAGGTACTCTGGCTTCAGAACCAACTTTTGGATTATGGCATTACAGAGACTAAGACTCCATATTAACGGATAGTGCTTCAGCTCTTGCATTGTCAAGAATCCTGTCGAGCACTCTAGGACCAAACATATAGAGATCAGACATCATTTTATTAGGGACTGTTTTGGAAAAGGTCTGATTGATCCAAGTTTGTGCCTAGTGCTATGAGCTTGCAGATATTTTTACTAAGCCTTTGGATAGTTCAACTTTCCAAAACCTAGTGTTAAGGCTTGGTATGTGCAGCTAGAATAAGTGACAACTACTGATGATCTCAGTAAACAAGTACTGATGATCATTAGTAAACGTCACAATAAGTACTGATTCTGTTACAAACTACTGTTGTTAGTAAAAATAGATAAGTACTGTTGTCCTATGAATAACTGAAAGCAACCAAAAAGACTGATGAGTAAGTGTGGAGGACAGTATGAAAGAGCTGAATAGCTAAGAATTGACGACAACTACTGACGAGAATTTTCTCTTCAGTTGTTTCTAGAACTGCTGTTTCAGCTTAAAACAACTCAAGAAAAACCAATGTCTTCAGTAGTTTCACAACTACTGATGACTAACACCAAGTCTTCAGTCGTTTACAAAACTGATGACAAAACCATGTCTTCAGTAGTTTCACAACTATTGATTACTAATACAAGTTGTCAGCTGTTTCAACAACTGATGACAAAACCATGTCTTCAGTAGTTTCATAACTACTGATGACTAACACCAAGTTCTCAGTTGTTTCCAATATCTGAAGCCAAAACCATGGTTTTCAGTAGTTTTATAACTACCGATGCCTAAAACCAAGACTTCAGTTGTTTCAATCTCTGAAGGTTAATACCACGTCATCAGTCGTTTAAAACTACTGATGACTAACACCAAACCCTTCAGTTGCTTTATAACCCTTACCCTATAAATACCTAATCCTACAGAGCTTCATCATCTCAAACCTAACGTTCAAAAACTCCGAACCTTCTCTCACATCAATGGCGACATGCAGCTTAAGCACGACACAACTGTGTTGCCTACCTTACCAAATCACCTTTCTGGACGAAGTTTGATACTTTTGTGATCTCATGGTCCATTCTCCATACACAAACGGCCTTCCTTATCATCCTACCATTTATGCCGAATCCCTAACACAGTTCTGGATGAACGTCACCCTTACCATGGGAGAATGACACCGAGACTCTCCAGTCGTTCATCAACTCCGAAAGGTGGTCATCAATCCGGAATCCTTCGCCAAATCCTACACTTGGATGATGCCACCT